>CM021109.1:231576833-232048902 GCA_007115665.2 Sequoiadendron giganteum | reverse complement strand
TTAATCCCTCAACCCTCAACCCTTAACCCTTAAACCCTAATCCCTCAACCCCCATACCCTCTTAATCCCTCAACCCTCAACCCTTAACCCTTAATCCCTAAACCTTCTACTTGAGAGAGAGAGAGAGAGAGGTGGTGGGAGGGACATACTTGAGAGAGAGGGATAGGGAGAGGGAGAGAGAGAGGGAGTTGAAGAGATATAGAGGGAGTCACTATGAGAGAGAGAGGGTGTAGGATGGGGAGACTTGACAAAGAGAGAGAAAGATGGGGTAGGACGGAGATACTTGAGAGAGAGAAAGAGGGAGATAGGGTGGGAAGGAGAGACCGAGAGAGAGGAGAGAGAAAAAGGGAGGAGAAGAGGGAGTGAGAGAGAGAGGGAGAGAGACAAAGTGGGAGAGTGATAGAGGGAGTGAGAGAGAGAGGGAGAGAGACAAAGTGGGAGAGAGATATAGGGAGTGAGAGAGAGAGGGAGTGGGAGAGAGAGAGGGAGAGACATAGAGACAGAGAGAGAGTGAGAGAGAGGGAGGGAGATGGGGTGGGAGGGAGAAACCTAAGAGAGAGGGAGAGGGAGAGAGGGTGGGATGGAAACAACTAAGAGAGAAGGAGAGGGAGACAAAGTGGGGGAGATGGGGTGGGAAGGAGATACCTAAGAGAGTAGGAGAGAGAGGGAGTGAGAGATAGAGACTTGAGAGATGGAGGGGGTGGGGGGAGATACATGAGATAGAGGGAGAGAGAGAGTGGGAGGGGGTGGGAGGGAGATATCTGAGAGAGAGAGGGAGAGAGATAAAAGGAGTGAGAGAGAGAGAGGATGTGGGAAAGAGATAGAGGGAGTGAGTGAGAGAGACAAAGAGAGGCTTGAAAGAGGGAGAGGGGGTACAAGGGAGAACTTGAGAGACAAAGAGGGAGGGAGAGTGGGTGGGAGGGAGAGACTTGAGAGATAGATAGAGGGAGAGAGAGTGGGAGAGAGATAGAGGGAATGAGAGAGAGGGAGAGGTGGTGGGAGGGAGATACTTGAGAGAGATGGAGAGGTAGATGAAGACAGATAGAGGGAGTGAGATAGCGAGGGAGTGGAAGAGAGATAGAGGGAGTGACTGTGAGAGGGAGAGGGGGTAGGATGAAGATACTTGGGAGAGGGAGAGGGGGTGGGAGGGAGAGACCTAAGAGAGAGGGAGAGAGACAGAGTGGGAGAGAGAGGGAGTGTGTGTGTGTGAGAGAGAGAGGGGGGATGGAGATACTAGAGAGAGAGTGTGAGAGAGAGGGAGAGAGATAGAGTGAGTGAGAGAGAGGGAATGGGAAAGAGATAGAGGGAGTGAGTGAGTGACAGACCTAAGAGAGGGAGAGGGGTTAGGAGGGAGAGACTTGAGAGAGAGACAAAGAGAGAAAGATAACAACCTAAGAGAGGGAGATGGAGTGAGAGAGATAAAAAGACCAAAGAGGGAGAGATAGAGAGGGAGAGTGAGAAAGGGGGTTGGAGTGAGATAGATTTATTTAGGTACCTATGTGGGAGGGAAAGAGACTTGACAAAGGGGATTGGACTGAGAGAGTAGTCTAGGTTGTGTGGGAGGGAGTGAGACTTGAGAGATAAAGACTTCAGAGGGATAAAGAGTTATTCAATTATGGTAATGAGTTAGAGAAGGTATGAAAGGTAAAACCTCGACTATCCATCTACGATCATAAATTGTGCACTCTAAGCATTATCAAAGTTGTTCACCAAAGAGGGGAAATTCCAGTTCTGTGCAAAGCAGGCCATTTGGCGCTCGCCAAATAACTCATCACATTTGGCGCATGCCAAATTTTGCACACGCCAATTGTGATGAGTCATTTGGCGCTTGCCAAATGGCCTACTTTGGATGTGTTAATTAATAGGATTTGCCAAATTTTCTCATATTTTCGTCTGTGCTCCCCGTCTCATTTGCATGTCTTTCAATGCAAGTTTATAAAAAATCCGTGATAGCGTTAAACTCTCTCTTAGCTATCTAAATATATATATAAAAAATCATTTTGATTTAGTTAAGGTTTTGATCCATGGCTTCTATTGTAAATGCCTTCATTTTTGGTCAAAAACCAACATGTGCTAGGTTTAGGATAGATTTTTACCCATTCATCGGAATGTGAAACAAATTAAATTTTTGGAAACTAGACTCCATTCTACACATGATGAAAAAAAAAAATCAATTTTCGATTAGTTTGCAAAAAATATGGGGGGGAGCACGCTCAAATTTGAGCTTTTTAGGATGTGTCTACTTTGAAAATTCATAAAATATTATATATTCATTAAAAAAATTATCTGAAAGAAGGAGGATAAACTACATGGTATTAGCTAATTTCTCACCATTGGGATTTTTGAAATTCTAAAAAAAAGTTAACCAAAAAGGGGGGAGCCCTCAGGCGCTATGCTATTTTTTTTGATAAAAACAGGACCTGTTTTTTGAGACCCTTAATCTTCATTAATTTCAAAAAAAAAAATAGTAGCTTAGAAACTAGACTCTGAGCACTTCAACTTTTGTTCTTGCCGCATCTTGAAATTTTGAGCGTAACTATCTTCATTTTCTCGTACAAATCAGATTTTTTTGATTTTAGAAAAAAAAAAAGTGGCATCTTAAGAGCCAAAATTGTGTCACAGATTGGTGCACTTACCCTCTGGAAAAACTTTAAATAAATGCATTTGTTCAATACTTGCAATTTCTCAAAAAATGATAAAAATAGGCTATAAAATGCATAATTTAGGATATTAGGGACTTAATTAGACTCAATCATTTAGGGGGGACAAAACATAGTGTGAAATTATCAAGGGTGACAATTTATGATGCAACATTTAGCCCCCACTTTAGTGTGAGTATGAACTTATGCTTAGACTCAAACTAAAGTAGAAAATATATGTCAAGAGGGGTCCAATTGTCCAAATGTTGAGAAGATATGATGACTAAGGATCTAGGGGGAGTGCAAGCTCCCAGGATTCAAGATCCCATGGAAAACCAATGTAAGCACAAAATAACACACACATGTATGCAATGCAACAAGACAACATACACAATAATTCATGTTGAAAACATGAAGCATACACAATGAACACACGACATAGGAATAACCACAAAATGAATACAAACATGATGCAAACACAATGAAAACATGAAGAAGACCCAAAAAAGACAAATAAAAAACACAAAGTTAGTACTAAAGGGATTCAAGTTAGTCAGGTAAAGAGACCTCGGTCTTAAATTTGTCTCAAATACAAAACATCATCCATGGAATAAATGTTAGTTAAAGGAATGCTCCCATGAGAACTAGCAAGTTGAACTATGCCAAATCACTCATGAGCCACATGGATCCACTGGCTAGCAAGTTGTGTTATACTAAACACTCATGAAATACAAAGCTCCAATGGCAAGCAAGGTGTGTTATACTTGGTGTCCATGTTAAGTAATTCATGACTCACACAATAGAAAAGTTGGATATTTTCTAGGTGAATCACAAACTAGAAGGCAAGGCATGCTATTGAAGTCTAATATTCACTAGGTGAGCCCCCAAAAAAGGGTAGCAAATGAGAAACACCCTAGGTGTGGTGAAGTATACAATTCACTAGGTGTGCACCCATGTCAACCATACCAAGAGTTATACTCCCTGATAACTCTGATAAGGTGCTATAAAAATAGTCAAGATGCTATGCCAATGCACCAATAAGTTCAATACGTGAACAAAGTGAAGTAAAAATACCAAACTCACCTAAGGATGTGCATAAATGATGATAGTATAAGGCCAAAAACACAAGGGGTGTTATAACACCACCAAAAAAGGTGATTTACAAAAATAACAAAGGGGCTTTGCTCAATACATGAAAGGTCACACCTTAGGTAACATCACACATGACATCACCACCAAGAGAGTACAAGTTGTAGAATAGAAGACTCACACCTTTGGTCATACTAACCATAGCATTACCACCAAGGGGAATGTCATATACCAAGAATGTTCACACTCTTAGAGGACATCAAGCCTAATATCACCACAAAAGAGACACTAACATAGATCAAGAAGTCAAAACTTTCATTGCCAAGGTCAAACTTCCTAGGAGATGTATGATATCATCACTAAGAAGGGACCATTTCTTATGCAAACAATAAATGGGGGACTATATGCCCCCCTTAAAATATTGTTGTACTTTCTACACCAACATTTTAAGGAGATAAAAAGGGATCCCTTGCTAGAAGGAATGCACCTAACCCAAGGCTACCTAACCCCTTGCCCCCCAACTGTAGGGACAAAGATGAGCATAAAAATGAATGATGATATGTTGCTCTTGTGAAATGAAATATGATTGCATAAAACTTAATTTATACCCCCATGTATGGTAGTGAGTATGTCATGATAGTAAAATTACTACATAGCAAGGAGAAAAGCATATTAATGTTAATCTATCATATGTCCAACTTGATCCCCATAAGAATCAAATGTTCTCAATTTCTTCTTTAAATCACAACATTCATCAATAGTATGTCCAAATATTCTATGATATGCACAATAAGATGTTTTTGTATTCTTTTGTTTATTGTATTTTCATTCATTCATGGGTGGTAATATAATTAATCCCAAATTTAAAAGTGTAGCTAGACTACTCTCGTCCTTTGATAAAGGATGTGGAGAGGGTAGCACACCTTTCTTAATAGGACCATAGACTTTGTATTTCTTGGTTGGTGGAAAAATGTTTGATGTAAAGGTGGAGGACCCTAGTAACCTATTCCTTTTGTGTCTTCAGATGGTGCTTGTTCCGAAAGGGAGTGGATCTCATGTTCATTCTTTATGTCACATCCTTGATTTATCAATATCTTAAAGCCTTTCCACATGTTTGTTTATAACTTTATTCTCATATGATGGAAGACTAGTTGATGTGCTTTCCTTGTGATTGTTATTGGTAGGTGTTTCCATGTGCATTGGGTGAGGTATAAATTGTGATTCACTTTCCTTATGCAATATGGAAAACATTTCAAGTGGTGGTATGATACGTGGTGTTGGTTGTTGGTATGGGTGATTAAGAAATCTCATGGAAGGATAAAAGGTTGTATTATTCTCAAGGTTGTGCAAAGAATTATGTATGAATTCATTCATTCTCTCCTCATCTTGTCCCAAGATATCTACATCATGATGACATGCATTGGGAGGTGAAGGATAATGAATATTATCATTGGAATTAGGGTCATCACCAAACACACAACTTGAAACATCAACCAAGGAATTCAAAGAAGTCAACATCATACCAAAATATTGAGCCACCATGATGATACTTTTACTAAAACTTAGATTGTTATGCAATAGGTGATTGGAAGATAGACAAAAAATCTAGAGAGAGGATCCTAAGAAAACTCTATCACAAAAATTTTGAACCAAAAAGAGTAGGACACAATTTCCCAAGGGAATCCTTGACCTAGGTAGGGTTTCAGGAAATTCAAAGGTTGATTTGTGTAATTTTTTTCAAGGATTCTAGTTCTAGTTACAAACAGGTCTGACAATAAATGTGTTTCCATAATTTTCTCAATTAAATGCTAATGCAAGTGTGTAACAATATGTGAACAATAAATGACAATTTTGAATGCAATTTTATTTTTATTTTTTTCTCTTTTTGAGATATATGAAATATGCCTAAATGAATGTAATTAAGAATTCCGAAATAGATATCTACAAGCAGACACAGAGATAGAAGTGTATGCAAAAGTTTTTCAATTCAAGTGCAAAAGGATAGAGGAACCCAAGGGCATATGTGTCCTTGATAGGGTGTCTAAAAAATTAAAAATAAATGTTTATTAGACTATCTAAGTGTTATATTTTTGTGTGCAAATATTTTTGAAATTCACTATTTCTCCAAAATTTGCTTAATTTAAGACAATGTGACTTAAATGCAAATGTGTAACAATAAAAATGATAATTATGAATACAATTTTCAATGTAGGTCTAATATAAATGACTAAAATAAAGTATAAACCTTAATGCAACCTATGATGCAATATGATATGCAATTTTTCAAATTTTTATATCTTTTATGATGCAAAAGTGAAACCCTAAATGAGAAATGCAAAACAATGGAATACAAAACTTAAATCTAGGGTGAATTTTAGAAGGTATATAATGTTAACATGTCAAGTTCACCAAAATGAGACAAATAAAAAGATAACCCTAGGTCTTATGTGTAAAACCTATGATTCAAATTTAGTTTTTTGTGTGGTGTATGTATTCTATTTCTAATGTTTCATTAAGATGGAGTTCAGCAAGGTGTTCAAATTGACTTTCAACCATGAAGGTGAGCCAATCATACCTAGATCTACATCTTTTAGGGTCTTGGAATTAATTGGAATTGATTTTATTTGATTAACCTAATTAGACTATGTACCCTAACATGAAAAATGCAATCTACTGATAATTAACAAACTAAAATAGAGATATGCAGGCAGATCTAGGAAGGGCAGTGTTGTGTACTTGTACTAAAAGTTTGATTTCAGACACTATATGAGGACAAAGTCACCCAAGGGTGTTTGGATCCTTGTAGGGGTGTCCTCTATTTTTTCAATCCTCTAATGGAAAATCTGAGATCCTTGTTTCCACTTGCAAACTTATCAAATCATCGTCAGATAATTTTGTAGGTGAGTTTTCATGAGTTGAAAAGGTGTGGGGTTTTGAATGCAACAATGAATAAATTATTTTCAAGCTTCCTTCAATCCTCTTCAAACATAAAATCTACACATTCACAAAGAGAAGAAATTTTGTGCCATTTAGGGGCTTTCCTTAGTCAAACTCTATGTTAGTGTTTCCACTTTCACAATGGTAATATCAATGATATATGGATAAATGATATGAAGGAATGATGAAATCACAAAGTGCTACAACTCAACACCATTCAATGGCTTCCTTGAAGGACTAAATCCTTGCACATCACTTCAAGGTCTTGGATCTTTTCTTGCTTGATTGCTTGAATTGCTTGGATACCTACAATAAGGGTTAACCTTCACAAACAATGATAACATAAACACATATAAACTCGCATAGGATTTGACATGATGTTTAGATCTTGAATTGCTACAATAAAGATTTGAAATGTTTCTCTTGAATTGCTTTGAATGCTCACTTGTTTCTTGGTAATGTTAAATATCTCTTATTAGTTTTCAAATGGTAAAATGACTATGTATTTATAGGAATTTATTCAATTTCTCGCAAATTAAATCCCAATAGCTGACATTTTTAATTCAAATTTTGAATTTTAAAATGTCAACGCTGACATATTAAAATTTGGATCCCGATAAAATAAGGGGAATCAGACACCCAAGTGCATCCCAATCTTGTCCCTATTTTCTAGGAAATAAAGTTTCGGGGGCAAAACATTAAATAAATGCATTTGTTCAATGCTTGTAATTTCTTTGAAAATAGGCTATAAAATGCATAGTTTAAGAAATTAGGGACATAATTAGGCTCAATATAATTTAGGGGGATAAAACATAGCGTGAAATTGTCAAGGGTGACAATTTATGATGCTACAATTGCATTATATGTTGATGATATGTTATTTATTGGTAAAGGGAATGGAATGATTTTAGAACTAAATTCTCAACTTGCAGCTGAATTTGAAATAAAAGATATTGGTGTAGCTAAACACATTCTCGAGATGGAAATCAAAAGAGATAGAGAAAATATAAATTTATGGCTTGGATAGAGTAAGTATTTTAATTCAATTTTATAGAGGTTTAATATGCAGGGTTGTAGACCATTGTTTGTTCCTTTTACAATTGGAACAAATTTATCTACTTTAGATTGTCCAACATCCCTATTGGAGATGGAAGAAATGACTAGAGTGCTTTACAAAAGTGCAATTGGAAGTTTGGTGTATGCTATAGTCTGCACTAGACCAGACATTTCCCAAGCAGTGGGAGTTCTTTCTAGATATATGTCTAATCCTGGTAGAACTCATTGGGATGCAATTAAAAGATTCTTTGGATATTTGTGGGGTATCTCAAAGTATTCCTTGTGTTATCATGGTAATATGGTGGGATATGGGGATTCCATTGATATTCATAGTTTTGTGGATTTAAACTGGACAGGTGATGTTGATAGCAAAAGATCCACCAGTCCTTATGTGTTTAATTTATTTGGTGGATAAATCAGTTATATGAGTAAGTGATAGGTTGTGGTTGCTTTATCTAAGTTACTAAATTTAAGTATATGGAAGCTAATCGTGCTTGTAAAGAATCCATTCGGCCTATGAGACTATGTTCAAATATTGGGATTAAACAAGGTATATTGATAGTTTAGTGTGACAATCAGAGCATGATATTTCTAGCTAAGAACTCGACATTTCATGCTAGAACCAAGCACATTGATGTATAGTATCATTATTTTAGAGATATGGTCGAGGATGGTTGGGTGAAGTTGATTAAGGTAGATACTTTGATGAATTTTGTAGACTATTTAACTAAGCCTATGATCACAAAGAATTTTAGATGGTGTTCGGAGTCAATGGGATGCACGACACCTACTAATTAAATTATAGTGTTGATACTCCCTTTGCTCATACAAGGTATTTGAAAAGTGAGAGAATGTTATGAAAATGGTGTCTCAACCTTGAAATTACAAAATGTTACTATTTTTCCAAAGCTTTGGATTGGCTAAATAAGCATGCTCATAAAGTTTCATCGTATGATCATGTATGGATTTGAAAATATTAATTTTTTTACTTTTCAAAGTTTCAAAGTCCATTTTGAATTCCTTAGAGGAATTTTTTGGGCCTGAAAGTGTTCACAATTGGTGTAGCATGTTATCACTTGATAGAGCACTTTATGAGCTTTTTGATAGCTCAAATAGTTTGTCAATTGAACACCCAAATCAAAAGTTGGGTCTCCTAAAATAGGAGATGTAAAAACATGTTGGACACATAAATGAGTTGTAAAGGGGGAATTACATGTAGTGGTGTGTATTTTGACACATCATAGGTATATGTTATAAGATATAAGGATGGGTGTTACTTTTTAGGTGGTTTTAGCTCATGGTTTTGTAATACCATTTAGAGGTTTCATGTATTGTATCTCCTATTTATTAGGTACATGAGATAGAGGTTAAGTAAAAGAGTCTTATAGCAGTTGATTTTCCTCCAGATCTCTAGTTTTTTCTACTCTTGTGATAAATCTTGCTCTGCAATTATATTGTAATCTTGTTGAATTCAAAATAATATATTGGGTGGCTTTTGGAGTGTGATATTTTTCTCCTAAAAAAAAAATCCCCACATAAATCATTGCGTTGTGCTATTAATGTTATTTATGTTTATTTCTATTTAAGTTTATGTAATTTTTTAGATCTGAAAAGTTTTTTCATAACCCTCCTCTCAAGATTAGTGTAGGAAGTTATTCTGCTACCTTAGCTTCCTTTCAAAAACAAGGATATGGGGTCTCATTGAAGCATTAACATTGTAAGATCTTATTAGATGTTATAGGTTCAAATACCCTAGTAGACATGTATACAAGAGCCTGCAAAGGTGTATATATGCACACAAATTGTTTAACAAATTGCTTCAATTAAATGTATATCCATGGAATGTTATGATTACAATATATGCAAAAAAATGGATTTTTTGAAAACTTGTGATACTTTCAATCGAATGCAATCAATTGATGTAAGACTAAATTCCATAACCTTCACTAGCTTCCTACCTATGGCCTAATAAAAGAGGAGTTTTTAAGAGCATATGGTATCTATCAAAGTGTAATGAAAATGTATGTTTATCAAATATTAAAATATGTAACTACCTTGGCCAGTATATATGATAAATTTTGAAGCACAAGCCATAACATGAAAATTTTAGTAGAATTTCATAAGATTTGTCATCTCTAGGAATGTACTAATTGTAGGATATGCATAAAATGTTTTTTTTGAAAAGGACTTAGATGATTGCAAATGATTATTTGTTAGAATATTGATGGAATTTATGTTGGATTTTGACACCCTTTTCACAACCAATGTAAAAGTTACAACATTTCTACTATATATCATGCATAAGGAGTGGTTTTGGAACCACTATTCTCTCCCAACATTGTTATTATAACTATCCTATCGACTAATGAAACCAATTCTACAACCTTTACCAACATCCTCCCTACTTGTGCTAGAATAGATATTTTAGAACAATGTAGGGATATCCATAAAAATATAATAGAAATAGAAGGATGTATGCTAGATATTGTTATTGGAGATGCTAAAATTTCTACCATGATCACCATTTATGCACCAATTAAATTGGTTTATATGGTATTTTTATTCATTTACAGGAAATTTTAAAGCCTACCATTGCAAATACTCTAGGCCAAAGTTACCTTAACTAAATTCTTCAAATAAATATAATCTAATATACTTCAATGATTTCTATATATGCATAAAATAGATTTTTTGAACAATTTTTTATTTTTTTAAGAAAATGTTTTTGGAAGTTAAGAACTAAAATTTCATAACATACTCCAACATACTCGTGGCCTAGAAAAATGGAAGTTCTAGAACAACATACATATACCCATCATAGCATAACAAAATATGTACCTTTACTATATATTATAGTTATAACTTCCCTAATCAATGCACAAACAAAATGTGGAAGCATAAAAGACATCTTGAGCTATTGGTAGAATAATTCAAGGAGATGTCTAGAATATCATGACTACTAGATATACACTAAATAGATTTGTTGAAAATTATTTAGAAAAATTTGAGCAAATGCATGTCAACTATGAGTAGTGGTTTCAAAACCAATATCAAAAGTTGACAAGGTTCTTATAATCCCATCAAGAGATAATAGGTTGTTAAGAACCAATAAAGTTCCAACACTCCTTTTGAAATAAAGCTTGATGGATTAGAAAATTGATTCCCTGCATTGAAAAAAAGCTACTTTGTTCATAGTCAAAATTTCAACAACAAAAATTGAAGTTAAACAAGGAAAAGGATATGATTTAAAATGTTTTTAAGGTTGTTAAGGAGTCCTATATGAAAATTCTTTGAAATATGGAGAAGAGCACAATTTTAAAACTTTGTCCATCATAGTGTAAAGTCATAGATTATCACAACCAAAAATGTAGGGAAAGATTCCACTTGCTAATGGTGGGAACTAAGTCTTGAAGTCACCACTTACAATGGTGGAAAGATTCTTGTTGCCTTTGGTGGATATAATGCAAATTGTCTGTGTTGATTCTACGTTTCTTATATCGAATGGGATCAAGACATAGAAGTTGAAGATTTGGACCATAAAGATAAAATTCAAAATATTATTATAAATAATATAGACAATGAGCCCCAAAATTTATGAAGCATTGACAAAAAGGAATGAATTATAGTAACTTTGAAAGTAGAGAAAGATAATATGGATGCAACACTCATAATAGGGTAGATCTCTCATAATAGGGTAGATCTCATTATACTATGATAATAATAGGCATTTAAAATGTATAACAATGTTTTTCATAAAGAAGGTACACAATGTGAAGTCACTATAGGTACACTAGTTGGTAAAACAAGAGTATAGGGGCATTACTTTTATCACAACAAATCATTATATCTAATAATTTGACTAAATTAGGTGCTTTGAAATCTTCTTATCTAGTTTGCAAAGCTAAATTGATGAAGATACATGTCATATTATTGAACAAATACTCCAATAATTTTTTCCTAAAACTATTTGAGATAATTCCTTGATATTCATATTCTCGTCAAGTTTTTATAAAGACGCAACATTTTATTATAGTCTTTATCTTATATTTTTAAGAAAATTGTTATAAGGTGTGCTCTTTGGAGTTAATTAAATTTTATTTTATAAATATTTTATAAAATACCAAAATGAAAAGTTATATATATTATCAATTGTAATATAAAAAGGGATTCTTGATTGGGAAACTAGTGCAAGAGAACCTGGGTCCACAAATATTACATCAACTAAAAATATTTCCTTTTAGTTCATTTCCTTTTGATTTTTTTGTTGTGTTTGTTTAGTTTGTTGCCCAAGAGGAATTTTTATAAATAATTTTTAAAATATGATGATGTCATCCTTTAGAGGAGCTTAATGGGTATCTACATGTTTAATATGGTGAAATTTGACTTCAAAATGGCTAAGTTGTGGTTTTGTGAGATTTTGACCTGATATCGATTATGAGTTTTGGAGCTTCTACAAAATTTCCTTATGTGGATGTTTGATCTACTTTGGGATTACATAATTTTTTTTTTGAGTCATCAATTTGTAACTTAAGTCCAATTTTGATAGATATTCTTTCCTTGTAAGAATTATAAATGCATCTGAACCTATGGGAGATTGCAAGTGAACTACACCTTTATGTTTTGTAAACTCATTCGGATTAAGTTTTCCACATTTGTAGAAATCACTCAGACAAGTGGATTTGTGGGTAAAACCATGTGACTTGGACTTATTTAGAAATAGTTTCAATGAATAGTTATAATGATGATGTCAACATGACATAAGCATGACACTAGCAATATTGAGGGTCACTTATCCTTTGATGATGTAAGCACGATGAAGAATGATGTTAGCTAGGTATAGAGTATGAGGTTTTCCAAGTGAATTGACTTTTTGTAATATTTTTCTAATAAATTTGAATTTGGGGGGTTTCCTTTATGAAACAACCATTTGTGGGTCCTACTTGCTACTAAACTTGCAATTTTTAGACATGCTACTACACTTTTGTGTCTCTACAATGATTCGGTTACTATAACTGTCAAAATTTAAATTAGTTGAACTGCCTCTTGCACTAGTTGAACCTCCACACACAAAAGTATCAAGTGGGAGAAGAACGATGGTTCTAGGGTTCAAAAATTGGAGAAGAGAAATTTTTAATAAAAATTCAAAGGCTAAGGGGCATATATGAACAAAGATTGATTATACTCATGTAATGTTGCAAATCAATAAAAAGTTTTAGAATCATTTCTATTGTATAAGATTTATATGATTTTTGTTTTAGATCTATGTGATTGGGATACTTGACAAGGTACCCCATTATCAAATACATCAAGTGGTATCAAAGTGAATAATGAGTGATTGTGAGTGTGTTAAGAAGTGAGGTTCTAATCATTTTCATTATGGGTAAAGGAGTGTGAGTGTCCAAATCTACAACTACATAAAACTTACATGAATATGCAATAAAGGATGTATTCGTAGAGGAGAATATTCACGAGGTGGTGACATATTTTTTTTAGATATATTACAAGGAATAACAAAAATATTGGAATCAATAGAAACAACACAAAGAAGGGTACATGTAGAGGATGTTAGTGAGGATGAAGAAGAAGAAGTGGTAGAAGGAGGAAACGAAGCTGACCAAGGTGCATTGAATCAAGGAGAAGAAATATTTATAATGGTCATCACAAGAATAAAAAATAAACCATGGATGGATCCCTTGAGTTACAATGGAAGCATAAATATTGAAGATCTTGTCAATTGGATATCATAAATGGAGAAGTACTTTAACTTTGAAAGTATTAAAGATGAATAAAAGGTTAAACATTCTTGTAGAAATCTAAAAAGATATGCATCCCTATGGTGGGATCGTTTGCAAACACATAGAAAATGGAAAGAAAAAGAAAATATAAAGTCATGGAATTGAATGGTGACAAAGATGAATGACAAATTCTTGTTGGCGAACTATCATATCAGTTCATTCTAAAAATTATAGAACTTGAAGCAAAGAGAGAAGTGTCAAGGATTACACCAAGGAGTTTTATTTTTTGAGCATAAGAGAGGGAAATGTGGAATATTATGTTGATCAAGTATCAAGGTATGTAAATTTCATATGTTTGTGAATTTAAGATGGAATAATTTTAGTTAGGTTGTACATTGTAGAGTAAGCGTACCAATATTCCTCAAAGGTGGAAGAGAAGTTGGAAAGGAAACAAAAAAATAATGCAAGAATAGGGAAAAAAATTCACGTGGTAGAGGCTAGTTTGGTAGGGGGAGAGGTTATCCCATGAATCAAGAAGAGGCCAACACCTCACAAATGAGTTCTTATAATCAAGGGACTAGAGGTAGAGGTGATTATTTCAGACGAAGAGGTTATTCTTCTAGAGGGAGAGGAAATTTTGGCAAAGGAAGAGTCAAAGGATTCACTAGTATGTGTTACCAATGTGGAGAAGAAATTCATAGATAGTTTGAGTGTTCAAAGATACAAAAAAGAAATAGTAAGGGTAAAGAGGCTAGAATTCATGTGGCCCAAGTGGAAGAGGAAAGTGTTGCTTCACCTAAGCATGGAGAAAATACAGATGATGAAAAGTCTTTGATGATAGAAGATTTTTTTTGAAACTAGAGAAAGAGGAGGAACCAATACAATGGAGAAATTTGTTCCAAACCGAATGTAACTCTAGAGGTAAGTGTTGCAAGGTTATCATAGATAGTAGAAGTACTGATAATTTAGTGTCAAAAGAGATGGTAGAAAAGTTATAGTTGAAGAAGATGAAGCACCCCAATCCCTACTATTATGATCCTAATATGACATATTCCTAAGTATATATTATATATTCCTAAGGATAATCCCTTGTGGCATGATTAACTTGAACATAAATATTAGTTAATACATTAATTCATCTTAATTAGGATGAAGGGGTATGTCCCTTCATAGTTTAGCCTATAAATAAGGAAGAGAACTCTCTCCCAAATCATCATATCATATAATATTGAATTCATATGTTATTATATAATTATTGGAGGTCACCCCCTCAAAGTGGTCTTCTATATTTTTATTATTACAAATATGTCTAAGAAATGTCTTAACAAGTGGTATCAAAGCTACGATTTGGGCCAACATTTTTATTTCCACCATAACTTCCAAACTAGTGCGAATTTTGATTTATTTATTTTTGGGGTTTTGAGGTATGACATAGGTGAGATCTCAAAAAACAATTCAAGATTTGAAGATACATTTTCTAAAAGGTATTGTCATTTTATGTTTTTCATTAATTTTCTCTATAGGCCACAATTTTAGGATTTCTTTTAAATTTATATTTTTGGAAAGCTTATCAAAAATTAGGTAGGGTTAGTTATTTGTAGCTTTATATTGGAAATAAAATAAAATCTTTAAAGTAGTGGTTGAAGTTTAGTCAAATTTTCATTAATTTTCTCTATAGGGTGCAATTTTTAGAATTAAAAAAAATATACATTTTTGGAAATCTTATCAAAAATTATGTAGGGTTAGTTCTTTGAAATTTATTTTTAGACATAAAATATACTCCTTAATTTAGTGGTCTAAGTTTGGTCCAACCTAATACATCTAATTCTCTCTCTCCAAATACTTTCCTACCTTCATAAAGCTTCAAATAAAAATATAATTAAAGTCATGTCATCTTTAGGATTAGAGGACCTTTCTACATGTATAAAATCTAAGAACCCATTTTATTGTCCACCACTTAAAATTGAGGCAAGAATTTTGTAAGGATATGAAAGAATGATACATTTCATTAAAGATAAATTGTTTGACCCATTTGTAAAATCCTTAAATGAGGGTTTAGATAGGTTTACAAAGGAATTATTATCATAATTAAAGTACCAAAAAACCGCCAAGGTGGGTACAATCCTAATAAACCAAGTCAAGGGATAGGAGAACCTTTTCAAGTTCAACAATTATACCTACCAAGAATAAAAATTCATAAATTTGAAGGTAGAAATGTTATTTCATGTACAAGCCTCGTAGAACAACAATTTACACTTCATAATATACTAGATAATGCTATTTTTGGCATAGATTAACTATATTTATATTTAGGACCTTACCAATGGTACAAATGGAAGATAAGTGATAGATAAGGAAAAATATCTAGTTGACATAAATTTAGTAAAGAATTAGAAATCTTTTATGAGCAACCATAAATTGAAATCTATTCTAACCAACTTAAAAATCTAAAACAATTAAGGTCTTTATTTTGATATAATGTTGAGCATTTGAGATTAGCACTTAGAGCTCCTGAGGTGACACCTTACCAAAGGCTGCAATTGTGCATCAATGTACTTAAGGACCAAATTCAACATGTTCATTTTTTGGAACATTGTACGGTTAGGATAGTTATGCAACAATAATAACATGTTTATAAACAAAACACCACCCATGGTGAAACCATGAGAATAACTAATAAAAATATGACTAATCCTACAAAAAATTATTTAACCTAAGAGAAAATAGTAAGCTCTCTCCTCAACAAGAGATAGAGAAAAGAGAAAAGGCCTATGTTAGAATTATTATAGAAAATGTTCAAGGATTCATAAGTGTTCTAGTAGTGAGAAAAAAGATGGGGTTGAAGAAGAGGGAGAAGTACCTACAAAAGAATCAAACATAAAACTTAAGAATGAGGATTCCAAGGAAAAATAAAACACTATTATCTCCCTACATGCATTGAATGTAACAAATGCACCATAAACAATCAAAGTAATTGGTAATATAAAAGAGAAAAATGTGAAAGTGTTAGTAGATACTAGAAGTACACATAACTTCATTGATAGAATCTAATGAGCTCAATTATTTTGTTTATCTAGTCTCTAATTTTCAGTTCATGATAACTGGTGGGAAACAACTATCTTGTGGTGGTAAATGTCATCATATATAACTCCCAATGGGAAATTATCAACTATATTAAAAAAAAAATTGTTATAGCTATTAGGGGAGTTGATTTAGTTTTGAGTGTACAATTGCTTAGACAATTAGGAACAACATCTTTCAATTTTCAATACTTATCCATGTATTTTACATGGGGAAAAGTATGAACTTTTGTGAATAAAATTGCCACCAAGCAAAATAATTAGCTCTCATAGGATGGAGAAATCACTCAAAAATGGTTCTCATAATATAGGGGCACAATTATATTTTATAGAAGCACAATATATGACAACTCAAGATCAACCAAAAATTAAAGAGATTATTCAGCACCACCAACAAGTATTTCAAGAATCCAAGGTTGTACCTCTAATTGGAGACCATAATCATGGCATTAAATTAATACCAAAAAGCATTGTTCATTCAAAAAAAATCCTTTTTATCCCCTATTCTTATTCTTAAAAAAAAGGATGATTCATGGAGAATGTGCTCACTTTACAAGAAGCTATACAAAATCACTCATAAAGATAAGTTTCATATTCTTATTGTTAAATAATTAGAAAAAATAAAATCTATGCAAAAAATTTTGAATGTGTCTTTAGGATGAAACATATAGAATACTCAAGACATTTGGTATCACTTTAAGATGGACCCTAAGAGGAGAGTATTTTTGGGTCTAATGAGATACTATAGAATATTTGTTCATACCTATCATCCTATAAAGAAAAATTTATTTTGGAAAATTATTAAAGTGAATATCCTAAAATTTGTGGTAGAATATTTGATATACCAACATTGTAAAATACAAATAACAGAGACTCTAGGAATCTTACAAATACTAGGCATTCCAATACAACATTGGGAAAAAAATATTAATTGACTTCATTATGGGGCTGCCAAAGACAAATAATATTGATGTAATCTAGCTTATTGTGGATTGACTAATTAAGAATGCATATTTTGTGGACTCTCTCAGCTATTTTCCACTAATATTATGGAAACGGTATTCATACAAAATATACAAAAACTTCATGGAATTTCCAAATTCAGATTGGAAAATAGAGCCAACTCAAAATTCCTAATCAAATGGAATAATTTTCTAATTGAAGATACAACATGAAATGATGAACGATTCATACAAAATATTTTAGAGTTGTTAAGCATTGAGGGTAATGTTTTTTTAAGGGGAATGGAATGTTATGATTCTAATATGATATATTCCTAAGGATAAAATCTTGTGGCATGATTAAACCTAATATAAATACTAGTTAATACAGTAATAAATCTTAATTAGGATAAAGGGGTATGTTCCTGCATAGTTTAGCCTATAAATAAGGAAGAAAACTCTCTCCCTTACCATCAAATCATACAATATTGAATTTATATGTTATTATCTAATTATTGGAAGTCACCCTCAAAGTGGTTTCCTATATTTTTTAGTTTTACAAATATTTCCAATAAATATCTTAACACCTACAAAGCATCATGGCTACAAAGGGGACTATTTATTAGTAAGTGAACAATGTGCGGTAAATTTTTGTATAGGTGGTTATAAAGATGAGATCATATGTGATGTTATTCCAATGGATTTATGCCACATTCTATAGGGTAAACCTTGATAGTGTGATAGATAAGCCATCCATGATGGAAAATAATTTTGTATACAATAATGAAGAATGGAAAAGAATATACTCTAAATCCATTGAAAGATAGGGAAGAAGAAGTAGAGAAGAATCCCTATGTCTATTTGGAGACATGGAAACAATTTTTGAAAGATATAAAGAATAATAAAGTATGTTATTAATTTATTCCCATGATTGCATAAGTTGGGACAATGAGAAGAGAGAGGGGATTTTGATGGAGGTACATGAAATTTTGGAAGAGTTTTCAAAAATTCAAATGAAAAAGTTGTCAAATGGGTTGTCATCGATAAAGCATTAGTCATTGTATGGATTTAATTATAGGATATAGTTTTCAAAAAAATCCACCATACATAATGAATCTAATGGAGAATGAGGAGATAAACCACCAAGTGCAAGAGTTGTTGGATAAAGGTCTTATCAAAGAAAGTGTGAGTATGTGTTTTGTACCTGCAATACTCACACCAAAGAAGAATGATGAATGGTTGTTTTTTATCGATTCAAGATCCACAAACAAGATAACTATCAAGTATAGATTTCCCTTACCTCAGATGTATGACATGATGGATTGTCTGAGTGGAGATAAGTACTTCATAAAGATAGACTTGAAGAATGGATACCATCAAATAAGGATCAAAGAAGGAGATGAATTGAATACTACATTTAAAAATGATCTTATATGAGTGGTTGGTAATTCCATTTGGGTTAAAAAATTCCCCAAGTACCTTCATGTGATTGATAAATTAGGCAATAAAATAAAAGAAGATAATTTGGCATATATTAGACTAGTTTTGAAAATATTTAAGAGAAGCTACTTGTGAATTTAAAGAAATATACATTTATGAAGAAATAACTTGTATACCTAGGGTTTTTGGTGTCTGAGGAAGGGTCAAAAATGGACCGTGAGAAGGTTAAGGCTACTATGGATTGGCCTTCATCAAAAAGTATGCTTGAAGCTAGAAATTTTTATGGTTTAGCAAGATTCTATAAGAAGTTCATATAAAAATTCAGTGGGATTTGTGCTCACATCACAAAGAATTTGAAGGGGAGCAGAATAGAGGATTTTTTAGTTGTTAAAGGAGAAAGTGATTTCATATTCGGTATTAGCACTTTCGGACTTTGGAAAAGTATTTCAAGTTGATTGTGATGTGAATGGAATAGCCAGTGGAGGTGTGTTAAGTCAAGAGGATAGACCTATTACATACTTTAGTGAGAAGTTGAATGAATTAAATAGGGAATACTTAGTCTATGATCAAGAGTTTTATGCCAATGTGCAAGTGTTTAAGAGGTGGATACATTATTTGTTTCCCAAGGATTTTGTGTTGTATATGAACCATCATGATCTACAATGTATTAATAGATAAGGTAAGCTAAACCAAATACACATGAATTGGATTGAATTATTAAAAAGCTATTTATTTATTTTGAAGCATAGGAGAAACCAATATAATTGGGTAGTTGATACATTGATTAGAAGATGTTTGTTGTTGAATGAATTGTGAATTAATTTTTTGGGATTTTATTCTATGAGAGAATTGTATGAAGGAGATGTTGATTTCAAATATTTTGAGCTGATTGTAAAAGTCTAGTTGAAAAAGATACCTAACTCCCTAGTTGGAATATTTCATCCAAGAAGGATTATTGTTTGAGGGTAAGAAGTTATGTATACCTCGAGGATCAATGAGGGAAAAGTTAATAAGGGATAAAAATATAGTGGAGGTTTGAGTGTACATTTTGGTGTAGATAAGACAACACCATTGTTGATGAAGGATATTATTGGTTGGGCATGAATGTTGATTTGAAGAATATGGTGTAAGGGTGCAAAATTTTCTAGTATCCTAAAGGAAACAAATAGAACACAAAATTGTATTAGCCTTTACCAATACCAAAGAGGTCATGGGAACACATTAGTATGGATTTTCTCTTGGGAATACCTCAAAAAAAATAGGTAACATTTGGCACTATTTTTTTTGTTGTGGATATGTTTCTAAAATGACACATTTCATCACATGCCATAAGAGTAGTGATGCATCCCACATAGCCACATTATTTTCTAAGGATATGGTTAGGTTGCATGGTATACCTATTTAATCATAGTTTCAAAAAAAAATATAAAGTTTATAGGTCATTTTTGGTGCACCTTGTGGAAAAAGTTGGGAACACAACTAGGTTTTAGTTCAACCTTCCATCCTCAAAAATATGGTCAAATGGATGTTGTGAATAGGATTTTGCATGATTCTCTAAGATTCCTAATAGGTAACAAGATTTCCTACTAGAATTTGACATTAGCTCAGGAAAAGATTTCCTATAATAATTCAATAACTAGAAGTGTGAGAAAAATCCCATTTTGCATTGTGTATGGTGATGGGCCTAGATATTAGCTTATTTTCTATTACTTTCATACATACCTTCAAATACTTTTAGATACACCTTCCATACAATAATTTTATATTATACTATCTTTTTATACTTGTTATGAAGACTTGGACCTAAAATATAATGATGGAAATATGGTTATAATATACTAGTATTGTATGGTTTATATGAAGATATGTATGAAATTTGGATGAAATTCTATGTTTTGATTATGATAATTAGTCTTGTGTACATGCTTTGTGAATTAACCCGTTTTCAGCCAAAGAGGAACTATAACATGTAGTAGTTGCAGGTTGAACCCACAACAAAAGGAGACTGGGACAACAAAACAGGGGAGTTCCAGATTAAGCTGAACGTGATGATTACTCATTAAAGGCACTTGATAGAGGTTTAGCATGCATCATTATGACACATTAATAAGCATTGGAAAAGAAGGACTCATTTTCTGATAGGATTTTGACAAATTTTTGTGTGTTTACATGCAAGTATGTTTTGCAGAGTTTTAGTCCTATTAGGATTATTCTTTCTTTTCAGTTGGCTTGAATAATTCAGTCTTAATTGTACGCTTTGATATCTAGGAGTGGAAATTCAATGATTGTAGTTAGTTTTTCTTTTGATTAAGATTCCCTCAAGCTTGTATATAGTTGTTGGTTGAATCTATAGATAAGTTAGTTGTTTTCTATCTTTTTATTATCAGTTATTTTTTGGTTTTCAAAGACATGATAGATATTCAAAATGATCGAATACAATTTGTGAGAAGATATTATGTAATCTTTCCTGATATGCAATGAATTAAGTCAATTTTACTGGATGCATAGAATATATTAGTTAGATTTGGTTTCAGTTAAAGTGAGAACAACCACTTGAGCAGGCCACTCAAGATAACTGTTCTTCACTTCATTTTCCAATTGTTTATTTTTGATTAATATTTGTTTCTTGTTTATCATTACTTCATGAACTTTATGCAAGTTAAACTAGAATCACATACTTTGCTTGTTGTTAATTAATGTTCATGAACATGCATAGAATAGTTAACCATTAGTACTCTTAAGGTTAATTTAGTTGAGTCATTAGTTTTTATTAGTTTTTATTTGACATAGTAATGTTTCATTAGTAACAGTCCAGTTGCAGTCTAAGTTGTAGGTACCCATAGCCACTAGTTCTAGTTTATGTCTTTTACTTTTTCACAATTCTATGAATTTCCAGCAAATAGAATAACTTGAGTAAGATAGCTAGGGTAGTTTTGAGTCTTTGAAGGCATATACAATTATACACCATCACAAGTTTACAAACCTTTGGTTGAAATTTTAATGTAATCTTTGCAATGTTGAGTGGATTGTTTTTTCAGATAAACCTCTGAACTGTGTAGGTTCTACCAATTTTACAATACATTAGTTTAGGATCTACATTTTTGGCACCATTGTCGGGGATGGTGCTATCTTCAAAGACCTATTTTTATAGCTTTCATAGTTTACATTTTGTTTTCAGCATTAGGATTGTTAGACTTAATCTTTTTCAACACCAAAAGATACACTAAAATTTTGCAATACCATTGAATATAAATCCATATTTCATGTATGTAGAGGCAGAGAGACTTTTTAGGAAAAAATCTTCCCTCTTCAGACCAAGAAGCTATAGCAAAAAATTTTGAATCTAGTACTTAGAGTGAACATAACACTGAAGAAGAAACTTCCTTTTCACCAAAATCTAGCACACACATTGAGGGAACATACCGCACCATGGGGGATGCAGTGGATGATGGCCCTGGATGACCAACATTTGAGTTCCCCATCACTAACTAGGAAAGGGATACAATGCTGAAGAATATCCCTCCTTCAACCTTACCAGTCTTTTATGGGTTAATGATTGAGGATCCAGATACATTTATGTTTTAATTTGATGTCCTATGTAGAATTTATGATTATACTTATGATTCTCATAGGCTCAAACTCTTCCTTGCCACTCTAAAAGATATTTCCCTAAGATGGTTCATGGGATTAGGCAAGGATGTTGTTCCTAATTGGGATACTATGAAGACATTGTTCTTAGAGAAGTATAGGATTATTGTAGGGGACCTGATAGGAGGAAAGATGAAATTTTTAGAATGTCACAAAAGGATGATGGTCCATTAGAAGATTATGTGGAGATATTTCAGTTTTCTTTGAAGAAAAACCCACAAAACAAGTTATCAGAAGATTCCCTCAAATTAGTCTTTTTCAGAGGAGTCAATGATGACTAATAAACTTCATTGGAAAAGGATATATTTCACATATAAAATTTCAAGAAATTTGTAAGGTTTGTAGGAATTATTCCAAAACCTTCACTAAAAGGCCAAGAGGAGATAAGACATCCACCATTGGTAAATCATCTACAGGGGTTTCAAAGATAGAATTGAGAAACCTATTGTCCAACATGAAGGAGGAAATCATCATCCAATTAAAAACTTGGTTGGATACTCTCCACATTAAGAAGAAGAAGGAGTAATATGAGGCTATGCTCACTAAATACTATCCAAGCTATAGGAAAAGAAAAGAAAATTTCAAATGCAAGAGACTAGCTAGTATTTAGCAAGATAAAGTTGAGAAACCTGATTCTTTAGTCAATTGAAGGAGATGATGGATAGATCTTCTATATATCACAAAGGAGGCCATGGAAATAATGAAAAGGTATGCCATAAGATCCCCTCATCTTTAATTCATCCTTCCCTATTGGAAATCAAAAAAAAATTGCCTGGAACTCTCAGTCCTGGCTAGCAAACCAAAACTGGTGGAAAAACCCTCAGCAATGGCCACAACCCCAAAAAATAATGGAACCAACAAAAAATAAATCCTTGGCCACAACAAAATTCCCAAGGTTCCAATTATAATCCACAATGTCCAACACAACAGAATCAGTGGCAACCTTAGTGGTGAAAAGGCCAACAATGGCAGCAACAAAATATGAACTATCGACGGCCTATGCTTCCACCTCCACAACAACAAGAAGCTATAATGCCTCCATCAAATCCTACATCCCAACCACCCAAGCAACCACAAATACCTACCCAATTTGCACCTAACCCTAACACTAATCCTGTTCAATAGGCTTATATTAACAAAGGTATGCAATACCCCACTTGTGGGGTAGAGGTGAGTGTTGTACACCTCAGATTAGGAAAACAACTTGTTGGACCTTCATCCCCTTAAATTATAGAGATGAAGGGTGAGGAAACTGTATTTGAAGCTTCAGACACCACACCTTTGGAACCTAAGTCAAATCAGGTATGCCAAACTACTTCTAGTCCAAAGCCACCTTTTCTTAAATGCCTAGCTATTCAAAAGCATCACAAACAAGCTGAAACAAACCTCTTAGGTCAATTAAACGATGTGAGCATCAAGATTCCACTTATCCAAGCTATCAAAGAAATCCCTATTTATACCAAAATTGTAAGGGATCTATGTCTTAAGAAACCATGAAGAAAAGGAAGGTTCCTCGGACAGTCCATGTCTTGGGAAATCTTGTAAACATCATGTTAGGGAACATTATAGTCCTTAAGTATACATATCCTAGTAGTTCAGTAGTGGAAATTAAGATTAATGGATCCCTCATTAAGAATACTTTGATAGACTTGGGGCAAACAATCAATGTCATGACAAAATAAATAATGCAATTACTTCAGTTAGCCAACCTTAGGCCTACACAAATTGTTTTACAACTAGCTGATAGGTCAACAGTTAAGCCTGAAGGAATCATTGAAGACCTGGTGATTGCATTGGATTCCTGGGAATATCCTACTGATTTTATAGTTTAACAACCAAAGGTTAATCTTGCAGGCTACCCACTCATCCTAGGTAGACCCTGGTTAGCTACAGTCGATGCATTTATAGGAAATACGATAATATTTGATGGGACAACTAGCAAGAAAATGGTTCTCTATCCTCTAGCCCAACCTTATGTTAACCTTGAGAAAATTATTTGGCCCACTTTGGATGAGAATGATAACTAACTTTTGTAGACATTGATGACCATAGAATGCAACCCTTTATTGGATGACCAAGATGAAGATGAGCTCATTGCCCACATAATCCAGAATGACTATGGTAGGATCCCGCATCAACAAGACTATCTTTTATGCCTATAATACCCCTTGAAAAGTATTAAACCCACCAATTCCATAGAAGAAATGACTTAGATATTATATTCCTTACTACCTCAACAGTGTGTACCCATCATACCAAGCCTAGACCTTTCATATGTTCAAGAATCATCCAAGGAATTGGAAGTCTTTCCAGGAAAAATGTTAAACATATACAATGCCTTGTTTGAAGAGTAGTAGAATTCTCTACACACAATTTTGTAGGAACACTCAGCAACATATGCATGGGATTACCATGATATGAAAGGAATATATCTTGACTTATGTGTGTACGGGATTTATATCAATGATGGTTATAGACCCATTAGGCATCCTCAAAGACGTATGAACCTTGCCTTGAGGGATATAGTAAAAATTTAACTTCAAATGCTCCTTGATGCAAGTTTTATTTATCCTGTATCAAACAATGAATGGATCTCACCATTGGTCATTGTTCCTAAGAAAGGTGGAAAATGGAGATTTTGTGTAGATTATAGGGAATTGAGTATAGCCACCAAAAAAGATCACTTTTTGTTTCCCTTCATAGATCAAGTAATTGATTCCTTAGTTGGGAAAAAGTACTTTTCATTTCTTGATGGTTTCAGTGGTTATAATCAGATTGCTCCAGAAGATTAGGAAAAAAGTACATTTACATGTCCCTTGGGCACTTATGCTTACTATATTCCATCCTTTGGATTATGCAATGCTCTAGCTACCTTTCAAAGGGCAGTACTAAACATTTTTCTGAATTTTATCATGAATATATGGAAATATATATGGATGATTTCACTACATATGGTGAGACTTATGAGGAAGCCCTCAACAATCTGGAAAAGGTATTTAAAAGATGTAAATAACACAACTTGTCACTCAACAATGAAAAGTGCTTCATTATGATGACACAAGGCATCGTATTAGGGCACTTCATATCCAGTGCAGGGATTCAAGTTGATCCACACAAAATAGAAATTATATCAACATTACCTATTCTAGAAAAGGAAAGAGATATCAAAAGCTTCCTTGATCATGTTGGCTACTATAGGAGTTTTATTAAAGACTTCAGTAAAATTGATGTGCCCTAATTTGTTTTGTTGGGTAAGGACATTGATTTTGAATGGACATCAGAATTCCAACATGTTGGCAACACAAGGGTAGACAACTGAGAGGGGGGGGTGGTGAATTAGTTGTCTCAAAGATTATACTTATTAAACTTATTCTTAGATCTGATAATTAAACATGAAAGCAAAAACCATCACCACATCAGAAACACACATAACACCAAGATTTTTGCGTGGAAACCCTGTTAGGGGAAAAACCACAGTGGAGGTTAATCCACAAGTTTATACTTTGTTAAAAGTATAGTAAATGGGGAATGCACATGCATTTAGGCACACTTCCTAGAGCTCACTACTCAAATAAAAAAAGGCTTACTGCCCCCAAGAAGACACAATGTCTTACAGTCACATTTAGATTACATCCATCTGAGAGATTTTGAACTGGGAAGATAACATCTGCTAATGCCTGATTATAGTTTTGGTTAAGCACATGAACACTCTTTGTTCTGCTCATTCTTCTTCACACTTTACTTATGCCTTCAATATATATGAACTTTATTCACACATAGCATTCACACTTCACACATCTTGCATGTCTCAAATGATGTAAACAATCACTCATATATATCTACAACCAAGAATAACATCATCTACATGTCAGCTTCAATAAAATATAAAATGAATACAAACTATCGGCCCAAAACATAAATGATTATCAATGTGAATCAGCCAATGTCAACCACAACATAGTGAGGACCTAAAACAACATCCTCGAACATGAAACATCTTCAATAATTGTTAGTGTAAATATTTATTTACTACACTAGCATAAGTTAACTTAGGTTATTTTAACCTTAGGTTGCATTTAATCTTTTCAGGGTTTCCTTGTTGTCACATGTTGTTAGATCAAGACACATGGCAACATCTTACTACATCTTGTACCTCACCCTTTCCTATATAAGGAGGGTTTTTATATCATTTGGATCATCCCTTTTCCTCATCATTTTGAGAGGTCTTAATATCAAGCAAGCTCTTGCATATCCTCTTCTGGAAGATTCATCGTTGTTTTTGTAGGTGTTCCTGGTTATTAATCTTATTCAAGATTTCTAACATGGTATCAGAGCCATTCCTACAAGACTCTTCCCAAATCTTAGGATTGAGTTATGGTTGTAAGATCTTCTCTGAGGTTGTCTCCATATTAGGTTTTCTCTAGAAGGTCACTTTTGGTGCATGTTGGAGGAAATCTAAGCTCATATTCGAGTCTAGGGCTGTCAAAAAAGTCAGAATCGACTTTTGTTTCGCCAAAATCTGACATTTTATGCCAAAGTTATGAGGATCTGAAGTTTTGCAAGATTTGGAGATTGCAGACCTATAGGAGCCTTTTTCACCTCAAATCGACCACGCCATCAGATCCAAAGAGCCCAAGAGATGAAGATTGACATATAACACGCCCATATTTGGCATCTGCTGCTCGTGAGGCAAAAAAAATTTACCCAACAGGCCGTACGGCCTGCCAGGTACAGAGTACGATTGCAAAATAGAAAAAAATTATTTTAATCTTTCTGCAATTTTTTTCGTTCTGAGGAAAATTATTCAAAAAAATATATTATCTTTTCGGGCTTTTTTGGTGAAAAATTCAAAAAAAATTGTAAGAAAAAAAAAAGAATAAAAATCAAATTTGAAAAAAAGGGGGAAAATTTTTTCCCATCCGACGAGTCCCATCCGCCGATTGCCGCATCTTTCGCCGACGAATCACTGACACCGGCCTGTCCCATCCGCCAACGTCACCGTCGTCCCATCCACCGACCGCCGACTGTTCGGCCTTCGTTTCACCGACCGCCAGCCACGGGCTTCGCTATCAGCTATGTTTGCTCTGTCGCAGATTTTCTGACCGAGCGCCCTCCACTTCCGACCGGGCCCTCATACGTCGAGCGGAGAAACCCTTGCCCGGCTGCTCCGCCCAGGCTACTCAACCCCACCACCACTCCTAGGAGGGGAGCCCCTTTTTTTTTTGCCATCTTTACCCTGCGGTCATATCAATGACTAAGGGCCAAAATTTTTTAAAAAGCCTGGGGTGCTTATTTTTTGCACCAGTTTAGCCTGCAGGCCCTAATAGGGCAGATTTTTTCAAAATGCCATATCTTTTCACCAAGGTATCAAAAATTAGAAAACGAGATACCGTCAGAAAGAGGATTTGGTCTACTTTCCAATGGTGACATCCATTCTATGAAATCTTTCTTCCAAAAAATTTTACAATCAACTGAAGTCAACCCTTCATTTTGGACATAAAGGCTCATATCTTTGCAACCGTTGATCAAAATTCAGTGATTCTAGTAGCATCAAGAAGGTGATTCAGAGCTCTTTTCATCCATCCAGTCACTTTTATTAGTTTCAGCTCCAAGTACTCTTGCATTGGTTTTGTTCAAATTTGGTGCATTTGTTCAATAACTTGGATATCTTGAAGCTTGGGAAAAGGTCCTGTTTTGGGTGGCATCACTTCAGTTGCACATCAGCTATTTGGAAGTTTCTATCTATTGCTGAAGGTCATTGTCTTTGCACTTTTGGAGAAATTTGTTTGTCCATTATGGGGCTTGCATATTATCCTTCTTCTCCATCAGAGACTATTGGTATCCCTTCACATTCAGTGATTCCTTGTCCAGAGTCATTGATTGAGGCTTCCATCATTATCATCATTCATGAGGACATATTTGAGGGGATATCTCTCCTGTTTGATGATAGTCATTGCACTCCTATTGTCAAATCATCACAGTCTTTGGATTTTGTTCAGCATCTGTTTTCGCATTGTCCTGATTTGTCACCTTCTACATTGATTGGGTATGTACCTGAGTGGGTTGTGGCATCTTCATCTTCATCAGGCAAGGAGACACATGAGAAGCTTTTAGAGACATCATCAACATTCATATACATCCATCCTTCCTTCAATTCCTATCCGGAATGGGAAGCTTCTCTGCACTTGCACCTGGTTTTATTTCTTCCGAAAGGGAGACAAGTTGTTTGTCGACATTCCATCATGTTTTTTCTACATACACTTACCCTTTTTGCAGGTGATCACATATTTTGGGGGCTGATATTGTCTCTCTATTTCCCTCCTATGGGGGGGGCATTGATTGTATTGTATCCATGTGATGATTGTTGTCCTTGAGGGGATGATGTTGAGTCCTCCAATCATCACCTTTCTACATTTCATCTCCTTTTTTCTCCATTTGTGGGAGATTAGTTGCATAATATGGCCATCAGCCGGGACCCATCTTCATCATGCATAATCATTGCATTTTCATTTCCTCCCTAAGTTGCACTTATGGGGGGGTGTTAGTGTAAATATTTATTTACTACACTAGCATAAGTTAACTTAGGTTATTTTAACCTTAGGTTGCATTTAATCTTTTTAGGGTTTCCTTGTTGTCACATGTTTTTAGATCAAGACACATGGCAACATCTTACTACATCTTGTACCTCACCCTTTCCTATATAAGGAGGGTTTTTATATCATTTGGATCATCCCTTTTCCTCATCATTTTGAGAGGTCTTAATATCAAGCAAGCTCTTGCATATCCTCTTGTGGAAGATTCATCGTTGTTTTTGCAGGTGTTCCTGGTTATTAATCTTATTCAAGATTTCTAACAATAATTATTCCTCGAAGATTCACAACATGCTACAATCACCCTGTCGTCCATGAACATGAAAAACATGAACACACAAAATAAAATAACCAATCGTGAGCACAATGATCAATGCAGACATACAACATAGATAGAGCATGATCTAGAAAACATCCACAAGCATCATGAATCACTAGACAAGAATCCACAACAACTAAACTTACTATAATTACATCACCCTCTTTCAAGAACACCAACTGAAGCAACAAAAAAATTATCAGAACACAAATACTCATAACTCCAGATCAAATATTCATGCGAATCTCAGAAACTTAACATGGATATACTAGATATACTCGAAAACAAACCCTTTAATCCACAACCTTTGATCATCAACATACTGAGCTAGCCAACATATTGAACTTCACTTCACCACTAACAACCTACAACTTATTTTACTACAATTTTCTCAATATCCTCGACATATGCAGCCTCTAATGCTTTAATTCCAATAGTGTTGACATCAATGACAACCACATATCAGCAACATCCAACACAACACTCATTTGAACAACCCAAGAAATCCCTGACTCAAGCACCTATTTTGAGAGGACCTAATTGGACTCTACCCTTTCATATGCATACAAATGCTTCAGATTTCACTATTGGAGCAATTTTAAGTCAAAAAGAGGGTAACAAAGAGTATGCAATTTACTACATCAGAAAAAACCTTCAAGGAGCAGAGCTAAACTATACTGTCATAGAAAAAGAGAGGTTTTTTATAGTGCATGCTATTAATAAATTCAGACACCTCATTACTAGTTATTGAGTATTTATCCATACAAATCACACTGCTATTAGATATCTTATGAACAAACTTGTAGTAGGAGGCAGATTGGTTAGATGGCTCCTCCTTCTCTAGGAATTTGATATTACTATAGTGAACCAAACCAGTAAAGCTAATATAGTAGCATATTTTCTATCAAAACTACCAACACAATCAACTAAAGGAGTGGTGGATGATTCATTTCTAGATGAAAACTTATTTGCTTTGAATGTACATTCTCCATGGTATGCTAATATTTCAAATTATCTACTCATAGGGAAGATTCCATCCCACTTTTCTCTTAGAGAAAAGAGACAACTAATACACAAATATTTTCCATATTCTTGGATAATAGGTTTTCTATTTTATACTGGCCCAAACAACATCATGAGAAGATGCATAAGGGAAGATGAAATATATGATATTATGAAATCATGTCATGATGAGCCATGTGGAGGTCACTTTGTAGAAAAAATAACATCATTTAAGATCCTTACAACTGGTTATTACTGGCCAACTATACACAAAGATTTTGTTAAATACACAAGGTGCTATGATAGGTGTCAAAAAATGGGTAAACCAAATAGGAGTGATGAAATTTCATTACAGCCTCAGTTGACATTTTCTCCTTTTGATAAATGGGGTTTAGAATTCATTGGACCAATCTCACCTACTTCCAACAAAAAGGCATAGATTCTTGTTTGTACTAATTACTTGACTAAGTGGGTAGAAGTAAAGGCCTTACAGTTTTCTAGAGATGGAAATGTGGCTAAATTTCTATGAGGATATATTTACTAGGTATGGAGTACCTAGAGAAATATTCACTGATCAAGGACCATAATTTACTTTTGACCTAATTACCAAACTAGTTGAAGAATACCAAATTAGACACAAGAAGTCAACACCTTACCACCCTCAGGCTAATGGTCAAGTGGAAGTCACTAATAGGGAGATTGAAAGTATTCTAACCAAGACAGTGCAGTTACATAAGAGAGATTGGGTTGCAAGGTTACCAGAAGCAATATGGGCATATAGAATAACTTGGAAAACCACCATTGGTTTTATGCCTTATGAGTTAGTATATGGGAAGACAACAATCCTTCCTATTGAATTTGAATATAAAACACTAAGGACAACAGTAGAACTAGAAATGGATTTGACAAAACCTCAAAAGGAAATGTTGCATACTCTAAATGGATTAGATGAAATAAGGATGGAAGCAATCTATCACATTGAAGTAGTACAACAACAAAGGATGAAGTGGCATGATCAGTATATTAAAACAAAGGATTTCACTATAGGAGACTGGGCACTATTATATTATTCAAGGTATAAAGACTTCAAGGGGAAACTCCAATCTAGGTGGTTGGATCCCGATGAAATCAATCAAGTTTATCCTAATGGGGCAATTAAATTGAATATAATAGATGCGGTTAGATTTTCACTCCTTGTACTATCACTGATTGAAGCTCTTTAAGAAGCCATTATAGAGAGATGATTTCATATTCTCCCTCTTACAAACATATGGTACTCACAGTAACCAAATATAGAATCTAACACACAGAGTGATATTTCAACAACACATGATAAACCAGGTACTTCTAGTGAACTAAAGATTGAGCCACATAGCTCAATCCCTAAGATCACTCAAGATTAATTCCTCATTTTTATCTCAAAAGTATACACTACACATTATGATGATGTAAAAATTATCTCTGGGCCCTAACACTGCAGGGACCCATAGCACCATCTGGCAGAAGCAAAAAAAAATTCAAATTAATTGGCACCATATTGACTACAAGATCACACACATTCATTTCACAAATACCCACATATAATATTCTATCATTTCACAATAAGTACCTGCAACATGATTTGCTACCAATTTGCATACTCAATATTCGAGCTATCACATTACTAGCTCATATCTATAATACTAATCCCATCACTTGCACCCACCACCCCACAATTCATTAGCTTCTAGATTTTAAATCACATTGAATCAAAATCCAAATAAATTATTTTCAGTTTACACACACAACGCATAGTTATCTCTTCTAGCTGGTACTTCAAGTACACTATCATGATTAATATAATCTTTTTTAAACTTTCATTATGTCTTTCGTATTAATTCATGCATGAAAATTATTTATCTCACCATTTTCTATCATTTCATATTTTAACCACCTTCTAATCAATAATGTGAATTGAGGTCACTTCAACAACTAAGTAGGGGGAGGGTACAACTTAGTCAAGCTTTTCGTCGGTATTTTTGAAATATACCACCTAAATTACTTTCAATAGATAAAAATGGAATGCAAAACCCTCCTAATTATATCTCATTTTTGTTGCCATTTCCAATTGCTAAAATTCAAACCTTGAGAACTTGAGCTTAGTTTGAACCATACTGGAACTTAGAACCTATTCATGGGCTCAAATTAAGCTGGTTCTGAGAAGGGAAAATTGCAGTTTCTGGTATGATAGTAAAAAATATGAGGAAATTGAAGGAAGGTGAAGGGTTTTGAAGGTGGTAGATTAGATTGAGCTAAATTTTGAGAGCTAAATTAAACACATTAAGTGAAGAAAGTAAGCTAGAATGGGAGGCAATGTCTTTTGAAGGGAACCAATAGCTCATAAGCAAATTCTAGAGGATGCAATGGCTCTACCCATTTTTACCAAGGTTGGCTAGCTTGACTACTTCCTGAAATTAACAGAATTTAGTGATGATATGACAAGAAGGTTTGCAACTACTCTTGAATATGATGAATCTATGGTGAATGGGTTGTCAGTAGATGAATCTGAGACTGCCATTGCACAAGTTACTAGGTTACAAAGAATTGTGGTGGAATTTCCAGCACGAGCTGACGTAGTTGCAGCCAAGGAGGAATTTTGTGTACGAGGAGAGGAATTAGATTCATCATCATAAGGTACGAAGAGACTCTCTCTTCACTGGGTATGGGTGAATTATGCTTCTTACATTGTTAGATACATCCCCTGTGATGGTAGGAAAAACCTCTTATATACAGTTCATTTCAAATTACTCAATCACCTTAGGCATAATAAGTTAGTGAATGTACCAAACTTTCTTTACATTTTTTTGAAACGGATGGCATCGGAATACCAAAGAAAAAAAAGTGATACTTCTCTATCTCATCACTATTTAATTTCATTACTAATATAGAGAAGTATAAGGATTCAGTACCCACAAGTGAATTGGGAGGATTTTAAGGAATGTACATATATTAACAGTTTGTTGGATGCACTCATGGCACCTGAGAATATAGAACCCCAAAATGAACGTGTAAGGGAAAACCCTCATGTCTCACCTGTGGCTTCACCTACCCATAGCCAAGGTGAGCATGAGGAACCTAATGAGCCAAATTCTAGGCCACCTATAATTGAGGAAATACCATCTTCTTAAAGATCAAAAAGATCCAAGAATAAGAGAGGCAGTACATCTACGTCTTCTACACCCTCTAAACTAGAAGAAAAGAAGGATACTCCAAAGAAAAAGAGGGATACCTAAAAGAAGAAAGAGGATGTTCCAAAGAAGAAGAAGGGTTTTCAAAAGGAAAAGAAGAAATTTGAGAAATAAATACTGACACCTAGACATTCAGGTAGATTAAGGAGACAAGGTGCTATGAGAGAAAACATAGAAAAACTTGAAGAAGAAGAAGAAGAAGAAGAAAAGAATTGAGAACAACAATAAGAAGATGTCACATTAGTGGAAATAGATTATGAGGAAAGGGGAGATACCCCTGCTAATGTGAATATACCAATGAAAAGGAAAAGATATGTACTAACAACTTCTGATTCAGAATCAAAAAATATATTTACTGCTAAGAAATTACATAGGGAAACCCTGGATAGTCCTTTTCATGGAGACTATGAAGGGGAAGGCAATGAGTAGTTTTTAGATACATAGGAGATGTGCATAGAGGAAAGAGATGTGAGAAAAGAGATCCAAGAGGAATTGGATAGGATTAAACACTTGGAGGAATTGATACAAAGCTATGAACAAAAGGACAAGGATAGAGAAACAAAGATGCAGGAAATGGAGGAGGAATTACAAATGTATGGTCACAACACTAAGCTTGATTTAATAGCACAATTTTCTATCACCAAGATAGGGAATAAAGAACTGGAAATTCCAAATGAGAAACCCCCTCCTATCAAAACTCCTAACTATCATACAACTTTGTCACTTGGCCATCAATTATGGGAGGTAACTGTTGAGTTTGCACAAGAAAAGGAAAAATGGAAGAAGGAAAAATAAGTATTGATTGAGGAACATGCAAAGGAACTGGAAAAGAGATACATTGAGTTGAGAAAACTAGTAGTCGAGTTGGAGGAAGTAGCAGATAAGGTTGCACAGATCATCAAATATAGACCACCACCAAGGACATACACATTTTTTCTACAAGAAATATTTTTGTTTTTAGTTTATCAGATTAATTAGTAAGCATCCAATTGGTATGAATAAAAAAATTAAGTTTCTAAATGCTTTTGTTGATTCCACACCTGAGGTTCAAGATCAGTTGTGTGAGTATTACTTACACAATTATGTAGTTCCTGATGAGACAAAATGGAACCCTCTAGTTTTTGTAGGAGATCTTCAGATAAGAGAACTTGCATCCTACTATAGAAATGAGCAACTCAAGGGTGAGATAATAGAAGAGTATGAGGAGAAAGAAAAATCAATTCCACTTCCCATAAGAAAAGAGGCTAAAAACCCATATGTAGTCATTGATGAATGGTTGAAACTTATTTATCATAAGGGTGCAGATAAGAAAATCATGAAATGCAGGAAGGAAGATTATGAAAGAATGTAGAAAATAGTTGTGGGTATTGGACAACAATACTACGGTTACATGCAAAGATGGAACGACCTAACTCCTGAATTACAAAAGAAAGAACCTCACTCAATGTATGATTTTACTACCATGCTTCAAAGGGCACAAAGTTACATGATGATTAGTATTAATAGAGGAATCTACTGGATGCCACTTGCGTTCCACCCACCTATGTTGCTCTATCCAATTCCACACTAGACTAGGGGAAAAGGTGAGGAATGTGAAAGAGCTAGGCATATCAAAATGAATCGGCTTTTAGAGTACAAATTTTTTTATTTGAAACAGGTTTAGGGAGTTAATGCAATAATGGATTTGAGGCAGATCACCTTGTAGTATGATGAACACCCCTTGTGTTTTTCTTGGGGACAAGAAAAATTTTAGTTGGGGGGAGTGATGGGCCTAGATATTATCTTATTTTCTATTTCTTTCATACAAACCTTTAGATACTATTAGATACACTTTCCATACAATACTTCCATATTATACTTTTTTCGTATACTTGTTATGAAGACTTGGACCTAAAATATAATGGTAGAAATATGGCTATAATATACTAGTATTGTATGGTTTATATGAAGATATGTATGAAATTTGGATGGAATGATATGTTTTGATTATAATAGTTAGTCTTATGTACATGCTTTGTGAATTAACCTGTTTGTATCCAAAGAGGAATTGTAGCACATAGTAGTTGTAGGTTAAACCTGCAACAAAAGGAGACTAGGACAACAAAATAGGGGAGTTCCATATTAAGCTCAATGTGATTATTACTGATTAAAGGAACCTGATGGAGGTTGAATTTGTATCATTATGACACACTAATGAGTGCTGGAAAAGGACTCCTTTGCTGATAGGATTTTGACAATTTTTTGTGTGTTTACATGCAAGTATGCTTTGCATATTTTTATTCCTATTAGGATTCTTCTTTCTTTTCAATTGTTTTGAATAATTCAGCCTTAACTTAATGCTCTAATATCTAGGAGTGGAAAGTTAATGATTATGGTTAGTTATTGTTTTGAAAAATATTCCCTCAAGCTTGTATATAGCTTTTGGTTGAATCCATAGATATGTTAGTTATTTTCAATCTTTTCGTTATCAGTTATTTTTCAATTTCCAAAGACATGATAAATATTTAGAATGATTAAATACAATATGTGAGAAGATCTTATGTAATCTTTCCTGATATGCAATGAGTGAAGTCAATTTCACTAAATGCATAGAATCTATTAGTTAGATTTGGTTTCAATTAAAGTGGGAACAACCACTTGAGTAGGCCACTCAAGGTAACTATTATTCACTTCATTTTCCAGTTGTTTATTTTTTATTAATAGTTGTTTCATGTTTATCATTACTACATGAACTTTATGCAAGTTAAACTAGAATCACATACTTTGCTTATTGTTAATGAATCTTCATGAACATGCATAGAATGGTTAACCAGTAGTACTCTGAAGGTTAATTTATTTGAGTCATTAGTTTTTATTAGTTTTGAGTTGACATAGTAATGTTTTACTAGTAACAACTCAGTTATAGTCTAAGTTGTAGGTACTCGTAGCCACTAGTTTTGGTTTATGCCTTTTACTGTTTTACAATTCTATGAATTTCCAGCAAGTAGAACAAATTGAATAAGATAGCTAGGGTAGTTATGGGTCTTTGAAGGCATATACAATGATGCACCATCACAAGTTTACAAATCTTGGGTTGACATTTTAATGTAGTCTTTGCAATGTTGAGTGGACCGTTCAGTCTGATAAACCTCTGAATTGTGTAGGTTCTACCAAGTTCACAATCCATTAGTTTAGACTCTACATATGGGTACAACCCAAGTGTTGTTGATGAACTAAGGGATAGTGTACATTTGGTAAGAAAAAGGCTTTTAGTTGAATATTTTATGGAGTAAATTCATATTTTCAAAAGGAAGCAAGAGAGATTTTGGATAAAAGTGCCACAAAGCACAAGAATTATGCTAAAAACATATAAGAGAAGGATTTTCAAGTAGGAGATTTAGTTTTGGCACACTTGAGGAAGGAAAGGTTCCCATAGGGAACATATAACAAATTAAAATGGAAGAAAATAGGCCCTTACAGGGTCCTAAGGAAGTTTTTATCCAATTCTTACAAGATTAAACTTCCAACATGTATTGATATCTCTCATATCTTTAATGTTGTTGATATTTACAAGTATCATGAAGGAGAGACAAGTACACAAGGAAACATCCAAGAATATTTGTAGGATACATAAAAATGAATAGATAAAATTCATATAAATAAATCTAAGGAATTTGATAAAGTGATTAGTTCTCATGTGGAAAAGAAGACTAGAGGAAAGATTATATAGAATACTTGGTTTGTTAGAAGAATAGGCCTATAGATGAGGCATCTTAGTTGAAAGCTATGAAATTGGATAAGTATGAGATTCCAATTCTATACTTTCCAAAATCTTCATGAGCGGAACATTTCATTTACCCAGTGTGTCTGATGAAGAGCATTTGGGTCAACAAGCAATATTTCATCAACAATAAATAATTATTTTTAGTTTAGTTTATTTTTCTTTCTTTGTTTTGTTTGTTTATTTTTTCCCAAGAGGATTTTTTAGAAATAAGTTTGGAAATCTAATGATGTCATCCTTTAGAGGATCTTAATGGGTACCTACAAGTTTAATCTAGTAAAATTTGAATTCAAAATTACTAAGTTATGGTTTTGCAAGGATTTAATTGAATGCCAATTGTGTGTTTTAGAGCTGCTACGGAACCACCTTATGCAGGTGTTTGATATGCTTCAAGATTGTGTATATTTATTGTTGAGCCATCATTTTGTAACTTAAGTCTAGTTTTGATACATTATTTCACCTTGAAATAATTACCAATTCATCTAGACTTGCAATAGATTATAAGTGAATTGTACCTTTATGTTTTGTAAACCCATTTAAATGAGATTTTTGACATTTGTGGAAATCACCTAGCCAAGTGGATTTGTCAGTAAAACTATGTGATTTGGACTTCTTCAAAACTAGTTTTATGAATAGTTCTAATGATGATATCAACATGATGTAAGTGAGGCATCAATAGGATTGAGGTTCACTTACCCACTAATGATATAAGCATGATAAATAATGAGATCAAGCAAGTACGAAGTGGCAAGGTTTTCCAAGTGAACCAAATCTTTGTGGGAATTTTCTAGTGAGCTGAAACTTATGGGATTTTCTTTATAAACCAACTATTTATGGGTCTTCGACTTCCTATTACACTTTTGAGTTTTTGAGGTGCTGCTACACTTTTGCATCTTTGCAACAATTCAACTGTTGTGACCTTAAAAATTTAAATAAGTGAACTTCCTTTTGTATTGGTTGAACATCCACACATAAAAGAATAAAGGGTGAGGATAATGACAATTCTAAGGTTGGAAAATTGGAGAAGAGAAATTAAAACATAAAGACAAAGGCCAAGGGGTGTGTATGACCAAATATTTATTGTAAGTTATTGTAATACTACAAATCAATAAAGAATTTTGGAATTATTTTTTGTTGGGAAAATGTGTCTCAACCTTGCAATGATATAAGGTATTGTTGATACATAAGAAACAAGGGGCGCGGGGGGTCACCCCCCATGAGGGGTCTGAGGGGATCATCCCCCTGATAGAGGGTTTGGGGGCCACACACCCCGACAAGGGCTCGGGGGCAACACCCCTAAAAGCTAAATTTTATGTATACTATACTATTGTAAATTTGGACCATTCATCATTAGGTCTTAGATCTGATGGTCAATATTTTGTTGTCTTGAATTTCTCTAGAAGGTAACCCTATTTTATGAGGGCATTTTATTATGGTTGTGTGTTGTGATGTATTTTGAGAGTTTGATAGCATTTGTGTTGCCTCTAGATCTTTGGTTGGTGATACTCCAGTGAGAAGCTTGCTTTGCAAGTATATTGCAATCTTTGTGATTTATGAATAATATATTGGGTAGCTTTTGGAGTGTGGGGTTTTTCTCCAGAAAGGGTTTTCCCCATGGAAATCATGGTGTTGTGGTATGCATGATATTTATGATTATTTTTGTTTAATTTTATGCAACTCTTGTAAAGATCTGTAAATTTTTGAATTATCCTCCTCTCAAGATTAGTGTAGGAAGTTGTTTCGCTACCTTAGCTTCCTTACATTTTTTTTGTGTAAGATGTTTTTGATTGTTTTTGTAGAACTAAGTGATTGGGTAGCTAAAAAGGGATCCCATTCTTGACTACATCAAAAAAAATTCATTCTTTCATATTGTATAGTAGTAATAAAAATTATAGAGATTTTCTTTCAATTAAATGAAAGATAATGCAATCGATCTATGAGTTAGCATATTACATTTTGTATTGTATTTTCTTCTTATGTTGAATTTATATTCTTTCCTTTTAATATATTTTTCATGTGATGAATGAAAATGGCTCTCCTTTATATATGTGTTTACCTTATGCAACTTGCATGATATAGTAAGTTGTTATTTAATATGTGTCATAAAACCCTATATAAATACATTTATATTTTGTTAAATTATATTCCATTTATAAGCATTCTTTCTTTATAGTGGCATTTTCCAAGGAATTAATATGTGCTTATTCCTCTTCTTTTTTGTATTTTTCATAATCCTTTTTTTTCCATTTTTGTTTATTTTCCTTTGCTACTTTTTGGTTAAAACCATACCCCCTAAAACCCCCAAATTTTATCATATAAGGGAAATGCCCCTCTCAAATATAGAGAAAGATCAATAATCCAGTAGTGATCTCTCGAGGTGTCTAAATATTTACCACTACCTATTGGCCAAGTCTAAAGTTGTTTGTACCTAAATATAGTAGCAAAAAAACTAGCTACAAACTCATTTTTGGTGACTTGACTAGGGATACAAAATACGAGTTTATTTTGAAACCCCAAAAAATTAAGGTTTCTCCCTAAAGATAGAGGTTGGTGATTCTATTTAAAAAAATTGAACCTACCATAATTATTTGGTCTTAAGGGATAATGATAATGATGAAAATGAAGAAGATTTATCTTATCATGTATTTCAAGAAAAAATAGGTACTTGATGATCCTAAGTAGGTTTAAACCAAAAGAATTATATTATTCCTTACTCCTAGCTTTACATCAGGTTGATCAATGTAACGCCCCGCCATGTAACCCTAGAGGAGGATGCAACTACAATGGAAGCAAACAATTTTTTTTTTAAAGTGTAATTAATAACATGCAAAGTGCACTACACTAATGCATACATCCTCTAAGGTACGTGACCAAGCTTACAACTGAATCCCATAACATAAAACAATAACTCATTCATAGTATATAAATTATTACTCATGAATTAAAGATCATACATCCAAAGCAATAAATACATCTCATAAGATAAAAGTACATAAAAGATCCATAGATTACATTCACTCCAAATAATATTTACAAAACTCATTTCCAAAATAAGGAAGATCATTCAATAATGTTACAATAACAAAACTTCTCCTCGAATACAATTGAGGAGTGATACAACTACAAAGTGTCCAACTCATACAATAAATCATAAGAATGGAATATAATAGAAGGAACACACGAGATCTCCAATCCGGAAGATCCCTCCATCACGAACATAAGAGGGAAACCAACGGAGTAAGTTGCACATTCCACCCAACCAAGTGGTACCTGAAGGCCCACCCCCCATGTTAGGAGATAGTAGAAGAGCTTCCTAGGAAAAACCTAGAACCTCTAGATACAGGCAAACACAAGACTAACCAAATAAATGCAACACTTATCATAAGGGTTACATTCTTCTAGAGTAAATGACAATCAAGTACATCATTGAACCAAACAAACTGCTATCATAGGAGAAGTTCCATCACAAAGTAGCATGGGTTACCCTGGCAGACCTTCCTAGGCCCCGACCCTCATCATGAGCCACTCTCCTACTGACAACACATGGATCTAATCCATATCCCAAGGGTAAACTAGTGCACACATACAGATAATAATTCCCAATCCAAAATATAAAGGCATCACATCCCCGTTCGTGGTAACCAGGTGATTAACTAAATACAACTAAACTCACTACCCAAGGGAAATCAAAAGGCTAACAATAAACTACAACAACCCCAAATAATAGCACCACATCTGGAAGACTTACAAAATAACAACTAACACTTCTAACCAATTTCCCCCAAAAACGTAAACAAAAGAAATCACATTCAAAAGGGAAATAAAGACAAGAAATAAATCTACCATTAGGATTTCCTAAATCCAATTTCCCTTCAATAAAATACAATAATACATTGTTTGAATAAACTAACTTAATAAAATTTCTTTCACATATAGTAGAGGAAATCAAAACTATCTCTTAATTTCAATTTCTCAATTACTTTTAAATAAAAATATCAATTTCTTCTTTAACATCTTTCCATTTTAAAATCATCAAATTGTGCATTTAACATGCACCTATAATAAATAAATCATTTAAATCTCTCTCTCTCTCTCTCTCTCTCTCTCTCTCTCTCTCTCTCTCTCTATATATATATATATATATATATATATATATAAAATATACACATAATTATATATATATTTATATATAATTATATATATATACTATTATATTTATATATTATTTAAATACTAAAACTAATTACAAATCCAAAATATATATATATACATATATATATATATACATATATATAAATAAATATATATTATTACATATATACTTATATATATACATATAATATATATATATATAATACATATATATTTTTTAAATTTTAATTTGTATTAAAAAAAGAACCGAAATCAAATCATAAGTGGCGGAAAAATTAAAGGTTTGGCAAAGCATTTACGACTGCATTCTCAGTCGTCCCTCTTCTTGGGAGGGCACGGCCATGGGGAGCAGTGCTAGAGTTGCCTCCCCATATTGCCTCCCTATGGAAGCGTCTACGGGGACAGCCCAGCCTCCTCCAACATAAATTCAAACATTAATTTTTTTTTAAAAACAACTTCCTGCGAATTGATATATTTAAAAATCGTCGTACAACAAATTGCTATAAGGTTTTCTTAAAAACAATTAGTTTAGAAGCTTTAACTAAAATACATATATATATATATATATATATATATATATATATATATATATATATATATATATATATATATATAGTCGGGCAAATAATTTTCAAAACTAGTTGTCTACAGGAAGTTTTCACGAATTCACCAAAAAAGCCAATTTACAAAGATTTTCTACAAAAGGGTTTCACAATTTCTACACAGAGGTTTTCAAATTTCTTCAGATAAACAAATCTAATAGAAGAAGAGCAATAATTTTCTACAAATAACATTTACAAAAATTCTCAAGAGGTTTCCTACAAAATTCTATAGAGAAATTTAATTCCATCCCAACAGAATTTTTCCAGTTGCCTATTATTTTCCTTTCAGACATAACATTCTTTCAATTTTACAAAATATTCAAAAGATTCTAATCTTGTACAGGCCATCTTTTCCAGAACCACAAATTAATCTAATAGCCTTTCCAAATTGAAATTAAATAAAATAATTAAGGAACCTGAATCCAGATGCTTGAGGAGATGAAGATTGATGTAGAGCTTCTTCCAATTAACCAACACTTCTTCCAAAAAACAAAGCCAGAGCCAAATATTTTTCACGAGATTATTCTTCCCCCAAATTTTCAACAACCAGATTCAACCACCAAATCTTAATTTTTAACAACCTCTCTAAAAAAATATCTTCTCCTCCTCCATGAAGTAACCTCTTACCTCTCTTTTTTAAAGCAAATATTATCTCTGTGAAATAATTTTTCCAACAACCGTAAATAAAATTTCCCAACACATGTCAAAAACCCAATATATTCTCAATCAATACTCAGATAATCCCTCTAGATATTTTCTAGATATTAATGCATTTTAATAGTTCAAAATCACATAATATTTTCTAATTTAAATTTAAATCTATTTAATTTAATTACTTAATAAAATAAATTTAATCATAAGATTAAATCATTTTACCGAATAAATTAAATTAATTAATTAAATTAAATTCAAAGCTTCTAACACAATAATCAAGATTAATTAAATAAACACTTAGAACATTTAAAAACATTTATTTCCCTTAAACATACCTTGCAACATAAATAAACAACAAGGCAAAAATGGACAACATGATAACAAAACATGACCAACTAAAATTGACGACACACTATGACTAGGGTTGTGGCTTGACAAGGGAAACCCGGTTACTATCTCCCAATCAACAATACCGTTGGGAAATGGACATGCTCAAACCTATGAAGCCAGGTGGAGTCGGTGTCCTGTACCTGCAATCCTGCAATCAAAGCATATGTCGAACATGTATATATAACATAATCAATCACACTGTGAAGAGAGAATCATGGAATCGCAGGGCGCTCGCAAGCGAGTGATGCAATCCCGTTCCCTTCACCAATTCAATGTCACATCAAATTGATGAATATAAAACATCAATAAAATACAGATGAGCATATAACAATATCAACTCAAATAAACAATTATGCTAATCAGAAAGCATGTCATAAACAATAATCAACCATAAAGTGTACCATCACATCATAATATAAAAATCAACATCGCTCCAATGACAGTGATCAACTAACAACATAGTATCATGGTCTATCAAAGTAAAAACATTGTCAGACACATAAGCAAATCAGAATAAAACACTGTCTGAAAATATGAGCAAATCGGAGGGGTTTTACAATCAAACTCAAGGGTGTAGGAGTATCCAGTGGTATAAGGGCAGTCTTGCATCACCCAAAATCATTGTATTGGCATTCTATTTAGTAGTTTCTTAAGTTTTTGGGGTCCCATGGCAACACATGCAATCTTTGCGATAGTCAAAATTTTGAAATAGCCATAAATTATCACTTGCTATTTTTAGTAAGTAAGCCTATTCAAGTTCCTATGGACATAAAAACTAACCCCAAGGAGCGAAATTGAGAAGTAAAATTATTGGTGAAAGAATCATCTCAAAATCCTATATCATTTGAAAGGTTGAAAGGTGTTGATCTTATAGATTTAGGGAAAGCATGTTGTAGACCTCTTCAAAATATTTCCAATGATATGTTACAATTGAACATATAATGGTCAGATCAAAAGTTATGACCCCAAGAATTTGTAACTATATAAAAATAAAATAAAAAATCTTCTAGAGCAAGAAAATGGATGGTGGAATTTCTAGCACCAAAGTAGGGTTACACCTTCCAAAATATTCTAAGGCAGTTACACTTCTAGGATAAAGATGGAGAATAGGGGTTACATAATGACAACTCCCGTAGTACAGATCATGATTTTTGGCTTGCAAATTTCTATAATGAGAAGGCCCATGTGGCTATAGTATGTTATTTTTTGAGTATTGTAATTTCACTTCATCAAGATAATAGAAAGCAAGTGTTTCTTTTGGAATTTTCTATTTATTTCTCTTGTTTAGTTGTGTGTGTGGTTTTGTAAGGATATTACCTTTCCTCAAGTGGCATTAGAGCAGGATTTCTTGAGTATGTAGGTAGATCGCCGAACGTGTGGTGGTTTACACCAGGACTTATGGTTGTGGGTTTGTGAGAAAAGATGCCTCCATGAAGAAATTATGGTGGGAGAAATGTTGAGGTAACAAAAGAGGTTTTTAGAGCCCTCCAAATATAAGTTCAAGCATTACAAGAGGAGCTGCATAGAGGAGCTAATGTTAGAAGAAGAGATGCAATTGAAGATGAGGTTGAAAATGAAGAGCCATTTGAAGAAGAACAAGATGTAATAGATCCTAGAGAAGTCAAACTGCTTAGGGCTATTTCCAAGATTGCAAAGAGGCCAAAGATAAAAGTTTCATTTTTTTTGAAAACTTGAATCTGGGGGAGTTGATTGATTGGGTCAATGACATGGAAGAGTATTTTAAGTATGGGGAAATAGAAGATCCAAAGAGGGTCAAATTTACAAAGGCCAAGTTGAAAGGTCATGCTAGTATACGGTGGAAAGAAGTTCAATTGGAAAGAAATAGAAGAGGAAAATAGAACATAATGAGATGGGATTGGATAGTGGAAAAATTGAAGAGACAATTCATTTTTGTGGACTATGAGCTAGATTTATTGAAGAAGATGCAAGGGTTGAAACAAGCAATAAAATATGTTAAGGAGTATATAGAAGAATTCTACCGAGTCTTGATCAGAACATGCCATTATGAGGCCAACAAGGAGAAAGTTTCTCATTATATAAATGGGTTGAAGTAGAGTATTCAAGAAGAGTTGAGTTTGGTAGTAATGTCTACCATTGAAGATGCATATCAATTTTCTTTGAAGGTAGAATAAAAATTGAATAAAAGGTTTGAAAGCATGAAAAGGGGTGGATGTCATGGTGGAAAGATTAGTGGATGGTCATATGGAGGTTGAAGTGAAAATCAAAAGAAGGTTGAAGGATCTAGTAGCAGTCAAAACCAGAAGGGAAATAATACCTACTGTCTTGGAGATCAAAATAATGGAGACCAAAGAGAAAGAGGAAGATCCAGACGAGGACCGAGAAGAGGAGGCTTCTATGGAACTTGTTTTCAATGCAAAGAAGGACATAGAACCTATGAGTGCCCTCAACTTGAAGGGAGGACAAATAGAAGACTTGACGGTAATGCCCGAGTTGTTCATGTAGATGAAGATGTTGAGTCTTCACCTTTTGAAGATGTAGAAAGAGAGGAGGTTCTTGTTACTAGAAGAGCCTTGCTAGATGAGGAGAAAGAACCAACTCAAAGGAAGAATTTTTTTACACCAAATGTAAGTGTGGAGGTAAAGCTTGCAATACGGTTATTGATGGAGTTAGTACTGATAACCTTGTTTCAAAAGAAATAGTTAGTTAGTTGCATTTGGAGAGAAGAAGGCACCCAAATCCATACCAGATTGCTTGGTTGCAAAAGGACCATAAATCTTTGGTCAATGAACAATGTTTGGTAAAGTTCAAGATTGGAAATTATCATGATGAGGTATTGTGTGATATTATACCTATGGATGTTTGTCACATGTTAGGTAAACTGATGTAGTTTGATCAACAAGAGGTGCATGATGGAAAATTCCAACACCTATTCCTTGACAAAGTATGTCATTTGTCATAAGTTGAAACTCCTGAATGAGGTCAAAGAAAAGGTATGTAGTAATGCAAGGATTTTTTTGGTTGATGGAAGAAAGTTCCTAGAAGGTATGAGACACAAGCATATGTGTTTTGCATTGATCCCTAGAGTTGATAAAGAAGATACTAATGAGGTACTTGTAGAGGTTTCAAATCTATTGAGTGAGTTTTAGGATATTATTTTGATAATGTACCTAAGGTTTTTCCTCCAATAAGAAATATTAGCCACTAGTTGGCCTTGATTCCTGGAGCTAGTTTGTTGAATAAGGAATCTCATTGTATGACTCCAACAAAGAGCGAAGAGTTGTTGCAAAAGGGATTGATCAAAGAGATTTTGAGTCCATGTGCAATACTTGTAGAGTTAACACCAAAGAAGGATGGGGAATAATGGGTGTGTACAGATTCCAGAGCCATCAACAAGATCACCATCAGGTATAGATTTCCCTTATCACGGATGGATGACATCATGGATTGTTTAAGTAGAGCTAAATAATTTACGAAGATAGATCTGAAGAGTAGTAATCACTAGATCCAGTTTAGAGAAGGAGATGAATGGAATACATCCTTCAAGACCAAAGAGAGCTTGTACGAGTGGTTATTCATGCCTTTTGGGATAACCAATGCATCGAGAACCTTCATGTGGCTCATGAATGAGGTATTGAAAGATTTTTTGGGTAAACTTGTCATTATTTATTTGGATGACATTTTAATTTTTAGCAAGAAATTGGAGGAGCATTTGATGCATATAAACAAAAAAATTAAGAAGTTGAGAGAGGAGAATTTGTTGATCAATTTGACTAGGTGTAGTTTTTTTAAGAGATATTTGGTGCACCTAGGATTTTTTATCTCAGTAGAGGGTCTTAATATGAATCCAGAGAAGGTGAAATCTATTGTTGAATGGCCTACACTAGTTTCCATTATTTCTTGGTCCCGCTTTTCCCACAAAGCTAAGGCTAGGGTTACACTTGTTTAGAGAAACAAGAGAAGCATTAGAGGATTTATTTTCTATATTTTAAATTTTTAACACTGCTCTTAGCCTTGGGTTTGATGGTAGGAGTCATAGTAAGGAAATACTTATAGAGGACCTCATAATAATACATGCCTCTATGACGAGAACAAGTAGAAAAGAAGGTTGATTTTTTTCCATGTCTCAAATGGTTAAGGATAGGGAAATTTTATCCATGGATGGTCTTGAACCTACCTTCAAGAGTAAAATAATTTATGCAATGTAAACTCACTAGGGCCCATAGAGTCAAAAACTTTTCCTTGTTGTAAGAATTTTAGAAATGGACCAGTTCTCCTCTCCAAAAAAGAAGGCAATGATAAACCTTTTGTATTCCCTTTTTTTCTTATTCTCCACCTTAAGTCCCTCACAAGACAAACTAGTAGCCTTTACAATAAAATTTTTAGAGACACAAAAATTGACACCACCAATAGTAACCTCCCGTGAGACCACAAATTTATACATATAGAGGAAAAAAATTCATTATATCCCTTCATAGCTTGGAAGAAAGGAATGAAGACACCTTGTTCAAACAATTCTTAGAGATCTACATTATTTTTGAGGGCTTCACAAGAGATGGTTTCAATCTTAAGATGTGATCCTCCCATAATATTGATTCTACCAAATATCACAAAGAGCCAACAAAGCAACATGAAGTAATTTGAGGTAGTTGAATACCAAAGACAAAAAATAGTGATAGAGGGGCTTCTCATATTTTTTTTCAAAATGCAACTACTCCTCCTAGTGTCAATATAGAGAGAGAGTGAGTCCAAATTACCTTACTACTATTGACATAGTGACCAGCCTTGGTAGTACTGGAGTCATAATTGTTTGAAGCCTTTGTCATCTTCAGACCAACAGTCGTAATCTTTCCTTTAATGATCTTATGAGGGAAAATACCCCCTCACATGCAAGAAGTAAAATTTGCACAAAAGGAGGGGAAATTTCTATAACAATATTCACAATAAACTACCAAGTGTACTGAAAGTAGATTGCACCACAATCATAACCCATATCCTTAATATCTTCCTTGCTTTCTTTAATATAACACCATTTGTGAAATAAATTAGCATGATGTAGAATGATATAATCCCTTGTGAGAACCATATTAATATAATTATTGTTTTCCTCATTGTTACCCAACATGAGATTATTGTGAAATAAATGCCACATCATAACATCTTTGTCAGCTAAGCAAGCTTCCCACATCTTATTCAAAAAATCCACCACAACATGATTCTTGAAATTCAAAATTAAAAAGAAACTAACCATGAAAAATTAAGGGGTGAAACTTTTAAGTCTTTACCAGGAAAGAATATGTTGAAGAGTGCTTGAGAGATTTGAATTTGAATGCTAGTAATTCTATTCTTCAAACTAGAGATGAAAATTGCAAGTCAAGTCTACAATGTCATTTCCTTCCCTATAGATATGATTAACTTTAACCTATTGAAAGCTTCATATGTCATTTATATAATTCTTAATTAGTTTGTGGATCTTTCATGAGGGATCCTTATTATTTAGAAGAAGATTAATTAAACTTAAGAATCTCCTTTGACTTCCATAGCAAGAAAACCCTGCATCAAAATTCTTTTCACCCCCCACCACACTGCCATTGCCTCAACAATATTATTTTATTTACATCCAATAGCTTGAGAATATCCTTTAATGAGGTTCCCTTTATCATCCCTTATTATGCTTCTAGGAGTTTCTTCCTCAGGGTTTCCCTTAGAACAACCATCAAAATTAATCTTAACTCACCCTCTTTTGGGGGGTTTCCATTTGGTCTCCTTTTCTGACTATGATAGTACACCAATTGATTTTGGTTAAGCTTTGATAGATTACCCAAATATTCTTGACTCTTAATTCAACATAAGTCAGAATTTTCTTGGAGAAGCCAAAAGATAGGGTATGCATGTTATCCTATAGGTTGAATTTGATAACCCAAAAGATTATATTGATGTTTCTCCCCTAGTCTCTAAACACCCACTTATTCCTTTCTTTCCATAGTTATCAGGTGACAAGACAAGGAATTTAGTTTCATATTTCATAAATAATAGGATACTTATATAGGGAACCATCATGCTAGGAATCGAAAAAATATCTATGGTGTAGAGAGAAAGTCTAATTGATCAATAGGTGGGCTAAGACCTCCTCCTAAATCCACCTAGAAAAATTATAGTGGAAGAATAGATGGTTGATCATTTCTTCCATTTTATAGCATAGATTACATTTGTTAACCAAAGAGAAACCCCTCTTATTTAAGTTGTCAATAGTAAGGATCTTATTATGCATGGTAGCCCACCAAAAAAAGCTAATTTTAGGTATCACTTTTTTGTTCCAAAACAAGTTCCAGTTGAAGGTAAATTCATCCTTGTCCTCTGCAATAATAACATAAGTAGATTTAATAGATAAGTATCCAAAAGGGTTATGGGACCAAAAACAAACATATTTCTTATCAAGGCTAAAGAAACAACAATCACCAATAAGCTTGCATAGACTATGCACCTCCTCTTTCCGTTCTTGTTGATTTCCATGTCTCAAGTTTATTCCCCTTAGTTGACTCTCAAATTCTTCCCACGTGGTATGGGGGACATCCCAACTAACGTACCCATGGATTTGGTACCCTTTAATATTATAAGTAAATCCCTTACATGAGATAGACTCTGCCTAAAGGATAAGGAAAGTCCTTTAATCCAATGGTCATTCCAAAAATTAATACTATTTCCATCTTCAACCTTCCAAAATAACCCCCACTTAATAACATTCCTTATTTTGAGTAAATGGTTCCATATAACATAACCATGTGGGATAGAAGGAGAGGAAAGGAAACAAGGATTATTGTTTTCTAAGTACTTCACATTGAGAATGTGAGCCCACTCGTTGTTCCCTTCCACTAGATTCCATCCAATTTTAGAAAGTAGTATTTTATTGAACTGCTTCAATCTCCTTATCCCTAGACCACCTTGACTCTTAGGTTTACAAACCTTATCCCACTTCACCAATGAAATTTTTTTTCCTTCCTAAACTCTAGCCCACATAAATTTCTTTTGGATCTTTTTCTATTTTGTTTGACATGACAACAAGAATTTTGAATAAAGATAAATAGAAGATAGGTATATTCCAGAGGGATGTTTTCAACAACTAAAATTTACTTTCTTGGCACAAAAGCTTCCCTTTCCAACAAACCAAATTTCTCTACAATTTTCCATATTGTTTTTATTACAGAGAAAAATGGGTTTTGAAGGGACCTGAAACCCTTTACAAATAAGTTTCGAAGGGACCAAAACCTTGTAAAATTCAAGCATGTTGCAGTTAGATGAAACATAGACAAACAATAGCCAAACAACAACAACCAATATAAGATAAATATTACAACCCATCCTACAAAAAAAAAAAAATTAATGGAAATTAGAGCCCTTAACTAGTAGGTTTTACAGGGACCTTGAACCCTACTAGAATAAACACACAGCGTAAAACAATCAGGCCTCATCTAACCAGATGCTCAGCAAGAAGATAACTAAGCCAAAACAAGCAACATTAGTGAAGGAAAAGACCCCCATCACCCAACCACCTTCAGCCTAATATAGACAATCCACAACAAACTAATCACTCGGAATAGCCACCACCGATCCAAACAACTCAATAGAGAAAAATTTGTGGAACAACCACATCCTCCAAAGAACTCCTAAATAAAGTAGCAAGGAAGCAAAATCTTCCTTGAAACACCTTCCAAACCACCAAACCAACTCAAACTCCACCTCTAAAGGAGAGAGCTCCCCTATATTGGAGAGGATAAAAAGAAAACCCCTTCCACCAAAGCCACAACTCTCTAGCAACCTCAAGAACCACCTCAATAGGAGCTTCAAAAGAGGGTACCAGAAAAAAGAGATTCCCACCAAAATCATAGTAGCCCACTCCACCTCAATAGGAGGGACTCCACCTCTATAGAAGTCATCTTCACCTCCATAGAAGACACAAGTTGTAGATCCTAGAAGAAAGCCAACGCTCTAGCAAAATGGTGAAACTCAGCATCCTTTGGCTGCATAGGAGAGAGGGGCTTCAAGGAAAATATAGAATACCTCCCAGCTAGCATTAAAAACCAACTAAATGGGACCCAAAGAAAAAACCCATGAGATCCAAAAATAACTCCTCTGCATCAAAAAATGAAGCAATACAAAAATAATAGAGGCAAAAAACATAGATCTCTCAAAAGCCCACAGGATTCATCCTGCAACCAAGAACCACAAACAAGGTTTAACCCAATAGACCAAAGCCCCTTCAAAGAAGAAAGCATCATAGACTAGAAGGAACCAAAGAACATAACACAAAGGGGATTTACGTCACCATCCAAGAAATTACCAACAGTAGCAGTAGGGAGGGAAGAAACCCACACCAAAGCACCCTTCATAGAAGCAAAGACTTTAAGAAAAACTCTCTCAAAGCTCTCAAAACCTGTAATCAAGCGTTGTGAAGGAAAAACACCAAAAGGAAAAAGAAAAAAACCTAGTCTTAACCAAAAAGGACACTCCCAAGAGAAAGATAACTAGAAAATATATGGGAGCACACTAAATAAATAGGAACAAACCAGCATGAACTGGTCCAAAACAACAAAGGCACCCACATCCAAAAAGAACCGAGAGCCACTGCAAAAGTGAGAGAAACCCGAGCAAACCAATAGCCAAAGCAAACCACTGAAAGATTCAATGAAAGAGTCTACAGACCAACAAACATAAATAGGAGGTTGAAGACAACATGGCACAAAGGTAGCATTAAACAGTCATGAAAAAATCCAAGATGAAAGGTCCAACAAAGACCCGCAACTCCACCGAGAGAAGAAATTTGTGAACACCATAGGTGCAGCTGAACGCCCAACAACCAAAGCCCTCAGCTACCATTTTTTATTTGTATCATCTTCTAAATCTTCATCTCCAATGTTTTCAACTTTCAAACCTCCACGCCCACTCCTCCCGCCCAGCGCTCTTGCTCACTCCATTTCAATTTCACATTTTCCACAATGTTGTTCTAGTAGGTGTTATAATTTTTTTAGTAGTGAATAGTAGGCTAAGATAAGTGGCAACTAAATAATCTTGTTGGCAACCAAGGATGCTCACAATCCTATCTTTAAGGATGCTCTCATAATTGAAGAAGTATAGCATACTTTTATTTTAGTTAATTTGTTTCCCAACAACTTTAGCATAAGCATCCAAGATAGCATTCCATAGTCTAGCTTACACAATTGAAGAAGCCCCAAACATGATGGTGTCATCAAAAAATTATTGATGAGAGGAAGGGGCTAAAGAAAAGAGGACTCTAACCCCCACGAGTTTATTAAAGTTGATAAGTTTCTACAAAATTCTACCCAAAGCCTCTGCATCTAGAATGAAAAAGTAAGGGGAAAGGGGGTCCCCCTATCTTAGCCCTTTCTAGTTGAGAAAGAACCTCTAGGGATCCCATTCACCAGCACCAAGTAGGTTGGGGAAGAAATAAAAATGTTCATAATTTTAGGGATCTTCTTTCCAAACCTAGTTTTTTCAAGGACAACCAAAAGGAAGGGCCAAAGTAGTCTATCATGAGCCTTAGATATGCCAAGTTTTAGGAGCATAGTAGGCCTTTATTTATTTTCTATATAATGAATAAGTTCATGAGTGGTAATCACAACATGAAGAATCTACTTGTTAGGGAAAAAACCTTTTTGTCTTGGAGAGATAAGTCTGTAAAGGAAAAGTTTAATTATATTGACCAAAACTTTAGAGAAGATCTTATAAACAGTGTTGCAAATGCTATTGGGACAAAATTCATACATAGTAGTGGCCTATGCCAGTGTAGGTACTAGCACAATGAAGGTTTTTTTAAGTTGTTTGAGGAGATTATCAGATCTAAAGAAGTCTATTGTGGCAATAAGTAGATCTTGGGAGATAATATCTCGAAACACTTGGAAGAAATAGAGAGGAAACCTATTCGAACTAGAGGCTTTGAATGATCCAAAATATAAAAAAACTTTAACTTCCTTTAAAGAAACATCCTTACATATAACCACATTATCAGCTTCATTCAACACCCTAGGAATAACTTTCACAAAACTAGGGAGCTCATTCATCTCTTGATTTCCTTCTTCAATGTTTTCTTTGAAGAAGGAGACAACATTGGCTATGTCCCCCTCCTCTAAAACCATAGAACCATCACTTAGGGTGAGCTTACTTATCTTGTTTCTTCTTATGTGTTTCAAAGAAGATTAATGAAAAAAATTAGTATTCCTATCACCTTCCTTAAGCCATTAGATTTTGAAATTTTTCTTCCAAAATAATTCCTCCTTCATGAGGTCTTGACATTCCATTATAGGGCCACATTCTTTGGAGCAAGTGTCGATATTGATAACACCATTCTCCATAGAGTCTTGGATGGATTTTGAGTCATTTAATAATATCTTTTTTTTCTGAAAAACATTGCCAATGGACATTTTGTTCCAGTTTTTCACTTTATTTTTGATTAATTTTATCTTTTGGTCTAAAGTGAACATAGGAGTACCCTTGAGGGGGTATTTCACTACTTCTCAATCAAGCCTTTGAACCTTTGTTAAAACCATGTCTATTTTAAATTTATGTGACCAAATAGGTACTTGTGCCAAAATATGTTAGTTGTTTTATATAATTTAAATCATGTATCATATTTTAATTGTTTCAAAAATCATGTTATTTATTTATGTTTAGTAATTTGGGAAACCAAGTGGAATGGTGAGGCTTATGGGGGCATAATTTTATCTATTTCCTTTAATGATTATGTAAAGATATGGGTTGATTATTTGATTTCAATTTTCTCACCTAGTCTCCCATATAATCAAAAGGGACGATAGGGATTATGAGGCCTTTATTTAGTCTTTTTGTCTTATCCCATAAATTAAACATGCTTTAATTTGAACTTTAGGAGCTTTCTACATAAGAATTTTTATGAATATTATTGGTATCATATGTCATAGATTGATTTTTGTGCTTGATGAGGAAAAGCCAACACCATTGACTTATATTGAATTAATATAAAATCTTTATTGTAGTGCAAAGTGAGTAAAGGTCTACATGTATGGTATTGTTTTTAAACCTTAAATAATGGGATATGTTAAGTGATGTATTTTTTTTATGTATGAGAGTCATATTGGTCATATGCACTTGTTCCTAGTTTTTCCCTCTATGATATACTCTTGTGAGGGTCATAGGGTGTTGCACACAATTTCTAAGTTACCATATTACTTTTACTTTTATGAGTAAATATGTTTTTAATTCAAGATTATGACTTTAATATGTTTGATGGATGAATGAAATATATGAATATGCATTATGATGAGATTGTTTTTTAACACTTTAATGATGCAAATGATATATGATGAATATAATTTTCATGTTATAAATTAGCTTCGTTCTTGTTGCACTAATTTGGATGTAGAACAGGTTTGAACCCACAAAGGGGGAGGGAGAGTATCATCCAAGAGAAGAAGTTGGTATAGAGACCATTGTCAGAATCATCTGAGTATCTGCACATACGTACTACACTAGGTAGAGTAACCTTGATGAGTCAGTGTCGAAATGTGTTGAACAGTGTTGTTATCCTTTTGGGTTGATAGGTATGTTAGGGTTATTATCTTTGAATCCTTTTAATTATTTTGTTGATTGAATCAAAGTGTTAAAATCCTTTTTTTTAAATCCTTTTTTATGAGCTTGTGATATTTATATGTGTATAGTGGATATGCATATGTATGTAGGTATGTGTATATATATATCGAATATATATGTATGTATATATGTGATGATGCATACATACAATCATATGTATGTATGACCATGTGTAAACAAAAATGTCTACATATACACATTCGTCGATACGTGATATGTAAGTGACCAATCGTATATATAGATATATATGTATTATATATACATATACACACCCATATATATATAGTGATACCTTATTATGATTTAATAATGCTAAATGTTTATATATATAATATATTATGCATATATACATATATTTTAAGTATATGAAAATGTATATATATATGCATATATTAATATATATATGTAATAAAATTATTGTGACAAATATATGTGAGTAATAAATATATAACATATGTATATATTATATACACTATAAATTATGATAAATATATATAAGTATGTAAAACACATACTAAAGTTTATACTAATGTATTGGAAATAAAGTGAAACACGACATAGTGAATGCATGTTTAAGTGGTCGCGATGGTAAGAAAACTTGGCAATAAGACCATGCATAGTGGCAATAAGACCATGAAAAACATAGATATTAGTACTATTTGCTAGCTATTATGAAATCGTCCAAGTCACCCAATTAAAGGCATGCCATTTGCAAAGTCATATGAGCCAAAAAGCCAAGTTAAAAGAGCAAAGTAAATCAGGAAACTTATTCTAACTGTGCAGCCATATTGTGAGGTGTTTTGACTTAGTAAACGAGCATGTGCCAATTGATTTTAATGACTCATCTAAAGAGTTAGAAATTGTATGCATTTTGGAATGTTTATGTGTCAACTAGCTAACTTATTCTGCTGCCAACAATAAGAAAAAGAGGTGCCCAACTTGCCATTAGACTTGCATAGTGATAGAATTAGAATTGAGTTTATGTTTTTTATTTAATTTGAGAGGTGGAAAAAGGAATAGAAAGGTGGAGAAACCAATAGTGTATATGTAGCATTTTTCTTCTCATTATTTCTTATATATAGAGAGGTGCATTTTACCATTTGGCTATTCATTCAGATTGAGAGCATTTTTGTTGAGTTATTTTAATGTATTTTTGAGGGCATTCTAGAGATCATTTCGTGAGAGAAAAATTGTTGAGTGAGTGAGAGCATTATAGTAGTGTGATTTTGTGAGTAAGAAGAAGTTGATTGTGGAGTCGAGTACATAGAAACAACAAGGATAACCATTGCACTAAGCATAGGATTGCAAGTCTTTTATTGGAAGCTATATCTTTTCCTAGACATGATTGTTAATCTTCTTCCATTTATCTCTTATATTATGAAATTGAGTGAGTGTTGTTCGTAAATTTTTTGTGCTATCATTATAGGCATTCTCTTGATAATAGATAGATATAAATGCTTGATTTTCATTAATTTGCATGAAGCTGAATTAGAGAATCTATAAAGAGTGTCATATGAATTTATCATAACTATATACATTGAAAAGTGAAGTTATCAAAGAATTATTGATAATTATAATATTATAATAATAGGTATATATATTGCTTAAATGACTATGATGTTTGCAACAAAATGGATTAGAGTCGTAATAGGAGTATTTTGGATGATATTATGATGTGACTTCCTATATTTTGGATAGATTGATTTGAGTAGAGAACTCACGTTCTTGAATGGTATATTCCTTATGTAAAAATAGTAAGATATTCCCTAGGGTTAGGGTATGCACTTGAATAAGAGTTTATATCATTTTCCAACAAAAGAGTTTGAATACGTAAATATGCCTTCATTATCTTTTGATTGATACTATCTTATACATTTGACCAAGAGTCTACTAATACCTATTCATGGTATTCTAACCTTAAAGAAGAGGACTTTATGTCTTGGAAACCCAAAGTCATAATTCAAGGAGAATTTAAAGTGCAGAAGCACAGATTCCTCTTAAGCTAGAAATGTCCTCTAGATTAAATAGGAACTTGTTATACATTTTAAACATGTAAATAAATGTGTCATGATGAGAGAAGATATATGATTGTTTATGAACATGAAAACATAGGTACTTTGTATAGATGATACAAAGGATAGCTTGGAAAGAACCATGAGGGAATTAGAGATTAGTCAAAAGGTTCTTAGATGAATTATTAGAAGTTAATAGCTTATTATGCGGACATATTATGGGATATTATTATAAACATAAGACTTTATATGTTATTTGATGTCAAGAATAACCATATTATCTATTGTGTCCTAGAAGTATGGAGCCATACTATATATGACAACCAAGAGTCTAAAAATCAATACGAAGAAGTAATATTCTCGAATCAAGTTTAATTTTGAATTATTATTCATGTTGGCATATTGATGATGTTTTAGATTAAGACCAGATGTGTCTAGTCGGTGATGTGGAGTCATTAGTATTAATTTATTGTGTATTAAGTAAGAGAGTATTTACTTCCATGATTAAAAAGAAGAAATTGAATAAGAGGCAGTAGCCAGACCTAGAGTGTTACAAGTATGTAATCAGGTATTCAAGAGATTATGTTAAAAATATTTGGTCTATTAATTCATTGTTTTTGTCTCATCACTTTGAGTGGAACCTTGTTTGTGATTTTTAGTTTTGGGGAAAACCTTACAAGTATGGAAAAGGGTAATCTAGTGATTGTTTCAAGCCTCTAAGGTCTATGATGTTACTATTAGTGTGTTATCACTTTTGTTAAACCTTAATTATGAATGTAACCTTTGAGGTTCAGTGGTTACTATTTTTTATAATTCAAGTAAGGGTGGGTGAACATATGAATCCTCTCATAGAAAATGGAAATATTATATATGTGGAATATCTAGCCAGAGTAGGTGTAAAAGTCACTACTTACACCTTGTAGATTCACTGTGGTCTAGAAATGCATACTAGTCAGTAGAGTCATGCATAGTTGGAGGGTATCCATCGTATGGTTGTACTAGATATGTAGGACACAACACCAAACTTTTAGATGTCCATTATTTGTGTTTTTCATACCAAACTCTTCGTTGAAGGGTAGGGCCATCTTTTCAAGAAGGAAAATGTGTGAGGGACTACTTATGTTAGTGGTTGGAGGAAAAACACTTGGATGATTCTATCCCTCTTGTTGTCAGCTACCGAGTCTTGAGAAATAGAAGGACCATGATCCATAGGTGAACACCTCGACCAAAAGTGAGATTCATAAGTGGACACTTCAACCACTAAACCACTAAACTCTTATGAGTTATGATATGTAAATGATTATGATATTGAATCATTTGTAAAATGTATTTGAAAGATGAATTTCATTTATTGGAAATTATGTAATGTTTACTTTATTCATGTAATGATATGCAATGTGCATTTATGATAATGAAAAGGAAAAAAAAAGTGTCCATGTACTTGAGGACTTTGTTATTTACTTTATTAGTTAAAACTTAGGTAAAATTTATTGGGTAAATTTGGGGCTTGTTACATGTGGTAACAAAGTTTTCGACCTCCTACAATGATTTCAATAACTAATATTTTATAGCCATGATTCAGAGACTAGAAATCTAACCTGAATAACCATCTTAACCATCATGAAGGTGCATTTAAATTGTCAACCTAGGGACATGAACTTGAAATGGGTCAGCATAGTATGTGCACTAGGAACTCAAAGCAGTCATATTCATTCTACAACTAAGAGAGACTTAATACTGAAAGTAAATTGCATGGAAAGAAACAAAGTAAATTTTGAACATTACTCAACTATTAAACTTAAACTGAACGTGCATGACAGAAATCAAAATCTAAGTAGCAAACAGGAAACTACTCCGCCTACTTTGGCTGTAAGAACAGTCACACAATGAAATCCTAGTGGCTACAAGAATAGTCAATGTCAGATTCTTAACTAAGTACTAAACAGGAGCTAATACTAATCTAACTAAACTAAAGGAATGAATTACTCACCAAGTGGGGCCGCTTGGATGAGTATCCTCTAAAACTAATGCAAACTCAGATACTCAAGTCAAAATATCATTTTATTCATTGGAAAGTGCAAATACAAAAGAGTATGTTTAATAGTATTATCAGATTGTATAATAGCTTGGCGACTAACTCCTAAAGAAGGAGGATCTGAACCTTATTTATCAGTTAAACAGGGTAGTCAACTCCCACTAACTGAGAGGATTCCATTTAGGGAAAGCAGAGAAAAGAGTGGAAGGGTAGTTACACATGCAGGGGGATCCGTTCAGACATGCATTTCCAAACGCAGACTCGACCACTGCAGTAATGCCTGCATTGCTCAATTTCATTAAATATTAGCATAAGGTGGTTACATGTGGCTGACATGGGAACCTCCTGTCATCATCCTCCAGTTGACCTTCGCGTGATTCCTCTGCGTGACCAGCTGGCAACTACATTTCTCAACTTAGCATTCTCAATCATGTCTACATGGAAATGTTAGTGCTCATAATAACTACATAGCTATAACCACCTTAAAGAAAATTCATTAACCACATGGAAGATTAATATAGATGGTCCACATAATAGGTTAATATCATTAAAACTGGTAGAAATGGAATTAAACCCAAATGTCTTATGGTTTGAGGGAAACTATATAAAAGTATCAGCGTGTAATATCAAAGTCCATGGTAACTTCAGCAAATAAACTATAAATTCTACCCATAACTAAACCAAAAAATAGACTCATCACTCCCCCAACCTAACGTTTTGATGGTCCTCCAACAGGGGAAGAGTTATGCTTCTACTTGGTCAAGGCTTTGAAATCTACAACTAATAACTGTCCAATATCAGTGTCTATTGTGGGAGAATCAAGGCTCCAGTAGAATCCTCCCAACTTCTCAAGTCTCCTTCATCTTTGATGTTCCTCAGCAATGTCATATTGGTAGAACCTAAAATTTGGTACAGGCCACATGAGGATAGGCGGCTGAAAAGTCAAGGGAAGCCATTCTTGTCCCTTTGTTCTCCCAATCTGAATGTACCTTTCAATTCTTTTTACTGCAGCAACATAGTTGTGGATGGAATGTGGTTCAGCTTTTTTCATCTCATCAGTTAATGTGCTCCATCTCTTGGATAGGTATCCTCCCATAGTGTCCTCTTTTGCTATTGTTTTCACCTCATACTCACTGTAAACTGCCTCAATCCAAGGAATAATCATGTTACCATAGCTTGACCTAAAAATCATTCTATTACAGTTTGTGTAAATGACTTTGGGGTTCCTTGATTCAACTCTAATGGACATGGGAATATTAGGTTCCTTCCCCTTATAAGTATTATATTGTTCACCCCAACTAATATCATTTTGTACCTAAGACATGAATGCTCTCAATTGGATGTCCCCCACATAAAGAAATGGGTTCCAGTCTTGGTATTTGGTTACAACAAAATTGTTTAAATAAAATTCACATAATAAATTTTTCATTTCAGGGGAGGCAATTCTATAAGCATTGAAAAATTCAATAGGAGTTTCAATAGAGGTGTTCAAACCTGATATAATTCTTGACAATTTAAAGGAGAGATATTTCTCTTTCAGGTGCAGAGCATAAACCCTTGGAGGGGTTCTACATTCTAAAATTTGTGGCACCAAGGTTGCAATGTCACTCACCCTCTCCTTCAAAAAGATAATCTCTTCATTCTTTTCTTCAATAATTTCATCCCTCTCTTAGATTTCCCTTTTCAATCTTTTTTTTTTCTCTTTCAATTCCTCCTCTCTTCTTTGTATCTCTTTCCACAAATTCAAAATTGTTGCATGCACTGAAAAAATAGGAGGGTTATGGATTCCTACCATGGTTTTTGTGGATGGTTGCTCCCCATATATAACTATTGCATAGATTCTAGATGTCCCACTAGCTCAGGCTATAGAGGCACAATTTCTCTTTCCTCCTCTTGTTGCAGGGCCTCTTGTTCTTGTTCTTGTTCTTGCAGTTGCTGCATGAACTCCTAATCTATTTCCTGGTTTTGATGCAGGAACTCCTGATCTTGGTCTTGCTGCAAGAACTCTTGATTTTCTTCGTGTTCTCAAATCCCAACTTATTTTGCAAAGGAAGAAAGATCCTCCAAGGTCATTTTTGCTTCCTTATCGAATATATTTTCTTCTTCTATATTTTCCTGCTCGTTTGGAGCTTTTGTGCTCTCACATGATGTCCCACCAAGCTCAGGGTTTTTCCACGAAGGCATATCAACAGCCGGTTTTGATTTCTTGAGAGGGCTCTTACATTTTTCTTTGGCTGCAGAATGAATAGTGCCAGCCTTTCTTTGCACAAATTGTGTTTTTCTTTTCCTTGCTTTTGCCTCCCTCTTGTGTGCCCTTGTTCTTATTACAGTTTCAAGTGGAACATCATCATCATCATAATTTGATGAAGAATTCTCTCTTTCAAAGTGCTCAGGCTCAGAGGAACTAACATCTATAGTCCTTTCTTCAGTAGGAGGATTCACACCAAGGTCAGCACTAGAGGTTGAAGCACCAGGGGTGTCTTCATCCATGCTTGATTTTCTGTTACACCTACGTATCTGAGGTGAAACCCTAGGTTGCAATTACTCAGGTCTAAAATTAATCAATTTTTATAAAATCCTCCCTGTAATACCCCTTCGTTTTTCCTTCTGATTGGACAATGTGTCCTTGTGTGGGTATGTGTTGTGATGTGTTTCTGGTTATTCAGATGTTATCTTTATTCCATGTTGTGATTAGCATAGTGGCTATTTGAATTAAAGATGTTTATGCTTTGGAATTATAATAGTATGTTAGAATTGTCAGTTATTTGCAGTGTATTGGTGAAGGGGACGGTATCGTATCACTCACTTGCGAGTGCCCTACGATCCCATGATTTCCTCTTCACGGTGTGTATTTTATGTTGGATATATTATATTTTGTTGGTTACTTGAATTGCAAGTTGACAGGTACAAGACATCGACTCCACCTGGTTTCACAGGTGAGAGTGTGTTCAATACCCAACGATATTCAATTGGGAGATAGTAGCTAGGTTTTTCATGCCAAGTCGTCACCCTAGTCTTTGTTTGTCGTCAGTTGTTTGTTGAGATGTGTTGTTTCAATTATCGTTCCCTCTCTTCATTATTAAATTGCAAGTTAAATTGGGTGATTTAAATGGCTTAATGTATTTAAGTTGTGGATTGATTTAATCTGGAATTATGACGAAATATAATCTAATTATTATTAATTTAATTTAATTAATAAATAATTTAATCGTTGATTAAATCTATTTATTAATTAATTAAATTTTAGATGTTGAAAGGATTTAATTTATTTATGTTGAAGTTATTGTATTATTTGTTGAATTTGAAAATAAAGAAAATGCATGAAAGTCAAATTGTGAAATTTGGAATTCAAAATTGAAAATGGAATTAAAAGTCAAATTTGGAAGTTAAATTCAAAATTAAAAGACATTAAGATATTTTGCATTTTTTGTTTTCAAGAAGTTATTAGGGTGGTTGTTGAATTTTTAGGGTTGAATCCTTATGTTTGAATTGGGCTTCAAAATTTTGGGGATCTTGGAGTTTTGAGAAAAGTTTGAATTTGAGAAAAGAAGAATGTTTCAATTTTGTGGGTTTTTGGATTTGGGTTGTGAAAACTTGTGGAACTGGATTTGGAAGCAAGGTGGAAGCTGGGCAACGTTTGGACCTTCTCAGGCATCAGTTTACCAGGTTCATGTCTTGGTTTTTTTATCATTTTGGAAATTTATATTTAAATATGGTTGCTGTTGAAAAATCTTGTTGATTAATATTTCAATACTCTGTATGCGATTTGCAATGGAAAAACCCATGTTGAATTCTGAGTTTGTTGCAAAAAAACTCTTCTTTGGAAAATTATCTCTTCAAGAAAATTTATATTCTTGGCTGGAAATTGTGTTTTTTCAATTTGTTCTTTCAATTATTCTTGCAAATTTAATTGTGGAATGTTTATTTTACATATATAAGTATATATATATTATAGAAATATATATATATATATATATATATTTTTGGTTTAGGCCCTTACTGTGGTTTAAAAAATATATATATATATATTAAAGTTCGGAATAAAATCCATAGGTGGTTTTAATAAGGAAAGAAAATTTTATTTTTTGTTAAATGAAAAAAAAGAAAATTAAAACAAAGGTTGGAAGGGGGGGCTAGGGGCTCACCCCACCACCGCCCCCATGGGAAGCGACGGGGAGGGGAGCTGCACCCAAATCCGTGGCCCGCGCGGACTATGCAGCCCACGCCACCACTGTGGGTGGCCGACGCTACCAGCGCCACCCGTGTCGTGCCCTTCCCTTCTGATGGCTCCACCACTGCAACCTCTACATCGCCCTGCGAACCCCGCACCTGGCTCTGCCGCCGGCGCCCACTTCATATCGTTGCCACCCCATTCCCAAACCCCCGGCCGAAGGTAAACCCTGTGACCACCCTCAATGCTGTCGCCGACTGGTTTCGCTGCCCCCTGCAAAACGAAACCGCGACCAGAGGAAACTCCTGCCCAGCTAACCCTAACCCACGCGCGCAGCCCGACGTAGCTGCCCCTTGACTTGGGTATGGCACACGGCCCAAGGAAGTTAGTAAAATAAAAGAAAATAAAATGAATTTGTATATATAAAAATATTAATATTTTATATATTATTATTATAATGTTAAAATATTATTTATATAATATTTTATATTATAATCTATAATATTAAAATATTATATTTATATATATTAATTTTATATAATTTTTTATATTAAAGTGGTTGATTTAAAGTTAAATTAACATGTTTAGGAAATTATTGATTTTCTATTATCATGATTAAGTTTAATTGAAGGAGTTAAATATTTGATTTAGAGAATGCATAATTTAAGTTCAATTGTGAAATTTAAATTGAGAGCAAAGGTCAATTATTGATTTGACTTAAATTTAATTGAGGGAATTAGAGATTGATTTAAATTAATCGCATGATTTAAATGTGATTGTGAAAATGGAAAAAATGATGTTCTTTCAATCAAACTATTGGTTTATTTTAGAATTAATATATCGAATGGAATATTAGATCGATGTTAAATAAGTTAATGATTTTGTCGAAGAGAGAGAGAGAGAGAGAGCATTTATTTATTTAAAATGTTATTTTCTGAATAGTTGGAAATGTTTATTTTATTAAGAGAAATTAGGGAATTAAATATTAGTGTTAATTTCTCCCTTATCTGAAAAGATGAATGTTAATTCAGTTTTATCGATGCGATAGATTACTGAACGTTAATGAGGAATGGATTTAGAATATCCAAAGGTAGTCTATTTCATGTGCCCTCAGTGATTATTCTCTTCTTGCTTTTGTTGGGAAATGGGCTAAAGGAGTGTGTTATTCGTAAGTCTTCCAGATGTGATTTTCAGTTCTGTGGTTGTCGTTTGTGATATCAACCTGGTTTGAATTCTCTTGGATAGTGCATGAGGATTGTGTCTATGTTAGTACTCAGTTTTCACGAATGGGGACATTTGTGCCTCCTGAGAAAGGAGTGGATTTTGTAATGTGTGCCTCCTTGTCAGGAGCGATCAGGAGCAGTTTTGCTATTATTGTTACCTCCAGTGTTTGGAGATGGTTTTATGTTTGTTGCCTCTTGTAAAAAGAGTGGATTTTGTAATGTGTGTCTCCTTGTCAGGAGCGGTCAGGAGCAGTTTTGTTATTGTTGTTACCTCTAGTGTATGGAGATGGTTCTATCTTTGTCACCTCCTGAGAAAGGAGTGGACATGTTATCTTGTTTGTTGCACCTTGGTACCATTGATGTTTGGTTGGTGTGTGTGTGTTGTCAAGTAGAAGAGTGGCTTCTGTAGGGGCCAGAGCCCGGAAGAGGTATGATTGGGTAACCTTCAGAAGTGGTTTAATCAAGTGATAATTAAATGCAACACTTAGAAGATTAGGACTAACTACTCACTAATCAAGATAAGTATGCCTCACTCGTAGGCGCAAGGGCTTGTTTATACTTGGGATGAGTGAGAAGGCCATGGTATGGTAAGGTCATCTATCTTGTCTATACGAAAGGTATTTGATTCTGCATTAGTAAGTGGTGAGGGCCAAGGGTCGGTTTGGGTCACCTTCCTGACGATTCGCAGTGGGTAACTCATGACGAGCTGTGTGATGAAACTCTATCTAGGACAATAGTTGGTTTATGTTTTTTCTTTAGTAAGTGTGAGGGCCAAGGGTCGGTTTGGGTCACCTTCCTGACGATCCACAGTGGGTAACTCATGATGTGCTGTGAGATGGCACTTTGTGTGACCATAGTTGGTTCTTGCTTATTGTGGGTATGGTTTCCATAACATACCTGATGTGACCATGTTGTGTTGTACTTATGTTGTACTTGCATGGTATCTGGGTTGTACTTATGTTGCTCTTGTTGTACTCGAGTTGTACGTGTGTTTTACTTGTGTGCCATGTGATTGGTTATTTCAATTTGATTCAGTTTTGTGTTAGCATGTGTCTAGAGGTAGATTGTCTTGACTAGGATTCCTGGTTACTATCTCCTAGCACGGGGGGTGGGCCTTTGGGTTCCACTTGGTTGGGTGGCGTGCACCTAAATTCGTTGGGTTCTTTCTTCATGTTTGTGTGGATGAGACTTCCAGTTGGAGAGCTCGTTGGTTTCAGTTTCAATTCTTGCTTTTATCTTTCAGTTGTTCTTGTACTTTTTTTACCCCTCAGTTGTTATCGAGGTGGAAGTTGTAATTGTAATCCTATTGATTGATCTTGCCTCATTCGGGGAATGATTGTTGTAACCTTATGGTTTAATTTATAGATAAATGAAATTGATAATTATCTCTCATGCTTGATTTAAATTATCTTAATTGGAATGTATGTGCTTAATTTATTTAGTAATTAAATGACATGGTTTAAATCATGTTTTTTGTTTAGGTTCTATTTAACCTATGTCCTGTAACCTTAGAGGTTGTTGGAATTAGTTAGCGAACTTGCTTATTAATTATACTTTTTAAAAAAAAATTATTTCGTTTAAGTTGTTAAATGCAACTTCCTCTAGGGTTGCGTGGCGGGGCGTTACACTCCCAGGTCATTCTAGGTGTTGCATCATGCAGATATTTTACAACCAACAATTTAATTAGACAATGGTGGGAAATAGAGTTGTCCCTACCTTTTTGAGTTTTTGTTGCCATGATGGAGAGGTTGTACAAGACATTGGTCACATTCATCCTCCTCCTGTGTCTCATATGACTCAACAATTTGAAATGCACTGAATGTAGGTTTGAGAGTCGACCCTCACAAGTGATATATCTGATAATGTAGATGGTTGCCTACTTCCATGGACTGGGTAGAGAGATTCTTTTAGCACCCTAGTTTTCAATAGTGATTGGAGGGTCACCATGTATCGTGAATATAGCCCTGGCTGACCTGTCATCTCTAGAAACAGGGTAAGGCTTGCTGTCAATTGGTAACCCTAAAACTTCTACAATTCATTCCTCGGTTGCCACAACCTTTAGCCCTTTTATTGTGGCTTTTTCATCTGAAAATGTTTGGGTGAACTTTAATGCAATGCCTTCATCAAAACCATCCAGCCTCAGGAAATAGTCCAACTAGCCACAGTTTTGAAATTTAGTCAGGCACTATGCATCCTATAATAAAGCATCATGAATTGAGGGCTCATTTTGAATGAGTCTGCCTCCCATTTTCTATAATCAATTTGTCACTCTGCAAAATTTCCTTCTATAATTCTTGTTTGAAATCAAATTCCTTTCTGCTCACTTGCTAGCTGAATTGTCGACTGAATTTTCCTTTACTCTATCTTTACCTTTTACTATTTGCATTTCAAGATTATGACAGGGTGAATAATGGAAATGAATGGTAATAAAAGGGAGTTATGATGAGAGGAAATGCGGTGATAGTTTAGTGTCACATCACATATGCGAGCCATCTTTTAACTCGGCTCAGCAACCCTCCAGCCTCAGGAAATAGTCCAACCAGCCACAGTTTTGAAATTCGGTCAGGCACTGTGCATCCTGCAATAAAACATCATGAATTGAGGGCTCATTTTGAATGAGTCTGCCTCCCATTTTCTATAATCAATTTCTCACTCTGCAAAATTTCCTTCTGTAATTCTCATTTGAAATCAAATTCCTTTCTACTCACTTGCTAGCTGAATTGTCAACTGAATTTTCCTTTACTCTATTTTTACCTTTTACCATTTGCATTTCAAGATTATGACAGGGTGAATAATGGAAAGGAATGGTAATAAAAGGGAGTTATGATGAGAGGAAATGCAGTAACAGTTTAGTGTCACATCACATATGCAAGTCATCTTTTAACTCAGCTCAGCAAGATTTGTTGACACAAACAATCATGGACTGACATGCGGAAATATATCTGCATCTTCTTACCCCTCCCCAAACCTAAATTTGGACATGTGTCCACACATGCGAGATGGCAGCAGTGATTTAAAAGGGGGATTATAAAAATTATGTGAACATCCATACTAATGTACAGTGATTAAATGAAACGCTCTAAAAGATAATTAATAATGCAATTAATGTGCACATACCTGAGTGTGTACAAACATGATTGTGTAGAGGATTTATTTCAATGATCGTAGAGAAAGTATTGTTCACCTTTTTAAGAAATAATTGAGCAATTAATGATGATGAAGTGGAATGGTGTGAGGTGGAATGAAGTGATGGAATAGAGAGAAAGGTGGTACGGATGGACAGATGAGTGGATGGGTGAAGAAATAGACTTCTACAAAAGTAGAAGTCTTTATTATGAAAAGTGTGTGCCTTAATTAGCTAGAAGGAGGGACACTAGGTCCACTACCTACTGCTACAGGAACTCTTCAGTTGTAGGAATTGTGCTCAGGTGCTGCATGTTGGATGAATTATTGTAGGATCGTGTCTTTGGAAGTTGGTTTGTTAAACAATCTGAGATGATGCCCATTGACTAGTAATTTGAATCTGACAGGGTCAATGGTGGTGAGTTGCACAGCTCCATTGGGAAAGACCTCAACAACTTCATATGGTCCTAGCCACCTTTTCTGCAATTTTCCTGCATTATCCTAATACCGTGAGTCATAAAGCAATGCCCAATCACCTGGCTGAGATTTCTTCTCTTTGATAAATTTTTCATGCCATTTGATTCATTGACTCTGCACAACTTTAGTATGGTGCAAGGTTGTTTTCCTCATCTCATCTAAAGCATTCAACTGCATGATCCTTTCTTTTTGTGCCTCAAAAATTTCCATCCCCAACTCTACTGTAGTTCTAAGAGTCTTGTGATTGAATTCAATGGGAATCATGGTTGTTTTCCCATACAGTAGCTCAAATGGGGTGAAGCCTGCAGTTGTCTTCCAAGTGGTTTTGTAAGCCCAAACTGCTTCTAATAATCTATTTTACCAATCCTTTCTATGAATATCCATTGTTTTGGTTATGATGGCCTCAATCTCTCTATTTGTCACCTCAACTTGTCCATTTTCCTAAGGGTGATAAGGAGTAGACTTTATGTTCCTTATGTTATACTCATTAACTAGTGTTGTAACAAGTGTTGAGGTAAATTGAGCTCCTTGATCAGTTACTATTTTTTCGGGACTCCATACTATGTGAAAATTTATTCATAAATAAATTTTTCAACCTTGTTGTCTCTTGCATGTTTCATGGCTTTGACTTCTACTCACTTAGTTACATAATCAGTGCATAACAAAATGTAAGACTTACCATTTGATGGGGGATCAATGGGTCCCACAAAATCTAATCCCCAGTTGTTAAAGGGAGTGAATACTACTTGAGGATAGAGTGGAATCTCATCTAACTTGGTTGTTCTTCCCATCCTTTGGTATCTATCAAATTTCCTTGTATATCTTCCTGCATCTTTGTGGAGTGTAGGCCAATAGTATCCTATGTTCAAAATTTTCATTGTTGTCCTCTTGGATGCAAAATGTCCTCCACAAGGTTCATCATGGCATGCATGGATAGTGTCATAGGTCTCATCTTCCCTCACACATCTCCTCATAACATGATTTGGTCCAATATAAAACAGGCATCTAACTATCCATGAAAAAGGGAAAGATTTTTCAATCAACACCCTTCTCTATTTTGGAGAGAAGTGTGGAGGAACTCTCCCTGTCACAAGGTAATTAGCTATGTCAGCATGCCAGGGTTTCTGCACACCAATTGAGAATAGATTCTCATTAGGAAAGGATTCATCTATGGCTTGACTATCTTCTGATGTGGTCAGCCTTGAAATTAAATCTGCAACAACATTGGCCTTCCTTGTTTTGTCCACAATAGTTATGTCAAAATCCTGCATCAACAACAACCATATGGCTAACCTTCCTAAGATCAGGGGTTTATTCATGAGATATCTAATGGTTGTATGATCAGTGTGCACAAAGATCTGGTATCCTATTATATAGTGCCTGAATTTGTTCAAGGTATAGATCACTACCAACATTTCTCTCTCTATTACTATGTAATTTAATTCAACTCCCTGCAAGTTTTTGCTGACAAAATAAATGGCATTTTTAATGGCTCCTTTCTGTCCTAGGACTGATCCTATGGAATAATTTGAGGCATCTGTACGGATGTGAAAATGAATTTCCCAATTAGGTCCCTTAAGAACAAGAGCATGATTCAGGGTTGTCTTTAAATCAAAAAATGCTTTATCACAGCCTTTTGTCCATTGGAACTCAACTTCTTTAGTCAGGAGACTATAAAGTGGTGCTGCTATTTTACTAAAATCTTTGATGAAACACCTATAATAGCCTACATGTCCCAAGAAACTCCTAACATCCTTTTATTTTGCAAGTATAGGTAGATTATTAATTACATCAACTTTTGTAGGATCAATTTGAATTCTATGGTGAGAAATGTTGTGGCCAAGAACTACACCTTCCTACATCATCATGAAGCACTTATCACTGTTTAAAGATAGATTTTGTTTTTCACATCTTTGTAGGACTTTCTTCAAATTTTCCAATGCTTCATCAAAATCAGCACCATAGGTTGTAAAATCATCCATATAGATTTCCATGCAGTCAAGGGAGATGTCTGAAAATATGTTGATGACTGTTCTCTGAAAAGTTGCAGGAGTGTTGCATAACCCAAAGGGAAGTACTAAATAGGCATATGTCCCCCATGAACATGTGAATGTTGTCTTCTCTTGGTCTTCTGGTGCAATTTGAATCTGATTGTAACCACTGAATCCGTCAAGAAAAGAAAAGTACTACTTTCCTACAAGAGAGTCTAGGACTTGATCTACAAAAGGCAAGGGAAAATGGTCCTTCTTAGTAGCAGCATTGAGCTCTCTATAGTCAACACAAACTCACCATTTTCTTCCCTTTTTGGGAACAATAACCAATGGAGGGACCCACTGGCTATCTGAAACATGGTAGATAAATCCTGCATCTAGTAACTTTTGCAGCTCTGTTTTGACAATTTCTCTTAATGCAGGGTTGATTCTTCTTTGTGGTTGCCTTACAGGTGTACAATCATCTTTGATATATATCCTATGAGTGCAAAGATTTGGATCCAATCCCTTCATATCATTATAATCCCAAGCAAATTCATTTTGGCGGGCTTTCAGCAAATTTGCCAATGTCAACTGTTGTCCCTCACTCAATTTATTGTTGATATTCAGATATTGTCCTTCGAACACCTATACTTGTGTAACTAACTCTATCATAGCTTCTTCATTAATACATGGTACCTTAAGTTCATGTGGCAACATTGTGGGAAACATAGTTATTGTTGCGGGAAGTTTGTTTGTTGGAAGAGTGGTTGCAGGAAGTCTATCTGCAAAGACAGTGGCTGCAAGAAGATTAGGCAGAATTGACAGAAGTGTTTTCACGAGGTCAGCAGAACCAGTCGCATGAGCGGGTGATGTCTCCTCTATCTGACAATGGTTCTGAAGTATACTAGATAACACTTCATCTTCATCTTGATGCTATGGGAAAGGACTTCTCCTTAGCATCATGAGTTGTGCCACAGAGTTAACTTCTTCATCCTCTTCACCAATATGTGGCCATACAAAATTATCCTCATTATGGGATGGCTGAGCAGGAGGATAAAGAACAAGCTTTTTGGTGTTTTTGTCATTAGAAATGGTCATGTCACCTGACCGACATCCAATATGAACATTTTTCAGTTTCTAACCATGGCCTACCATGGATAATAGGATACCCACCTAGTGTAGCTTTGGGAGAAAGAACCACGAAGTCAGATGGATACTCCCAAGAGTCTAGAATCACCACTAGGTCCTCTACTATGCCATCAGGATTAACAATGAAACTATCAGCAAGCTGCAAGATAGTAGGTGTGGATATCATGCTTGCAATGTTGAGTTGTTGCAAGATGTCTTTAGTCATCACATTGATTGTTGCACCCAAGTCTATCAAAGCATTCTTTATGTTTATCCCATTTATAATAACTTCAACCACGGGACTACCTAGATCATTGTAATTGGGGATAGTTACTTTTCCAAGCATGATGTCAGCCAATTGTCTTGCTACATGAATTGTAGTTGGGTCCTTCTTTTTCCTGCCCAGTTTCTTGAGGAATGCTTCTTTAACTGCCTTGCCATATATAGGAATATCTTTTATGGCCTCGAACAGGGGTATCTAGACACATATATGCTTTAGTTGGTCTAGAATATCAAAAGTGGTTTCCTCCTTGTCTTCTTTTTGTTTGGCAACTTCCAATCTCTGGGGGAATGGTGGTTCTTGGGATGTTTGCTTGGTTGGAACTAGTTCAAGATTTGTAGGTGCACAAGGTTGAATGGGATCAGTTAGATATTCTTCTTTCTCTTCCACAGGAAGCTCAGTGATAATGGGGGTGGAAGGATCTGACAAGGTAGTTCTTGAATGCAAACGTATGTCACTTAAACTCACAGCATATGTAGGGAATTTATTTGGATTAGTATAATATATAGGCTTTTGTTGTGGTTTATTAATTGGGTTGGGTGTGGGTTGGGTTGGTAACTAAGTAGGTTTGGGTATATTTGAGCTTGGATTAGCAAGAGGCATTATAGCAGGTTTTTGGGGTTGAGAAGATGGCTGCATGTAGCTGGTTGTCTAGTTTGGCCATTGCTAGCCACCTCTCCATTGAGATGTTTGCTTCAATTTTAATAGAGGTGGTTTCCAAAGTCCTTGAAAGTACTGCCAATTCCCCTGAGGTTGCTGCCACTGAGGTGAAGAATTTTTATAATTGGACCAAGTATTTGGAGGGTTACCCCAAGACTGTGATGGATATCCTCCATAGTTGGATGGACAGGGGGCTACCACTGGTTACTAGATGAATAAGAATTAAAATATGGCCCAACAAAAGATAGTGGATCTGGTGGAATACCTTATCTTGAAGCCCATGGCCTTTTCTGTGCAACAACATAGACTTGGTCTTCCTCCATCTGAATTTGTTTGAACTCGGGTGGAATCTGCTTGTTGTCAATGTTAGCTATCACCTTGCATCTGGAATCCTTCTTCTTCTGTCTACAATGAGGGAAATATTATGTCAACATTGCATCTACCTCATCATGTTTCTTCTTAGCTTGAAGTGTATCCAGCTGAGCAGCTAGATTGTTGATAATATCCTGCTTGAAATCTATCAGCAAATTAGTAATCTCCATCCTTGAGACTCCACTGGTGGATGACTTACCCATAGAGGATCGGTAAGCTCTTCCTTTCTTTGAAGCTGCCCTAGAATAGTTCAAGCATAGATTCTTGATATCCTCTCAAGGGACTTGAGTGATATCTCCTCTTTCCATCAAGTCCAAGGCATCAGTGCAACTTTCACTAATTCCTCTTAGGAAAAGCAACTTTTGTGAGTCTTCATTGAGTGTATGGTGTGGAGATTTCTACAAACAAAATAGAAACCTTGAAATAAAATCCTCCAGGCTCTCATCTTCCTTTTGCTGCATTATGAAAATGTCACCTCCTCTCATATCACTACCCCTACAATACTCCTTATATTTTTCATGGAACTTTGTCTTCATATCTTCCCAAGTCGCCACAGTATTTCTACCAAGGCCCATAAACCATCTCAATGCAACTTCTTTCAAAGTAGTAGGAAATAGCTTAAGTTTGTTGGCATTAGTGGTATAGTCATAGCTTCTGCAGAGTATATCAAACTCAAACAAGAATGTATTAGGATCTTCTATGACAAGTCTATAGAACTTAGGAAGGACTGAAGTAGGGATATTTTTGAGGTTATCAACGTCATTCTGTTGAGCAATGGAAAAAGGAAAATTTGGTTGGTTCTTCCTGTTAGGCCTGTTTCCATTTGCATCAGCCGTGTCTTCTTGATGAAGATCCAGAATAAAGGGTTCTTCAACTAGATTTTGTTCTTCAAGGGAAACTTCAGAACTAGTCAAGTCAGGGAATATATCAACAAAGGGGTGTGTCTTTTCTTCTTCGTTTCTGGGCAGATTTGGAAGCTCTACTAGCTGAAATGGATCTGGATTATTAGGAAGGAATCTCCCATAAGCATCTCTTCTTCTTCTATGCATGCAGTATCAACTCAGTATCATCCAACTCACACAAAGAACGGGTGGGGAAAATAGTGGATCATAACTTCTAACACTATGAGAAAATTCCAGAAATATTACAGTAGATAAACTATCAATGACTCCAAAGGACTCCCTAGTTTGACACCATCCCTGGCAACGGTGCAAAAAATGTTAGCCTCCTACAATGATTTCAATAACTAAGCTTTTACAACCATGATTCAGAGACTGGACATCTAACCCAAATAGCCATCTTAACCATCATGAAGGTGCATTTAAATTGTCAACCCAGGGATGTGAACTTGAAATGGGTCAGCACAGTATGTGCACTAGGAACTCAAAGTAGTCATCTTAATTCTACAACTAAGAGAGACTTAATACTGAAAGTAAATTGCATGGAAAGAAATAAAGTAAATGATGAACATTACTCAACTATTAAACTTAAATTGAACATGCATGACAAAAATGAAAATTTGAGCAGCAAATAGGAAACTACTCTACCTGCTTTGGCTGCAGGAATAGTCATAGAATGAAATCCTAGTGGCTGCAGGAACAGTCGGTGCTAGATTCTTAACTAAGTACTAAATATGATCTAATACTAATCTAACTAAACTAAAGGAATGGATTACTCACCAAGTGGGCCCCCTTGGATGAGTATCCTCTAAAACTAATACAAACTCGAGTACTCAACTCATAATCTCATTTTATTCATTGGAAAGTGCAAATACAAAAGAGTATGTCTGATAGTATTATTAGATTGTACAATAGCTATGTGACTAACTCCTAAAGAAGGAGGATTTGAACCTTATTTATCAACTAAACAAGGCAGTGAACTCCCACTAACTGAGAGGACACCATTTAGGGAAAGTAGAGAAAAGAATGGAAGGGTGATTACACATGCAGGGGAATTTGTTCAGACATGCATGTCCAAACACGGACTCGACCACTGCAGTAACACCCACATTGCTCAATGTCATCAAAGATCAGCATAATGTGGTTACATGTGGGTGACATGGGAATATCCTACCGTAGTCCTCTAGTTGACCTTTGTGTGATTCTTCTGCGTGACCAACTGGCGGCTATATTTCTCAACTTACCATTCTCAATCATGTCTGCATGGCAATGTCAGTACGCATAATAACTGCATAGCTATAACCACCTTAAAGAACATTCATTAACCACATGCAATATTAATATAGATAGTCCACATAATAGGTTAATATCATTAAAACTAGCAGAAATAGAATTAAACCCAAATGTCTTATGGTTTGAGGGAAAGTATATAAAATTATCAGCATGTAATATCAAAGTCCGTGGTAACTTCAGCAAATAAACTATAGATTCTACCCATAACTAGACCAAAAACTAGACTCATCAAGAGCTACCAAGTTCAACACTTGGACCTATGAGTTGATTACAATATTTTTTGCAAACATCATCAGTGGTTAAGTTCTTATGCCAGAGTGGCAAAGAAAAGAAAAAAAAGGGAAACAATAAGGAAGTCAACTTTCTTGAAACTTGTCTAACTTTGGGACTAGGAAATAATCATCCCTGGAGGTTAAAACTCCTAAATCAGCAACTCATAGAGAGTTGTCCTTGGATTTTGGAAGGAATGCACCTAGGCTAAGTAAGAAGGTTATGTTTATTGATAAAAATTCTTAATTAGAGAAACTAATTGTTAGCATAAACTAAAAATCTTTAGACGAATTAGAAAAGTCAACATAGTGCCAATCAGAACCAACTAAGGAGGTGCCCATGAGGTAGGATAACCTTCAGACAATCCTAAATAAAAAAAATGATAATAAAATATAGAAATGATAATTGAAATCAATAAATGAAGGATGGTACCTTAAAGTAATGGTCAAAGACTAGAATGGGTCAGAAATAGAAGCAACTCAGAAAAGTAAAGATGGAAATTGACATTATTCCACCAACCTGAATGGGCATGATCAATATGGAGTTAGGAGTTGAAAATGAGGAAAGAAACCAAACAACCCTTGTAGTGTCTAAGGTTATGAGAAAAATGAAATCACCAAGAACTTTGGACAAAAAATTCTTAGAAAAGTTGGTTGCAAGGCAAAAACTTGGACAATAAAGTGGGCTAACCAAACAAAAGCTTGGGAAGAGCAGTGTTGGTTGAAGTTCAAATGGAATTTACAATTTTTCAATGAAAGTAAATTTGCATTAGTTTGTATATGATCATTTCAAGATGTTCCAGAGGTAAATTGGATATGGAAGAAGACTATGTTTCCCAATCAAAATAATAATTAGATAACTATGGGAACAAAAAATATTTACAAGATATACCTAGTAAGGGCAAGATAAGGAAAGTAACAATCATTCGACTATAAAAATCCACATAAGAAGAATGTTAAATCATTATGATCAAATTAGAGGAAATATAAGATTACATGAAGTTCAAACTTTTAAGATTATTAATTTTTATATGTCTTGGAAACACCAAGAGGGGGAAAGAGGGGTATATGGATCAAGAAAAGATCACATACAGATATGTACACTATTTAATGAAATTTGATGATGTATTTAGAGTCAGAGAAAACCTTTGACTTCTCCATAAGACATGGTTCTTGGACCAAAAACTTATAAAGTTTCTTATGACCACAAAAAAAATTGTTGGATAATCTATTATCAAAATATTTGAATGGTCAAAATAATATCAAGCCTTTGACCAAATGAGAGAGAAGAAACTTCTACACAATTCTATAAATTCTTGTTTTAGAAGATCAATTTGTGATTGATGCTTTGGAAAAGGTTGGGTAGTATGCTTATTTAAGAAAGGAAAGATTATTGCCTATATAATAGGAAATGGAAGATTTATGAATGAAACCATATTCCATGTAATTTTGAGCTATCAAAAATTGATCACACTTGGTAACTATGTATGCATTAATTTTTTGGACAACTTTTTGGAGTTAATAACAAACCAGCATGGTCTAAAAATAATTGTTACTCAACCAATTTAAATTCTCAACTGAGGTAATGGCTTGAGCTAAAATTGGACTATGACATTGAAATCAATTATTTATAGGACAAGAAAATCCTAGATATGAATTCCCCAATGTCAAAGGAGACACTTATTCATTATATTTTCAAGAATAAAATTTGGCATAAGTCCAAGGAAGAGATTTCATTTAATATGAATGGACTACCAAGAATCAAAGGAAGAACCTAAGTACCAGACTCCGAGGATTTACAGAATAAGGTGTGGTAAAATGATGTCATATTCAGGACAATTTGGAATGACAAAATTATTGACTAATGTGAAATCACTATAATTCTGGAAGGAAATGAAGAAAGATGCTACAAGGTTTGTAGAAATTTTTCTAGAGTTCCAAAAGGTGAGGACAAGATGTCATCACCTGACAAGAGTTTTATATTCTCATGAAATTCCAGAGAGGAAGTGGCAGACCATTAGTATAGTTTTTGATCTTCCTATGTTAGGGATTTGGCATAATGTTAATTGGTATTGGTTGATAAGATCACCAAGGTAGCCAATTTCATATTTGAAAAAAAATTGACAAGTGGGGTACCAATCATAACTGCAAATTTGTGTAAAGTAGTATTTGATTGCATGGTGTTCTTGAGAAGGATATCTTAGATAGGAACATGCAAGTAATGTTAAGGTAAACCATAATCACCTTATTGTAAATTCAATTAATATAAGTTTATCTTATCACCTTGAGATAGCTAGTCAGGAAAAAATATAAACCAAGTCCTATTGGATTTGTAGAATACTTTAATTACAATAAAAATTTGATCCATTTGAAACATTGTACAAGAGAAAGGGTTGAATTCCTATAAGTTTAGATAATATAGGAAATAGGATTAGCCTTAGACCAAAAATGTTGTCATAAATGGAAGAGTAGATCAGGATGATCAAGGGAAACTTTGTGATACAAATCATGAGTCAAGAAGTAGTATTATTATGCTTGAGATTGATAGGTATTTAAGGGCAGTATTATGCTCAAGATGGACATCAGTACCAGTGATGATCGTTCTTAGTTTATGAGTTGTTTGATGGTGCAAAAGTCTAGGGAAAAGGATGGAACCCACGTGTAGTGCGCAATGCACCAACATTCCTTTTCTATTTGGGTTACAATAAGGAAAGTGTGTTTCAGCCAATGTGAACATGTTTTTCCAATCACTGTGGTATATGTGTCATGAATGATTTAGTCACTATTGTACTTCTGATGTAAATATTGATTCATTATTAATGTACTTGTGATATACAGTTCTTAGGAGATAAAATTTGTTTGAAAGAAAAGTAAGTTCTCCAACGCATTAGAAGGGTCACTTAGTGCAAAGTTTAGGAAGGAACATGTTGCAGAGGGTTGTGCTACGAGGGAAGAATTATTTTAAGATTAATGGAATTTACCTATTTCTTACATGATTTAGAAAATTAAAATTAAAACCTTTATTTGACTTTATCTATGTGATATATGATACCTTACATCATTAGGGACGATGATTCTTAAGGGGGAGGGTATGCTACACCCCATTTCTAAGTTAATAAACTACTTTTACTTTTATGAGTAAATATGTATTTAGTGCATGATTATGACTTTAATATGTTTGATGGATGAATGAAATATATGAATATGCATTATGATGAGATTGATTTTTAATGTTTTAGTGATGCAAATGATATATGATGAATATAATTTTCATGTTATCAGTTAACTTCATTCTTGTTGCACTAAGTTAGATGCAGGACAGGTTTGAACCGCCCATAGGGGGAGGGAGAGTATCATCCAGGAGAATAATTTGGTTTGGAGACCATTGTCATGATCATCTAAGTATTTTCACACATGTACTACACCAAGTAGAGTAACCTTGATGAGTCAGTGTCAGTATGTGTTGAATAGTGTTGTTATCCTTTTGGGTTGATAGGTATGTCAAGGTTATTGTCTTTGAATCCTTTTAATTGTTTTATCGATTGAATCAATGTGTTAAAATCCTTTTTTAATGAGCTCATGACATTTATATGTGTATAGTGGATATACATATGTATATAGGTAGGTGTATATATATATCAAATATATATGTATGTATATATGCGATGATGCATACATATGATCATATGTGTGTATGAGCATGTATAAATAGAAATGTCTAGGTATACCCATATACCGACACGTGATATGTATGTGACTAGTCGTATATATAGATATATGTATTATATATACATATATGAATCCATATATATATTTAGTGATACCTTATAATTATGATTTAATAATGTTAAATGTTTATAATATATATAAATATATTAATATGTATATATACATATATATATAAATTATATGACAATGTATGTATATGTATATATATATATATGTACAGAATAAACTTATTGTGACAAATATATGTGAGTAAAATATATATATATGATATATATAGAAGTATGTAAAATACATACTTAAGTTCATATTAGTAGTGTGTTGGAAATAAAGTGAAACGCAACATAGTGAATGCATGTTTAAGTGTATGCAATGGTAACCAAATGTGGTAATAAGACCACACATAGTGGATATCTGTTTCACCATGCAAAACATAGATATTAGTACTATTTTCTAGCTATTATGGAATCGGCCAAGTCGCCCAATTAAAGATGTGTCACTTGCAAAGTCATATGAGCCAAAAATCCACATTAAAAGAGCAAAGTAAATTAGGAATCTTATTCTAACTATGCAACCATATTATGAGGCATTTTCACTTAGTAAACAAGCATGTGCCAATTGATTTTAATGACTCGGCTAAAGAGTTAGAAACTGTATGCATTTTGGACTGTTTATGTGTCAATTAGCTGACTTATTTTGGTGCTAGAAATAGGAAAAAGAGGTGCCCAGCTTGCCATTCGACCTGCATAGTGATAGAGTTATAATTGAGTTTATGTTTTCTATTTGAGAGGTGGCACAAGGAATAGAAAGGTGGAAAAACTAGTAGCATATATGTAGCCTTTGTATTCTCATTGTTTCTTATATATAGAGAGGTGCATTTTATCATTTGGCAGAATTTTTTTTAAGTTATTTTGCTGTGTTTTTTAGTGTATTCTAGAGATCATTTTGTGAGAGAGCAGAATTGTTGAGTGAGTGAGATCATTATAGCAATGTGATTTTTTAAGTAAGAAGAAGTTGATTGTGGAGCTAAGTAAGTAGAAATAGTAAGGAAAACCATTACAGTGAGCATAGGATTGCAAGACTTTTATTGGAAGTTATATTTTTTACAAGCATTATTGTTATTCTTCTTCCATTTCTCTCTTTTATATTCTAAAATTGAGTGAGTGCTATTTGGAAATTGTTGTGTTATCATTATAGGCATTCTCTTGCTAATAGATAGATATGAATGCTTGAGTTTTCATTAATTTGCATGAAGTTGAATTAGAGAATCTATATAGAGTGTGATATGAGTTTGTCATAACTATATACGTTGAAAAGTGAATTTATCAAAGAATTATTGATAATTATGATATTATAATAATGGGTATATCTATTGCTTGAATGATTATGTTGCTTGCAACATAATGGATTAGATTCATAATAGGACTATGTTGGATGATATTATGATGTGACTTCCTATATTTTGGATAAATTTCTTAGAGTAGAGAACTTATGTTATCAAATGGCTATATTCCTTATGTAAAAAGGGTAAGATATTCCTTGGGGTTATGGTATGCACTTGAATAAGAGTTTATATCATTTTCCAACAAAAGAGTTAAAATACATAAATATGCCTTCATTATCTTCTAATTGACACTATCTTATGCATTTGACCAAGATTTCATTAATACCTATGCATGACATTCTAACCTTAAAGAAGAGGACTTCACGTCTTGGCAACCCAAAGCCATAATGTGGGGAGAATTTAAAGTGCAGAAGCACAGAATCCTCTTAAGTTGGAAATGTCCTCTAGATTAGATAGGAACTTGTTATACATTTTAAACATGTAAATATATGTGTCATAATGAGAGAAAGGATATATGATTGTTTATGTACAAATGTAGGTACATTGTATAGATGATACAAAGGATAACTTGGAAAGAACCATGAGGGAATTAGAGATTAGTCAAAAGGTTCTTAGATGAATTATTAGAAGTTAATAGCTTATTATGCTGACATATTATGCGATATTATTATATAACATAAGACTATATGTTATTTGATGTCAACCTAGTAACTAGATTGGTTAAAGTGTCGTAAAAGCATGGATCCATACTAGATATGACAACCAAGAGTCTAAAAATCAATATGAAGTAATCTTCTTGAATCAAGTTTAATTTTGAATTACTATTCATACTAACATATTGATAGTGTTTTAGATTAAGACCAGATGTGTTTAGTTACTGACATGGAGTCATTAGTATTAACTGATTATGTATTAAATAAGAAAGAGAGTATTTACTTCCATGATTAAAAAGAAATAACTTGAATAAGAGGTGATAGCTAGACACAAAGTGTTAAAAGTATGTAACCGGGTATTCAAGAGATTTTGTTAAACCTATTTGGTCAATTAATTCATTATTTGTGTTGCATCACTTTGAATGTAACCTTGTTTGTGATTGTTAATTTTGGGGAAAACTTACAAGTATGGAAAAGGGTATTCTAGTGATGATGTCAAGCCTTTAAGGTCTATGTGTAGACACATAAAAATGACCTACGCCTGCGAACTCAGTTTTCTCCTTAATTCCTCTAAACATAATTAAAACATTTGATTATGTCCTATTCAAATTCAACTATTAATTAAATAATGATTAACTTATTTAATTAATTCATCTCTTTTATTCTTCCTGACTATTTAAATAAATAAATCACATTTGTTTTATTTAAATATGCTAGTAATGTCTAATGTCCTCTTTAAATTAAATAAATTATTAAATGTATTTAATTAATCCATTATTTCCCTCTTGATTATTTAAATAAATATATTTTATTTAAATGCGTCTCTAATACTAAGGTCTTCTCATAATTAAATAAATCTCCTACAATTTATTTTATTATTAACCCACTCTTTCCATAATTAAATAATTAAAATTAATTATTTAATTGTCTCATTTAATTCTCTTCCAAATTTAAATAAAAATCATATTTAAATTTCCCTCTTTTCAAGTAAATAATTTTAAATTATTATTTACTGTCACATGACCCCACCATTTTGAATTAAATTAATATTAAATTCAAAATAGTATTTTCTTCCATGAATCAAGTAATTTCTAAAATTATTTGATTTTCTAACTCCCTCTTTTTTTGTGCCAGTCTTATCTTCCTATCACATTTATTCTTATTCCTTGATTTGATTTTCTCAAATTAAATCTTGTCCACTCATTTTGAATTCACCCTAATGTTGCCCTAACCCTAATTGTGGGTTGTCATTTTGAATCTTGACCATTAATTCTAGAGCACTTCTCAATCTTGAATCTTGTCCATTCATCCAAAATTGCATTTTCTATAAAATGGCAATTTTGTCCTCATTTGTGGCATCTTGTATCTTGCATCTGGCATCTTACATTTCTCATCTCTTGCATCTTTATTTTTTGTAGGCTTCATACTTATCATTTTCTAACCTTGCGATTTTGCAGATTTTGATATTGCATGTAGAATTTAGTTTTTACTTGCATAGCCATTTAAAATCCTTCAACATTTGCTTAGTCTAGGCATGGTCATTGTAGCTCACATACAAACCTAAGGGCACATATCATATTACAACAAATAGAGAAGGTATAATGGAGGTCAATCATGGAGGTTGAAGACATATGGTGAGATCTTTCCTTGTTTTCATTTTATGCTTCCTTTGTGCTTCATTATATGCTTTGGGTTTATTGTGTTTATGCTCTAACTATGCTAACCTAAAATTTACCTTATGTTACATTGGTGAACCCGACATTCATTTTTTTGCAATTTTCATATGGATCTTTTTCGGCTTTTTTGTAGGTATAGGTACGGAACACCGCAATCACAAACTCTAGTGATGCAAACGCTTTGTCACAACGCATTTGTTGTCGGAAATGATGCATTTTCTCTGTTGCGCCAGATTTGCCAACCCTAACGATGCATTTGTTATTTTCGAGCAGCATTCGCCAGTCCAAATGACGCATCTACTTTCTCTGAGCCGCATTCCCTCTGTTGCGACACATTTGTCTGGTAAAAAGTTGCTTTTGAATTTTCTAGAATTTCTAGATTTTCTATTCATTTTGTTTAGTAGATTAGAGAATTTGGGGTTACTAATTTTTTGTTTGCAACTTGTGGCAAGGAGTCTAACCTTTGTTTTCTTTTGTTTTATTGCCATTTCACAATCTTAATCAAACAAACACTCCTACAAATTTGCATTTAAAATTTTAGGAGTTAAAAAGAACGTGCATGCATATTCATGGGTTTAAAAAGAACACAATCATGCATTATAACTCATTGGGTTTAAAATAAACTTGCATTCTTTCATAAGCATTGGCTTAAAATGAACAACTGCTTGCCTCACACTACAAACAATTAAAATGAACAAGTGTTTTATATGTTTTGTGGTTTAGTGACATTCTCCTAAGTGTGTATGTAATTCTCTTGCACTTTGTGCAATTTGGAGAAACAAAAACACTAAAGAGATTGTTAATTTATCACCCCTCACATTTCATTTTGGGTTTAAAATGAACAAATCTTGCTAGTGTGAGCTAAGTACATTATGTGTGCTCCCTCTTTGTTTATGCAAACAAAGATTGATCGAACTACGGATGTACTTACTTGCTATTGTTTATCCTTAGAGGGTCTACCTGGTGGGGAAAAGTAATCACCCAAGGGAATGACCCAACTGGTAACATGCTAAAGCCAAGCGACTTCCAGCCAGTATATAAGTGTGGGTACTCGAGGAAAGTTTGAGTATCACGAGGATCATTCCGATAAGAAGGGAAGCAATGGTCTCTTGCCACATGGATGGTCCCCCACAAACAGAATGCCCACATTAAAACCCTTATTATAGTGTGACCAAAAACCTGTATCTATTCTTTGGTGCAGCAACAGTCGTTGCCAAGGCATCCACATTCTCGCAGTTCTTAGTAGAGATGATCAATCTACCATGGGAGATTCATGGGGGTTGGAACCTTGGTTGCCCTAAGAAGTGAGTGCACTGTAAGGGGGAGCCCGTGGGGCCAAGCTTCTGAATTCATCCACTAAGAGCAAGTGTGGTTGGATTAAAATCCGTGTGGAATCCAAAAGAATATAGTATTTCAAACCATAGGCTTTTACATGTCTTCTATGTGTTTGTTTTCATAATTTTTTAAGACAATATGTTTGCCAAGTTTTTTTCATACAAAATGAAAAATTAAGCATCCTTTTCAAACCTGAAACAACACTTTAAACTTGAAAAAATCTTCACAATCTGTCAAAAAAATTCCAAAAACCAAACTCTGTAATGAATCTATCAAAACTGCAACACATTTGCCATGTCGAACCGCATTTGCTGATTCCTGAACCACAATCGCTTTGTTGCACTGCATTTTCCATTCCAAACATCGCATCTACTTGTTTTGCAATGCACTTGATCTACCAAACACCACAATTTCTCTGTTGCACCGCATTAGCATTCTGAAATGCCGCATTTTCCAATTCTGAGATGCATTTGCTTTTATGCAACGCATTCGAAATGACGCAATTTCTTATGACCTGAAAAAAAATTCATTGTCAGAAATTTGAGGCTTAACTTTTTCCAAACAGATTTCAAACATTCTTTTCTACAGTCTATGTCCACAACTAGACCAAGAATTGCTCAACTTCCCCCCATCCTTGCATTTTAGGTTGCATTTTTAGTTTGCCATTGTATTTCCTTAATTGAATTCTTAGGTTTTACCATCATTTTAGGTCCTCATTTTGTAGATTCTAGGATAGGAATCTTTGTCTCTAAGAGTAGGTTATCGTTGGACTTGATCAAACCGTTTCCTTTAGCCACTGTCCTTTTGTGAGCCATTTCCAACTCAATAGTCTAGTGTGGAAACCTCACTTTGTCCTCTTTGTCATTTAATCCTTTGAAACAAGTCCTTTAACATCCCAAAATTGATACATTGCCTAAACTTTGTATGGTTGAGTGTGCTTTTCCTTAATTTTACCAATATTGAGTGCATCCTAGAATCCTTTGCATTTACATACCTTTAGCCTCCTCACTTTAGTCTCATTTTCATTTACCATTCACCATCATTTTATAGCATTCCTTATTCCAGAAAATCAAAAAACATAGTCTCATAACATTTTCATTTGGTCATTCTCCATCCTCCCCTAATGACATGAATGACATGAATGAAAATACCAACATGGGGAATTCATTCATCAATCCATTTAGTGAAATGACCATCCCATCTTCTTCACAAAATCCTTTTGAACAATTCATCTGCAAAGACCAAAATGGACAAGTATTTTAGGAAGATATACAAGTTGCCGCACAAAATCCTGAAGTAGCTTCCTTTGTTGAAGAGTTGGTCTTGCATGATTCAAATAGATACTTAGCCATACTCCTTGACCAAGGGGCTAGGTTACCAAAATTATTTGACATCAACACCATAAGAGCAACATCTCCCGATCCTACCAATCAATCACAAGATGCAAACAATACCCCCATGGGAGCTACCACACAACATATCAACAACACCATTAATGTTACATCTATTGGTGCTACCACTACATAAATTGCAACCAATACATCTCATGTGGTTAACACAACATCTATTGGGGGATCATCCACCTTAACAAACACTGCATCACATTCCATCCCTCAATAAATGTCCATAGTTTCTTCAAAAACTATTGGATCAACATTTGGGACTTCATCAAGTACAATGGGTACTAACACATTAAAAATCTTTGGAGCCTCATCTAACTCTATGGGGACATCAGAAAACCTTTTATTTGGTTCCTCTACCAACACAATGGCAACAAACTCATCAAACCCCTTTGGGAAAAATAAACAAAGAGTTGTCATCCAAGGACCTCAATCAAGTGTCCCAAATTCATCACAAATCAACACCAACATTCCCTTCAAACAAAATACCAACATCTCACAAGGCCACACCTATCTATTTGGACAAGGAAATCAATGCACCCAACATATGACTCCATTTGGCCACCAACATGCTCAAGGATAGAAAATTCCATCAAAAACAGTTGGAACCCACATCCCCACTTATGCATCACAAGTCCATACACATCAACAAATCCCTAATCAAAACATTCATATCCAACAAACACCAAATTAAAACACCCAATTTTCTCATCAACAACACATTCCAAATCAACACATCTCATCACAACAAGTGAGCACTCAATCCATACCTATCACCAACATGTGTGATGCTACAAGCAACCCAATTGTGGAAGCACTCACACTCAAACTATCTGCTCTTCAAGCATAGGTGGAAACCTTGCAAATGTCCAATAAAAATCCTTACATGTCATATGACTTATGTTCATATCCATTTGATACAACCTTGTACATGCCACCATTTCCTCCAAGATATGTGGTGCCACACTTCACTAAATACAAAGGCAAAACCAATCCCGTTGAACACATAAGAGAATTCACTACTAGTTGCATGGACATTTCCTATGAAGACACTTATTTAATGAGACACTTCTCTAGAAGTCTCGCAGGGCACGCACTGGAATTGTTTGCACAATTACCTAAGGGAATCAAATCATGGGATGAATTGGCCAACAAGTTTGTTGAAAATTACACCTATAACATTGATATGGATATTGACATCGCATCATTATGCAGACTCACTCAAGAGGACATAGGTGAGACTTTTATCCCATTCTTCCACAGATGGAGAACCCTAGCAAGTCGATGTCTTGTAGAGATACCCGAAAAGGAGAAAGTCGCCATGCTTGTACAAAATCTTCGCTTACAAGTCCATTGTTGCACCACCTTTATTGACCTTGTCGAAAAAGGTGTTCGACTTGAAAAAGCCTTACTCACCAAAGGTGAACTGAAGTATCATGGAAAAACAATCAACACTACCACTAACACCAACTCATGTGCTTCCAATGACAAAAACAAATACTAGGTTAAAAATAAACACATCACCAACGATGGTGTGGTCGATGCGAAAATAGTCAATGCAACAGGCCCTGTGCTCACAATCAAAGGAGTCCAAAATCAAAACACACCTATGACTACACCGAACCAACTGCCAATGCCATTCAAAAAAATCATGCTCAGTCAAATCAAAAGCAACCACATCAAACACAACAATTTCAAAAGTGCACATACACCCCCTTGGGTGAGCCGATCAAAGTTTTCTTAAAGAAACTTAATCAAAATGGTGTCATAAATTTGGAAGAACCTAAACCATATGACCCTGGTCAATTCAAGCCATCATGGTGGGATGATAATGCATTTTGTGATTACCACCATGTCAAAGGGCATAAAACTTACTCTTTTCATCAACTAAGAAATCTTGTAAAAGATCTCATTGAAAACCGTACCATCGAGCTTGGTGGTCAACCATTTGCATGTAATTCAGATCATACAATTCATAAGAACCCATTGCAGGGCCATAATTCAAGTAACCCCTCATCATCTGGAACAAAGAATAATAAAAATCAAGCCAGTTACGTCTGGGTTGCTTTCCAATAATCCGATGGTACTATCATTAATAACCTTTGAGCGACTGATGAATACAAATGTGTCAATACCATTACTATTAAAAAAGCCCCGGAATGCAATGTCACTACACGCAAAGGCAAGGTCACCATCCCAGGTCCCTCTGCTCATCAACCCAAGATTACCATACCAGGTCCATCTTCTAAACATCCAAAATCCAATCCAAAGTTTAACCTTCTCGAGCAATTGAAAAAAACGCCGGCTCAAATATCCATCCTTGAATTTCTCCACATTTCACCCATGCATAAGGCCATCTTGGATAAAGTCTTGCAAGATTCTTTTGTCCCAAACAATATTGATGTCAACCATTTTGAAACTATGGTCAGATATTTGACTTCACCTCATCACATTACCTTTTCAAACCTTGACTATTCCTCGCCCAAACCATCTCATAATGATGCCTTGCATATTGAGGTTTTTATCCATAAGCACAAGGTTAGACGAGTCCCGGTAGATGGTAGAGCAGTATTGAACATATGCTCTTTAAAATTGGTTAAAGCTCTTGGCTTCTCTGATTCTTGTGTGGACGCTACCAAGAGTATTGTCATAAAAGTGTATGATGATGAAGAACGCGCTTCTAAAGGTGTCATCACACTCCCAATTCGTGTGGGACCTGTTATCATAGATACAACATGCCAAGTCCTGGATCGGGATATAAATTACAACATCTTACTTGGTCACCCATGGATTCATGCCTTAAAGGCCATTCCTTCCACCTACCACCAATGTCTGAAGTTCCCCTTAGATGGCATCAAAATTAATATCCTAGGAGATCCTGATCCATTCCAATACTTTACCAACCTAAGAGCCACTACTGAGCACTAGGTTCCTATCAATCGAGAGGCTCCAGCTTCCACTTCTTCTAAATACATTGCCCCATCCACACTCACTAGGTCATCCATATCCATTTCGTTGACCTCCACCGCACCATCCTCCTCGGCCTCCATACCAAGTATTGCTCTTAAGATCCAGGACATTGGTTGTGGAGAGTTCAAATTGAATACGGCTTACTATATCACAACAATACGAAAGCCACCTAAATTCTATGGTCGACCTTGTTTCACAGTAGAGCCTAAGAAGACTTTCAAAGTTCCTCCAAAAGAGTTATTCACACTATGGGGAGACATGAGTAATGAAGCCATTATCGACATACCTGACTAGATCTACAAAGACCCAAAAGAATTACCCCTACTACCTGTGACTATGATATTGGTGAACTATTCCTAGAACCTGGCCAACTCCCTTTTGAGGACAGATTTCGACAAATGTACAACATTGATCCTATAGATCGTCGTTCTAAACATAAATAATGGGTAAGCATTCCTTGGGGTCCAAAGGAGTATCAAATGTCATCAAAAACATTTGAGTTTTCCCACCCCATTCTCAAATCCACCCATGAGCTTGACATGCCTAAGCCTATTGTCCATGCCTCTGACTGACCATTCGTCGATCATGATTCCGATCCATTTGTCCCATATTATGACCATGAATATAACTCATCTGAATCCAACTATGGTTTGTGGATTGAATCTGATTGGGAACTTGAGGATGAAAATTTTGCCTTCACACTTGAGGCTTCTATTTGCATGTTTTCCATGTCCTCCCCATCCTTTACCAGCACTGACGATGGTATTTCCCTTGTCTACCCATAGCTCATTGATTGGGACCAACAAGGCCCACCCGCTATGGATATCTTTCAGAATGACGAAGCCATTGCAAAATTCATGGGACTCCATGAGGGCATACCAAGTGGTGATCACAAGGTAGGATTTTCTATTGATCTAGATTGTGCAGCATATTTCGGGGAGACTGTGCAATCCTCCAGTTACAAAAATATAAAAAATAAAACAAAAAAAGATGTCTTTAGGTGAAAATCGCAAGACGCCTTCTGACAATAAAATAGTAAAAATAAAGAACATATCTGAAGGTGAAAACCTCCCTAAGGTGCTGAAGGATGGAGGATTGGACTTTCTTCCCATAACATAGGAAAAATCAGCAATGCTTATTGAAGACACCATAGAAGTTAACATAGCTACAACAAAGAATCCCAAAATGGTTCTCTTTGCCGCATCATTGACAGAAGAAGAAAAACCTGAGTTTCAACAATTCTTCTGAGAAAGAAAAGTTAACTTTGCATGGTCATATACCAACATGCCAGGTCTGGATCTAGAATTGGTATTGCATCATCTTCCTTTAATTCCAGGAATCAAACCAATCAAATAGAAATTATGAAAGATGCATCCACATATTGCATTACTTGTAAAGGTTGAACTTAAGAAGTTATTGGATGTCAGATTCATAAGATCAATAGACTATATAGATTGGATTTCCAATCTTGTCCCTGTCACTAAGCCAAATGGACAGATCCGCATTTGTATAGATTTTAGAGATTTAAATAAGGCATGTCTAAAAGATGACTTTCCATTGCCGAACATAGACATAATTGTTGATCTCATAGTAGGGTATGAGATGTTGTCCCTTATGGATGGTTTCTTGGGCTATAATCAAATCTGCATCACCCTTGAAGATCAGCACAAAATATCTTTTACCTGTCCTTGGGGTAAAAATTGTTGGAATGTCATGCCTTTTGGTCTAAAGAATGTTGGTGCCACATACCAGCAAGCAATGACAATGATATTCCATGACCTCATGCATACACTCATGGAAGATTATGTGGATGAAATATTTTCCAAATCTTTGACACAGAAAGATCATCTCAGGGTCCTGGACAAAATCTTTAGGCAGCTTGAAGAATACAAGGATGGTTTGAACCCAAAGAACCCAAAGAAATGTGTCTTTGGGGTTACTTCGGGAAAATTGTTGGGTTACATAGTTTCTCGATGAGGCATAGAGGTTGATCCCGCAAAAGTGAAAGCAATACTAGACATGCCTCTGCCAAAAGGAATCAGTGAGTTGAGGACACTTTAGGGAATATTACAGTCTATTCAATGCTTTATTGCACAACTAGCAAACAAATGTCAACCATTTCAGTACCTGTTGCGCAAAAGTATCCCATTTGTGTGGATAGATAAATGTCAAGCAACCATTCAACAAATCAAAGAATATTTATTGACACCACCTGTTCTAATGCCTCCAATTGAAGGGAAAACTTTGATTCTATATGTCTCTACAACCACTTCGGCACTAGGGGCATTATTGGCACAAAATGACTATGACAAAAAAGAAAGGGCTATATACTATATCAGTCACACATTGGTTAGATATGAGCTTAACTACACATCCATTGAACGCACATGTCTTGTTGTTGTCTTTGCAACACAGAAACTAAGACATTACATGTTGAACCACCAAACACACCTGGTAGCAAAGATTGATCCTTTGAAGTACCTTTTGAGTCGAGCAACATTGAGAGGTCGGTTGGCAAAATGGGTAATGATCTTAAGCGAATATGGCATCCAATATGTTGAACGCAAGGAAATAAAAGGAGAAGTTATAGCCAATCAACTAGAAGATGCACCTATACAAGGCACTCATCCTTTGATAGCTAATTTTCATGACGAATTTATCTTTCATGGAGAACCTTCATCACCATGGAAGTTGTATTTTGACGAGTCTCATACTAGTCATGGCTCAGGAGCAGGTCTACTATTCATCACACCGTAAGGGGATTCCATTCCCAAGGCATTTTGAATCGCCTTCGCTTGTACTAATAACATTGTAGAATATGAGGCACTTGTCATAGGACTCCAAATGGCCATAAAATGGAAAATTCATACACTGTTAGTTTTCAGAGAATCTCAGTTGGTCATTAACCAGGTGAATGATGATTATGAAACAAAGGATGAAAATTTGTTGCCTTACAAATGGATGGTTGATAGCTTCATGAAATCATTCAATTTGATTGTCTTTGAATAGATCTCGAGGACATAAAACAAGGCAGCCGACATAATGGAAACTATTGGATCTCTCTTAGACATCCCCAATAACATGTCACAATTTGAATTCTTAGTAGAACAAATGTTGATGCATGCATATGACATTCCAGAGTCGGAAATGGTTTGTGAGCTTGTTGGTCCCAATTCACCTTGGTATCAGGACATCTATGATTATCTTAAGTCCCAAACCCTTCCACCCAACCTATCCAATAATTCGATAAAATCCTTCATCTGAAAAGTCACCTGATACACCATCGTCAGTGACACCTTATACCGTCGTAGCTTTGACAACACCCTTCTTCATTGTCTTGATACTGATGAAGCTTGAACAACTTTGTGCGAGGTACATGAGGGTATATGCAGATCTCATTCAAGTGGCCCAACCTTAGCTAAGAAGGTTACAAGACTGGGGTATTATTGGCCAACAATAGAAAAAGATGCCCTTCAGTTTGTTAGAACATGTCAGAAATATCAAGTGCATAGTGATCTCATCCATGCACTCGCACAGGAGCTGAGACCGATCACTTCTCTGTGGCCCTTCGCATAATGGGGACTCAACCTCATGGGAAGAATCCACCCATCCTCTTCCAAAGGCCATAAATTCATTATCATCGCCACTGAGTATTTCACTAGGTGGATCGAATTCGTCCCCCTCACCTACATCACCGATAAATAGATTTCCAAGTTTATCCTTAATTACATCATCTTTCGGTATGGTGTACCACATTCCATCATCATAGACAACGGTCAACCATTCAAAAATAAAGATGTCCATGAGCTTTGTGAACGCTTCCACATTCAACACCATTTATCCACGTCGTACTATCCGCAAGGCAACGATCAAGCTGAGACATCCAATAAAACAATTCTTCAAATTCTTAAGAAGATCATCAATGACGCTGGCCATGATTGGCATCTACAACTCAATCCTACCTTGTGGGCATACCGTACTAGCATCCGCACACCCACTGGAGCCACCCCATTTTCCTTGGTCTATGGATCTGAAGCCATATTGCCCATTGAGGTTGAAATTCCTTCTCTTTGAGTCTCCTTGAAGGGAATGATTGATGATGAAGAGTATGGACAGTCTCGCTTGCATGAGTTAGAAATTTTACAAGAAATAAAACAAAATTCCTTGAACCACTTACAGGCATATCAAAATCATCTCTACAAGAGCTATAATAAGAGAGTGATGGTCAAAAAATTTGAAATTGGCGATTTGGTACTCATGCAGAATCCAAGAAATCAGGTTGATCAAGAGAAACCTGGCAAGTTCGAGCCCAATTAGCTAGGTCCTTACATCATTACTATTGCATTTGGTTCTAGTGCTTATCGGTTAGCTACACCATATGGAGAACAATTGACAGAGCCTATCAACAGCCTACATCTACACAAGTTCTACACATAGCATCAGATAGCTTGGCTAAAAACCTCAAAAATACAAGCAAAAAATTGTCACCTTGATGAAAACCTGGAAAATAGGCATCTTGGTGACACCAAAAAAAAAATGACAAAAATTGTAAAAAGAAATAAATTCATCCAATAGTGAAAACCTGGTAAACAGGTGTTTTGGATAAGTACCATGGTGAAAACCTAGCAAACAAGTGTCATGCGTAGTCAGTCTTTGCTTCGCCATCTACTATCATTCTATTTGCCTTCAATCTAGAATGCATAATCATGACATCCCGACACATTCGTGACATTTTCCATAAGAACTATCAATTCCATCCATGGCTAACATTGGTTGACATCAATCCTTGCATATCCCTGCCTAATGTCCCACGTATGCTCCTTTCCTTGTCATTCTTCCTAGATAATCCTTGAAATTTCTAAGGGCAAGACCTCTATCATTTTATTGCAATGGGTATCACATATGGTCCTGAAATTCATTAAAAGTCCTAAGAAAATCATAAAAATCAGAAAAAGTCCTGAAAAAAGTCATAAAAAATCATATAAAGTCTTGAAAAAAGACCTAAAAAATCAAAAAATGTCTTGAAGAAAACACAAAAATATTCAGATAGTGTCAAAAACCTCAAAAAAAAGTCAATTTTGTCACGTCATTTGAATCAATCACGTCAGTTAGTCTTTTTCATAATCTGAACTACGTTGTCTCAATGCATTTGCTACGTAGGCAAGATTAACCTTTGAATCCTCGAGACATTAGGTCTATTCTTCTAGGTTTGTCACAATAAAAATCATGACTCAATCTTCTGTCCTTCAGACAAAGTCATTGGTCATGTCAAACTATGAGGTCTCTGAGTGCATGATGTAGGTAAGGCTATCAATCGATGAGCCCCCAAGGCTGCACTAGGTCAGTCCATTAGGGTTTATGGTAACACACTTTCACACACATCAAATATCTTCAAGTCAAGAAAATCACTCGTCAATCCTAAAACAGGCAATCTTCTGACAACTTTCAAGCAATATTTTCAATCGACATCTCAATCAAACTCACATGTCAACATTGGCATGTGGTCAAATTTGTCATCTAATCAAACTTTGTCAAAGCAAATCACCCCATAAAAATGCGGGTTCTTCTTCAGATTTGTCATTCTAAGGAATAACTCTCATCATTTCTTTATGCTTTAGATGTGTCCTTCCTAAGCATTGTCATCATTACTTGGAATTTTTGAGGGATTCTCCTAACATTCGAGAATCGATCCTCTTGACATCAACATCATTCAGGATGTGTCCTTCTTGAATTTGGCATCACTTGACATTTGGCAACCTAGACCTCGTCAACCTTGGCATCTCATCATCAAAACGCCTGACATTTGAACACTTGGCTAAAAATTTGGAAAACACTATTTGTCTTTTTGATGGTCATCATGATAATAGTTTCTTGTGTCAAAGGAGCCATCGCGTATCATGAAGATTGTCCTTACCCTTTTTAATCATCTTGTTGCTACTTCCTTGAGGGTGTCCTGAATTTAGGATTTAGAGGAGCAACGACGTAGTTCAATTATTTTCTTGTCTTTTAATTGGTTGTCATGTGGCTAGTTTCTCAAGGATGTCCTGATTTCAGGATTTAGAGAAGCAATGACGTTTCATGACTAGTCTTGTCTGTTTGTGGTTGGTTATGACAAAATGACTAGGGGCAATTACGTTCCTCATTTGAGTCATGATTATTCTTGTTTGTGACTTCTTTTCCTATGTGATGGTTCAACCTTGCACACTATTGATTTGTGTCATATCATAGTGTTTGTTGGCCATTACAGCAGCCCACCCAATGATGATTAGAGCAACGAGTATTAGGTACTATGGCAAATGTTGAAGGATTCTTTTTCTGTACTAACATGCATTTTTTTTTTCTTCGCACTAACATCCATCTTCTCCCACACCTTGTCTCTTTTCTTCTCTCGTCTCTTGATGATATCCTGTAACACAAAAAACATAATTGCATACATGATCATATCAACATTGCATTAGCATATTTTACATTTGCATAAATCCATTCCCATAATAGCATTTGCATTCACATCCATCCATCTTGCATACATAAAAACAATATTTGCATTAACATGGCATATAAATAGCATAACCATCCATATCATCAGTGCATACATCAAAGTCATCATAACATCATGACACATAATCCAGTCATACATAAACCTATCCATAAATGCATCCATAATCATGAAGCACTATATACATTAATGAATCCATCTTATCATATAGAATACCATTATCATAAGCATATAAAATAGGACCAGCATGGCATATAATCATAAAATCACCATCATAAATGCATCACATTGAATCACATCACATCGCATCATATAGAACATAAAAACATCATAATGTATAGGATCATAAAGAAAATCATGTAGTCCGTATCAAAATCATCTCATATATATCTCAAAATAATAATGTCACAAGATAAATTCTAGAGGAATCCCAAAAATGGAGCTCGTAGGCTCGAAAGTCGTATTTATCAAATGTCTCATAATAATAAACAAAACATAAGCCCTAGGTTGTCCCATCTCCATCCTGTGGAGGCGAGGAATGAGGTGATTGAAACTGACTCATCAACTCAATTGTAACCTGTACTGATGATGTAGCCTGACTCTGAGATCCTGAGGGGTCAATGACTGGGGATTGGCTCTGCTTTGACTGGTGTCTTGATGACACTGACCTATGACTATGGATCAACCTATGCCTTGGTGAGTGCCTGTGAGAATGATGTGACCTGTGACCAGATGACTGCTCGGATGATGTGGACCCACATGCACTAGTATGATTGTTGTTGCTCATGTGTGTCTTGCTGCCACTACCTATCCTTCTATACGACTGGGATAGCCCAAGATCTCGTCTCTCTGGTGGTACAACCTTCTCATATAATACCATGTATTTTCCCCTGCTCTCGCTGACCCTGGCCAGCTCTCTGGCCATATCTCTTGATGGCCCTATGCATAGCTTGGCAAACACTCATACCCACCTCTCTGACTCCTATTTTCTGATCACAGCCTGATCTCTCTCAACCCGCACAACCTCAAGCTTTGTTGATAAGGCCTTGTTGTAATACAAGGCAGCATTTAACCTACTCTAGAGGTCTACTAACCTCTAATCCACTGTCGCATCTTGGGGAAAAATCGGAGGCCTGTCACCCTCATCCTCCCCATCTATCATCCTCTCCCAGAGCTTCCTCTCTACCTCATCCATCTCTCTATCAATCTCCAACTCCTCCTCATCATCTCCTTTTTCCTCCTCTCCCCCAACTCCCTCCTCTCCTACCCAACATTTGACACCTTTGCATCTAGTTGTACCTCCTCTACCTCTACCTATAACACACCTATATCCACCTCTGCTCGGGCCTCCTCGTACCTGGCCTCCCCCTCTGTTTGCTCACCCTCCTACCTCTCCTCCTCCTCTACCACCTTTGGGATAGCATCTAAGGTTTCTCTCTCTACCCGCTACCTCACTCTCCTGCCATGCCTCCCTCTATCCCCTCCTCTCCTCCTCCTTCCACCATCCCTGCCATCTCCCCCTTCATCCCCTCCCCCATCTCCATCTCCTCTCCCCCCATCTCCTCATCCTCCATCCTTGCCTCTACCTCTACCTCCCCAACCTCTATGTTGAACACGTGGAATAACTAATCTTCAATCGATTGGTGCTGACCCATCAAGATCTATCAAGGGAGTCAACATGTGTGTCTGCCACCATAAATCAAAATCTATCATTGTCCCTACATCTACAAGACCCCCACTCCAACCCCATGGTTGTGCCATTAGCCCATCTATCTGTTGCTTTGCAAAAGGCATTGATATGGTTGGACCCCAAGTAGGCTCTCGTGATGACTGCGCATACTCGGCAGTCCCCATAGGCACACCCTACTACTCTCCAAAATGTTGGAGTACCCGCTAAGGCAAGTACATCTCAATGATCAACTATGATTGCACAGTACGGCCAGTAAGATATCTAAACTGTCTACATACTGACAAATGATCAGCCTCCCCGACCCACTAAACACAATCCATGTAGGGCCTCCAGAAAAAGGCAGTCATCATGTCAATCTAGTTTCTCCAGTACCCTGTGTCCCCCACTCTAGTCTGTTAAAGGGCACCCACATAAAAGTAAACATAAGGCATACCCTCTGCAAGTTGTGGCCTCTGAATAGGTGGCTAAAAAATGGGATTATGCTGCCAAGCCCAGATCATAAGTAGGGTCGTACCATAGCTAATGTTGCTCCCACCCCTGTAGACTAACTCATGTAGTTGATGATATAACATATCCAGTAAGCGTGGCCCCCAGGCAAACATTGTCCTATCCCGCCGCATCTGTACCAGGACATCCCCCCATCCAATCGCAAACCCATGTCCCCGATGATCCGAAATCAGAGTCCCTATAATCAAGGTGCACAACATAGCATCCCACCGTGGGTAGTGCTCTGCAAGATACTCCCAATGGATCTCATAACCATCAACCTCGAGGCCTGCACCATCATCTGCCTCATAAATCTCAATCATAGCCTGAACACCATGGTGTGGATCATACACCACCCGCTCTCCTCTAATGGGAATGTAAGGGATATGATATACATACTCCAAGGTAATGGTAGCCTCCCCTATCGGCAAGTGGAAAGAGCAAGTCTCTGAGTTCCATCTCTCACACAATGCAGACAATAGCCCCCTATTAGCCCGGATGATGGGCATATAGGTAACATAGTACAATCCCAATCTCATCAGTCGCCTTTGCTCCCAGTTAGACAACCGGTCTTGGAAGGCTTAAGTCGAGGGCCTAGACTCACGCATGTAGATCAGTGGTACTCATCTCTACACATGTACAAACGAGCATTAGTACATCATTAAAAACTCATTCTTACCATCTATCTAACAAAGCATGAACAAAAATTTAGCCTAAAACTAAGTCAAATATGGGAAAAGTTGGTCAAATTCAAATGCGTCGTGTTGACTTCAAATGCGTAGCGGTTTTGTGTTTGCATCATTTTGTACATCATTTGTGTCACAATATGACTTTTGCATCATATTGAATCACAAATGTGAGTCTTTCGGTCAATTGCATTGCGCAGAAATCACATGCATCATTGTCAAACAAGTGTGTCGCTAGTCTTCGCACTTGCGTCACAATCTTGTGAATGTGTCACAACGTTTGTCGTATGCATTATAAAACTATGAATGTGTCGCAGCTTTTGGCGATTGTGTTGCACTACATTGAAATACCTAGCAGATTGGTTACATTTGCATCACGATACATCAAATATGTCGAACGTGACCGCGAATGCGACTTACGTGAATGCATTTGCGTCGCGACGCATTCGTTGAACTCCCTAAAAACCTAAAAAATGCACGAAAATTGACAAAAGGACAAAGTGGGTATAAGGTACATACCACGAGTTCTATGCCCTCTGGTCGTCTGAAAGTCCAAATGATGTATCTGCGATGCTCGGTCACTAGAATCACCATCTTCACTTGTTGTCTCTTCGCTCTGAGCTCTCTGAATTTGCAAATGAAAGTGAAAAATGAATTTACTTTTTACCCATTTTCAACCTATTTATAAGGTCAAAGTGGGATTTTCTTCAAAAATTTATTACTAGAGGCTCATTTGACTACCTTTGACCAACCTTTTCACTAACTTAATGTCATCCAATTTTGAAATCGATCGTGCCGCTGATTTTCTAGGCATCCATTTAGCTTATCGGGACACTTTCCAAATTTTTCTGACCCTGGGCCAAAATTTGAAAAATATCTCAAGGGGGCATAGGCACTCCATACCTTCGCTGGGGCATATCCTTGACTTGTTTTCTTTGTCATAACGCGATAAACTAGATTATGACAAATAGGGGCAAAATGTAGACACATAAAAATGACCTACGCCTATGAACTCAATTTTCTCCTTAATTCCTCTAAACATAATTAAAACATTTGATTATGTCCTTCTGTTCAAATTCAACTATTAATTAAATAATGATTAAATTATTTAATTAATTCATCTCTTTTATTCTTCTTGACTATTTAAATAAATAAATCACATTTGTTTTATTTAAATATGCCACTAATGTCTAATGTCCTCTTTAAATTAAATAAATTATTAATTTTATTTAATTAATCTATTATTTCCCTCTTGATTATTTAAATAAATATATTTTATTTAAATGCGTCTCTAATACTAAGGTCTTCTCATAATTAAATAAATCCCCTACAATTTATTTAATTATTAACCCACTCTTTCCACAATTAAATAATTAAAATTAATTATTTAATTGTCTCATTTAATTCTCTTCCAGATTTAAATAAAAAATATTTATTTAAATTTCCCTCTTTTCAAGTAAATAATTTTAAATTATTATTTACTGTCACATGACCCCACCATTCTGAATTAGATTCAAAATAGTATTTTCTTCCATAAATCAAGTAATTTCTAAAATTATTTGATTTTCTAACTCCCTCTTTTTTTGTGTCAATCTTATCTCCCTATCACATTTATTCTTATTCCTTGATTTGATTTTCTCAAATTAAATCTTGTCCACTCATTTTGAATTCACCCTAATGTTTCCCTAACCCTAATTGTGGGTTGTCATTTTGAATCTTGACCATTGATTCTAGGGCACTTCTCACTCTTGAATCTTGTACATTCATCCAAAATTGCATTTTCTATAAAATGACAATTTTGTCCTCATTTGTGGCATCTTGTACCTTGCATCTGGCATCTTACATTTCTCATCTCTTGCATCTTTATTTTTTTTAGGTTTCATACTTATCATTTGCTAACCTTTTGATTTTGCAGAATTTGATATTGCATGTAGAATTTAGTTTTTACTTGCATAGCCATTTAAAATCCTTCAACATTTTCTTAGTCTAGGCATGGTCATTGTAGCTCACATACAAATCTGAGGGCACATATTATATTAAAACAAATAGAGAAGGTATAATGGAGGTCAATCATGGAGGTTAAAGACATATGGTGAGATCTTTCCTTGTTTTCATTTTATGCTTCCTTTGTGCTTCATTATATGCTTTGGGTTTATTGTGTTTATGCTCTAACTATGCTAACCTAAAATTTACCCTATGTTACACTATGATGTTACTATTGGTGTGTTATCACTTTTTTTATTTACCTTAACTATGAATGTTACCTTTGAGGTTCAGTGGTCATTATAGTTTCCAAGTCGAGTAAGGGTGGGTGAACATACGAATTCGCTCATAGAAAATGGAAATATTATATATGTGGAATCTTTGGCCAAAGTAGGTGTAAAATCCACTGCTTACACCTTGTTGGTTCAGTGTGGTCCAAAATTCCATACTACTCAATAGATTCATGCATAGTTGGAGGGTATCCATTTTATGGCCATACTAGATATGTAGGACACAACACCAGATACTCATGTGTGCATTACTTGTGGTTTTCATACCAAACTCTTTGTTGAAGGGTAGGGCCATATTTTCAAGAAGGAAGATGTGTGGGGGACCGCTTATGTCTGTGGTTGGAGGAAAACCACTTGGATGATGCTCTCCCTCTTGCAATTGGTTGCTAAGACTTGTGAAACAAAAGGAGCATGATTCATAGGTGGACACCTTGACCAAAAGTGAGATCCATAGGTGGACATTTCAACCACTGAACCACTGAACTCTTGTGAGTTGTGATATGTATATGATTATGATATTGAATCATTTATAAAATGTATTTGAAAGATGAATTTCATTTATTAGAAATTATGTAATGTTTACTTTATTCATGTAATGATATATGCAATGTGCATTTATAATAATGAAAAGGAATTTTTTTATGTCCATGTACTTGAGGACTTGTGTTATGTACTTTCTAAGTTAAAACTTAGGTAAAATTTGTTGGGTAAATTTGAGGCTTGTTACATAGGGTCCCATCTTTTGGGGTGGCATACATAGATCTATGATTGGTGGAAAAGTTTTCTCATTGATGCTTCTCTCTCTCTCTCTCTCTCTCTCTCTCTCTCTCTCTCTTCTATTTCAATTACTTATTGATGTATGTGGTAGTTTCACATATGAGGTAATAAACTAATATAGTTTTTAATTGATTACTTTATAGTTTTGATCACAAGTACCATTATCAAGGTTTGACATAATCATGTTCACAAGTTCAACTTTATCAGTTTTTTGATACCATAATACACTTGATGATATCAATTTTCATATTTATAGTTATATGTTGGAAGATACTTATGCTTTAAATTTATAATCTTATAACCTTGTATATGGTTCAATTGGTAGTATTTATTTTTATTTTCAATGATTCAAAATTATCCTTGTATCATATAAGATGTTGTATTGTAGTATTAGAAATCTAGAATACATATATATGTATGTGGGTGGTTGTGTGTTTATCTATCTTTAGATAGATAGATGGATGGATGGATGGATGGATGGATGGATGGATGAATGAATGGATGGACAGATAGTAAAAAATATTGATAGATACATGTTGATGGGTGTTTTTTGCACAGCAACAACTCAGACATAATACAAAATATTTCATCTCTCTTGAAAGGTTGATCTCTATGATAAAAGAGATAACCCAAAGGTCTCTCGGGTGTCAGGTCATGAGAATGCAGTAGAACCACTCAGTGATAAATGTGAAAATGCTGGTAATTACAAAGGGACCTTACAAAACAAATGTTGGAAGCTCTGATCTTATCAAGATTTATAATAGAATGATATTCAAATTCTTGGTTCCAATTGGAGTTCAAAGAAATAATAAAAGATGAGGCTTTTAGAAATCCTAAGATTAATACTACTCTTGAGATAAACAATACTGATGATGGAATACTTGGAGCGGACCAATCCCTACAAAACTAATTTTTGCTCAACCCAAGCTATACCTGCAATCCCACAAAAATAGTGCAATCTTCTAAGGTATTAAAGATTTTCATATCATAAACATTCATTCAATGGAACTGGATGAATGTCTACAATTGAACTAAGAACATGAGTATTAGGTATAGGTTGACCTTGTGCAGCAATCCCATAATCAAGAAATTGCCCAAAGTGTGAACCAGAAATCGCTACAACACTCCAAGCATTGAATCACTAGCACCATTAAATTACTTAACTCTAATCTAAAATGCATTCAGATGTTTCAAAGCAATTTCAAAGATAGAACAAAAATCATGCAAGACAAATCAATTTAAAGAAGGCACCAGTAATAACTCAATTTCTTCACTTGCTTTGATTCAATAATAATAACAACAATTCAGATGTTCAGTGTTACAAAATTTTCTTGAAATATGATTAACTCCTAGTTTTTAACTTCCTATTCTACTTGCTAATCTACTTAGTCTTCTAACTTCTATCTAACTGTTCAACCACTTTTCTAACAACCAACTTAACCAACCCTTACAAATGAGGCCAAAGGCCATACTTATAGAAATCCTGCCCACGTGAGCCAAAGCTAGGGTTACAAAGAAGGTCAGCCACCAACCAAATTGGCCCAAATAGCTAGCAATGAATCACTGCCCTGCATTGAATGCATGAGGGGCCCTCCTCAAATCAGCCCTAGACTCTACAAATCTTGATTCAGGCAGCTCGAACCCACAGGTCCCATCCATCATTAATGCCTCACCTGCATGAATAGAAGAACGACATCACGCATGCAATGCTAGTTAAAATACGAGCCATCGATCGAACCCAAGTTGGGCAAACGGATGACTCAGATCGAGTCAAATCATCCTGAGCCCTCCACACCACATCCCCCTCGGATCAACGGCCACCAAATGCGTCGACCTTGCGTGTACAGATGGGATTCGCTTGTCTGCGGCCGCAATATGTACTTGACCATATCCCACGGATTTGGCCATATCATCAAAGTACACCCATCCTTCCTTCGGCCTCGATAGCAACCTTCTACTAGATTCAATCTGCATTCAAAGGTGCCATAATTAATGCTTAATACATCATCAAAATCCAAGTCGATCCACCAAAGTTCCTAAGGTAAGAAACCACGCACAAACCCAAGCGAACATGAAACCAAAAACAGATGGAAGCGGAAACAAAACCAAAATAGGAACGGAGACAAAATAGGCAGAGGCAGAACCAAAAATAGATGGGACCGGAAAAGAAACCAAAACAAGAACTGAGACAAAAACAGGTGGAGGCAGAACTATAATAAACGGGACTGGAAATGAAACCAAAATAGGAATGGAGACAAAAATAGGCAGAGGAGGAACCAAAAACATATGGGACTCTTCGCAAAGTCCCGAGTTCAGATCCCACCCCAACTCCGATTCTGATGAAGGAAAGGAAGACCAAAGCAGACCCAAGGGAAAGAAACCAACCTGAAAGTCGAACACAACGAAATGACAAAGGCGAGGAGGCGGGAAGCGAAGCTAGAACGGGAATGGGAACAAAACCGTGAACTTTTTTAAGGTTCAAATTTCAGTTCCATCCCAGTTCCGCCTCTGACAAACAAAAGAAAAGGAAAACCTAAGGGAGGAAACCAACTTGAAGGCTGAAGACAAGCAACACAATAGAGAAAACAAGAAGGCAGGAAGCAGAGCCAAAACAAGAACAAGAACCAAACCGTGAACTTTTTTAAGCTTCGGAGTTCCGTTCCATCCTGGTTCCACCCCCGGAAGAACAAAAGAAACAAGGCCTTAAGAGGAAAAGAACAACTCCCAAGACCCAAACAAAAACACCAAGGGAAAACAAAATTCAAAAGGAACCCACCCCTAGATAGGTCATCCATGAGACCCCAAAACAAACAGGAAATCAACACAAAGGCACCCATAACCAAGACAAGCACCAAAGACCAAAACCCCAAGATTTTCAAAGATAAGCTCAAAAGGGGGCGAGGCCATAGAAAAGGGCCAAAAGGGCAGGCAATAGAGGGTCCCTACTTTTAGTGGGGCATGTGTGCAAAACTACACAACAAATGGTGACTCTGTTGGGGAAATGCTCCAGAGCATTTTGATGACAAACTGGAATCAAGAACTCAGAATCTCTGGTTTCGGTCCAAGCACCAGGTTACCAATGGACAAGGTCTCTAAAATCACAAACAAGCAAACCTTTCCTATACCAAGGTCAAAGTGTGTGTTTATGTATTTATTTCCCTTTCCTTAGCTGCAACAGGGACCAAACTTAGTCTAATAGGGCTACATAAGGATTCCAACTCCAAAAGCAACCTGGATAGAGCCTCACTGTCAGACAGGCATCCATAGCCCCGACAAGGTTATCACTGTGAAACTCCATAGTATAGCTCTACTGCTAGCCAGGCATCCATAGCCCCAGTAGAGATACTAGGATACCCCTAATAAAGTGAACATTTCTTTTGATTTTCAATATTTTTCTTTCTTTCTTTGATATTGTCTTTAAGATTCTTTTTAAGCTTTTCTTTTTAGCTTGCAGGCAATGAAGCCAGCACTCAAGGATGAGAACCATAGCGGTACTAGAGTAGAATATAATATTTTTCACCCAATCAAACTTCATAAGGACCATATGCAACCTTGGAATCCTTAAGATTTGTGTGAAAATATAAGACCCAAATATATTCTAGAATTTTGACTTAATTAAGTGACTCCAATTTCTAGTACATGCAACATCAGGTGAAGGAATTCCACCAGTTCAAGTTTCTCTGAAAAGATGATTAGAGTTTGTAAAATAAACCCCCATAACAACCTAGACAAGCAGCTAGTCATACAGATGTAATGAGCCTAGAGGAAAGCAAGAGTAGAGCAGAAAGCCAAAACCAAACGAAAGAAAACCAACCCAAACCAAAAGCAGAAAAAGAGAAAAATAAACAATGGAAACCCCAAGGAACCCAACCAAAGCAAAGCAAAACAACATAAAGGGAACCTAACCTACCTATGTACAGGGAAAGAGATGTAAACAACTCAGGACTGAAAATAATTCTTCAAATACTGCCCATTGATAGGCAGTGGGATATCTTCTCTAGTGAGGGTTTTCAAATGAAATGCATTATCTCCCAGAATATTTGTGATCTAATAGGGATCGAGGCAAAGTTTGTCAAAAAAATTATGATCCCCTTTTTGGTCATGGGCTTTGTCCCAGTACAGAACCAAGTCAGATATTCTAAAATCTTTCACCTTGGCTCGCCTATCAAACCATCTCTTCAATATACCCTGGTGTTTGGAAATTTTTTCTAAGGCTTCATCTCTTCTCTCTTCAAGGTGTAACACTTCAGTCAAGCGGGCTTCACATTTGTCCTCTCCATTATGATATTCATTGATAAATTGCAAGGTAGGTATCTTCATCTCGATGGGAAACACAGGTTGCAAGCCATATACTAAGTGATAAGGAGAGGTTCCTAGTGATGTTTTATGTATGGTACGATCTGCCCAGAGAGAAAATCTAAGTTGGGTGTGCCAATCCTTTGGGTTTTTCTCTAATAGCTTTTAGATGACTGTCAAAAGGTTCTTATTAGAGGACTCGGCCAGACCATTACCCTGTGGGTAGTAATTAGATGCAAATTTCATAACAATCCCATGATCATAAGCCCAACTAGAAAACTTCAATGATGCAAATGCAAGACCATTATCACAAACTACATCTAATGGACAACCAAAGCGATTAATAATACTTGACTCCATGAAATTGATTACCAAGTCAGAGGTGCATTGTTTACAAGTAAGAGCCTCAGTCCATCTAGTAAAGTAATCAATTATAGCAAGAATATACTTGTGGCCCACAGATGAACGTGGATTGATTGGACCTATGAAGTCCATTCCCCATTGTGCAAATGGTTTTACCTCTATAATAGGCTGAAGTGGAAGGGTCGCATGCTTCTCCCTGCTTGTCATAGTCTGACATACATGGCAGGTCCTCACATGGTTATGTGTGTCTTTGAACAAGGTGGGCCAATAATAGGATTCCTTCAGGATCTAGTTTGTAGTAGAAGGTGTTAAGCCATGGCCTATGCCATATCTATCATGAAATTCAATCATTACTCTCTCAGCCTCTTCCTTTCCTAAGCACCTCAAATAAACCCTCTCATGATTTCTCTTGTATAAAACAACTCCCTTCATCATCAAACCGCCACTCTTCAAATGTAGAGCTCTCCTTTGTACTACATTAAGGTGTTTGGGACACTGTTGATTCAACAAGTAGTAGATAATTTCATCATACCAGTCTCCTAGATACACTTCTTGGAGGTGATATTGTTGAGTTGTGAGGTCAGGGCCCATCTCAGCCATTGTTTGTGTCAGTCCCTGCCCCCTCACAAATTTCATGGGTTGTATCTCAATATCATACTCTTGGAACATGGTCACCTATTTGGCTTTGCAGTCTCCTAATTCATTCTACATCAACAACAGCTTAACTGTGGGATCAGGCACTATGGCAACGACCTTATTTCTCAAGATATAGTTCCTAAATTTCTTTATTGCTCGGACCAAGGCATAAGCCTGATTTTCCACATTGGGATACCTTAGTTCAGAATCCTTCAGAGGAGTACTCATAAAAGCTATGGGACGTTCATTCCCTTGGTCAAATTTATGGGTCAACATGCTAGCACAGGAATGTTCAGAAGCAAATGAGTATATATAAAAGGGTTTGGCATAATCTACACTTATCAATACTGGAGCTTTAGCAATAGCTCTCTTGATTTCTACAAATGCCTCCCTAGTTTTTGCACTCCATTCAACCTTTGCTTCTTGTTTCAACATGGCATTCAAAGGCTTTACTATTTATGTGAATCCAATGATGAATTTTCTGACAAAGTTAATTTTCCCAAAGAATGACTTCATTTCCTTTTTGCTTGCAGGAGGTTGAATTTTTAGTATAGCCTCTACCTATTCTAGATCAATGGAAATACCCTGTTCTGAGATTACATGTCCCAACAACTTTCCCTCAGTGACTCCAAAGATGCATTTCCTTGGATTAAGGGAGATGCCAAACTCTCTGCACCTCTGGAATACTTTGCATAAATCCATAATATGATCACTTCTCCTTTTGGAAAATATTGTCAAATCATCCATGTAGATGATGATGCACTTTCCAATGATGTCCTTGAAAGCAATATCCATTTCTCTCTGGAATGTAGCTCCAGCATTGATTAATCCAAAGGGCATTCTCCTGTAAGCAAAAGTTCCCCATTTTGTAGTTAAGGCAGTTTTGTGTCTATCCTCATATTACACCATAACTTGATTATACCCAGAGTACCCATCTAGAAAAGACATCATCCGAGATCCGTTGAAAATCTGAAGTATCTCATCCAATGAAGGGATTGGATAATTATCCTTTTCTGATACCCTATTGAGATTTTTGAAATCAACACACAATCTGATTTCTCCATTTTTCTTCCTTACTGGAACCAATTTTTCAACCCATGTTGAGTGTCTTACTGGGAATATGATTCGCGCTAAAAGAAGCTTTTGTACCTCCTTTTGAATGATGGGCTCTAGTAGAGCATTAATTGGTCTCTGCCTTTTCTTGAATGGCTTGACATTTGACTTCAAGGGAATAGTATGTGTAATGATTGAGGTATCATATGTCTTTAAGTCATCATAACTCCATGCTATCACATATTGATATGTGTGTAAGGCATAAATAATCCCTCTCCTTTCCCTTGGAGTACACACCTTACCAATGAAGACATCCTTTGCATTTTTTGGAGTTCCCATGTTATATGTTTCACATTGACTACTGAGAGACTCCCTATTCACGTGATATTCCTAATACTTTATCTTATCTAGATCAAATATCCTCTCTAACTGCACCATACCTCTCGAGATAGTGTTAGTTTTCAAGTTAATGACTCCTTCTAGGTCCATTTCTACCTCTTGAGGCTCTACCTCATCAATCACTTGAGAAGAAAACACATCACAGCTAGTGATGAAATCAAGGATATGTTGATCATCTTCAAATACCTGGAAATTAGTGACATTGTCAGGTACTAAGGGTACTGGAGTAAGTTCCACAGTAAACCTCCTCAAGCCTGAAAGTGACAATGGTTGCAACGTACTAGCTGCCTAGGCTAGAGAATCAATAGTTTGATTCTTCCCTTGAGGGATCAACTGAATGTTGAAGGCATCAAACCCTTCAATGAGATCCCATACTCGATGTTTGTAATTAGCCATCCTTCTGTCATGGCATGAGTATTGTTTCCTTACTTGCCTTACCACTAGCTCAGAATCTCCAAACACTTGCAAAATTTTAACTTTCTTTCTTAAGGCTATTAATAACCCATGAACAAGAGCTTCATATTCAGCTACATTATTGGTGCACTGAAATTGGAGCCTATGACCAGAAAAATAGGTTTTACTTCTAGGGTTGATCAGCTCAAATCCTGCTCCAGCACCCTACTTTGATTTGGATCCATCAAATCTCAATATCTAGCAACCCTCAACCCTCAGTTCTCTTGAACTAACCTTGTACTTTCTACTGCCCGGAGGCTGCTCATGAGGCCTTGGTTTTGTTTTTTTTTAGATCACTTTGAATGTTATGTATGTCCAGCTTGATAGCTGGGGTCGAACTAATACATCTTTGTATCTTCCCCATGGTTGCTTGGCATAGGCAACATTCCAGCTCAGAGTGAGGGGCATTATGAACCCTACACCAATTGGGAAGCAACAATTCTTTGAAATTCATATGTTTTCCCAGTTGAATTTGATCCTCCACACATTTCTAGATAAACTCTTGGAAACTATCCAACAAGCTGAGTTATCCATCTACTTGATCATCAAGCTCCCTTGTTTGTTCAAACTGTACTCCAAAACCGTTGTCTCCTGATGTGGATTCATCAGAGGAGCTTTGCATCATAAATACTTCCTCTGTATCAGAAACAAGAGAGGCCAGGATATAATTCCCCATGCTGACCTCGGATACCAATATTTCATTTGAAGTATTATGATATTCAGTGATCACATACTTCATTTTGGGTTCTCTCTCAATTCTGATTTATTTGGGACTCCTTTACAGGGGAGCCACATGTGAGAGTGGTATGTGGATGTATATCCATTTAGTGCCTTGGTGAAATCCTGACCCAAGATCAAACCATAAGTGTCAGGAATATCTAATACCTAGATATTAAGTACTTGTTGAACTCTAGGATCCGAAGCAACTTGCATGGGAATCATTTTCAACTCTCCCACTATATTTACCTTTGTCTTGTCTAACTGGGTGACTTTCTTCTGAGAAGTTGCAGGAGTTATACTGAGAGCCCTATAGATAGGAAAAGGCATAACATTTGTATATGCCCTTGAATCAAACAAACAATTGTGCAAATTCTTTCCAAAGATACAAACAAAAGGGAGGGGTTTCCGTTCTGCCCTGGAGCAAACTCAACTAAGTGTCAGCCTATGCAACCTGATTCTTATCTTTTTCCTTCCCTCTATCTCTAGGTGGTATTTGACTTGGACCCTTAGGTGCCTTTCAACTAGGAGGCATGCCAACTGCCTCATTGAATGCTACTCCTAGTGATTTCGTGCTTGAATCGAAAGACCCTAGGACTACATTTATGATTTCAGAAACCCTTGATAACTCAAAAGTAGAAAGACTTGCCTTTAATTTCTTGAGTTCTTCAGTCACAAATTCACCTAATTGTCCCACATTCATGTTAGTGTGGGTCTCTCTAGAATCGTTGGTCTGCTTATCTTTTTTTGCATCGGCATTGCTTCCTTTGGACATATCAAGTTGTCCTCCTTTTGCAGAGTACTGCATTGGCACCTGAGGATAAGATGGGTTATTGTTGGCATGTGGGTTTGGTGGAGTGGTAAAGTTGTTAGGAGGAATAGATGTACTAAATGGGCCTCCAGCTTGTGGATTCTGGTTAGACCTATTCCTCAAATCATATTTTCTTATGGGTTGTTGGAACATTTGTACTTCTTCAACACCAGCTTCTTCTTCATCTAAGGGACCATTATCATTCTTAGTTTCCTCCTCAAATAGCTGAGAGATTTCATCTTCATTGAGCACTTGTTCAGCCTCCTCATTCTGGTTACTTGACTCCTCTTATGGTTCATTATCTTCATGTCTCAAGAAAGGAGCATGGTTCAACACCAAAACTGGGGAGTCATAGGGATTTGAGGGCACCAATTCCTGACCAATGGAGTTGTTCTCAACCTCATATTGAAATATGGAAGCGGCAGTTTGAAATTTAGGACAATCAAGCTCAGAGTGTTGACTTGTCTTGTGAAGTCTATACCATCCTAGAAAAGCTGCTTCTGCTAGGTACACACCACTCGAAAGTTTCTCTTGATTGGAAGGTTGATCTAGTGGAGTGGGAACTCCTTCATTATTAGGTCCAGTATTCCATGGCCTACTCTGCCTTGGTGGTTGTCTCCTTTCAAACCCTTCTCCACCTTGTTGGTTTCTATCAAAGTTCTGACCAGAACCTTGTCTGCGGTTCTCCCTATTGTGACTTGATTGCATGCTCCTCTTAGTAGTTTGGAGTTGGTGGTTCTAGTTCTTCAAGTGGGTTACTTCCATATTCAATTTTTTTACTTGCTCAATTAGTTCATCTAGCCTTTCTTTATCTAGACTATTATAAGTCACTTAATTCACATTGTTTGGAGGGTATCCTGACACTCCTCCAGAACTAGTAGACTGATTCAAAACTTTAGAATTTTGCAAATATGTAGGGAAACTAGCTTGTGATTGTGAATAAAGGGGTTGATTGGCACCCTGCTACGGATAATTGGGCATTGGGTGAGTGTGACTTATTGGATGACCTGGGTGAGGGACCAAAGGCAACTGTGGGATGGGATTCATGATGGGCATGTGATTGGTTAGAGCCTAGTTAAGAGCTTGGACTTGCCCTGGGTGAGCAGTCGATCCCAGAGATGGCAAGGGTCCAGACAAGTTTTGTCTCGGGTCAGTACTAACCTTAACAGCCTCTGTATATGCAGTGAGTATGGTAGTTGGGGGATTAGTTCTCCACTTAAGGAAGGTGGATGTAAGGCTTTCAAGGGCTTTGAAGTAGACTTCTAGGGTAGTGGCATCATTTCCCGCATAAGGTGCTTGAAGTCTAGTGTATGCTCGGTTGAACCTATTGTTGAATAATCCTATAGGCTCATTAACTTCTCTCTTGACTCCAGTAAACTACATGTAGAGCTCATTGGCACTAAAGGGAATCTTAAACTTTTGTAGAAATGTAGCCTTCAGTTCAACCCAATTATGAATGGATGCAGCATGTAAATGATTGTACTAGTAAAAATCCTCCTCTCCTAGAGAATAATGGAAAATTTTGCATGCAACATCCTCATGATTGATCCTTCTATCTCTCAAACAAGTCTGAAAAATCCGAATATGCTCCTTTGTCATTCTATTAGATTCATTTGTTTGAAACTTAGAGCAAAAATGCTCAGGGTTCTTGGACATAACATTGTAGTTATTGAATGTTACAGGTGATGGTTTATTTGCCAAGAAATCTATTGGTGGAGGTGGAGGTGGTAGAGACTGATTGATGACTGGTTGGGGTTGTTGAATGGAATCAACCTCATAATCGGATGAAGATGAGGTGGATGAGGGTGAGGATGGTGGAAATGATAGGTTGGATGATGACTCCTCCCTTCTTCTGGTCCTTCTTGACCTGGTTGGAGGTGGCAATTCTTAAAACTCTTCTTCTTCTCCTGGTGTAGATCTGGTTCTCCTTCTGAGCCTCTCAAGAGAGATGGTGTTTAGAAAATGCTCCAGCTTGCTTATTCAGGCCCTCCTTCTAGCGCCAATCATGTTGATGGGTGATTTTTGCACAAAAACAACTCAGACAGAATATAAAATATCCTATATCTCTTGAAAGGTTGATCTCTATGAGAAAAGAGATAACCCCAAGGTCTCTCGAGTGTCAGGTCATGAAAATGTAGTAGAACTACTCAGTGATAAATGTGAAAATATTGGTAATCACAAAGGGACCTTACAAAACAAATGTTGGAAGCTCTAATCTTATCAAGATTTATAATAGAATGATATTCAAATTATTGGTTCCAACTGGAGTTCAAAGAAATAATAAAAGATGAGGGTTTTAGAAATCCTAAGATTAATACTACTCTTGAGATTAACAATACTGATGATGGAATACTTTGAGCAGACCAATCCCTACAAAACTAATTTTTGCTCAATCCAAGCTATACCTACAATCCCACAAAAATAGTGCAATCTTCTAAGGTATTAAATATTTTCAGATCATAAACATTCATTCAATGGAAATGGATGAATTTCTACAATTTAACTAAGGACACGAGTATCACATATAGGTTGACCTTGTGCAGCAATCCCATAATCGAGAAGCTACCCAAAGTGTGAACCAAAAATCACTACAACACTCCAAGCATCATTCAAATCTAATCTAAAATGCATTCAGATGTTTCAAATCAATTTCAAAGATAGAACAAGAATCATGCAAGACAAATCAATTTGAAGAAGGTTCCAGTAATAACACAATCTCTTCACTTACATTGAATCAACAATAATAAAAAAACAATTCAAATGTTCAGTGTTATAGCATTTTCTCGAAATATGATTAACTCCTAGTTTTTAACTTCCTGTTCTACTTGCTAATCTACTTATTCTTCTAGCTTATATCTAACTGTTCAATCGCTTTTCTAAAAACCAACTTAACCAACCCTTACAAATGAGGCCAAAGGCCATACTTACAGAAATCCTGCCCGCGCGAGCCAGAGCTAGGGTTATAAAGGTCAGCCACCAACCAAATTGACCCAGATAGCCAGCAATAAATTGTCGCTCCGCATTGAATGCATGAGGGGCCCTCCTCAGATTAGCCCTAGACTCTACAAATCTTGATTCAGGCAGCTCAGACCCGCAGGTCCCATCCGCCATTAATGCCTCACCCACGCAAATAGAAGAATGGTAATGCACGTGCAATGCCAGTTCAAATACGAGCCACCGATCAAACCCGAGCTGGGCAAATGGATGACTCAGATTGAGTCAAACCGGCCTCATCCCTCCATGCCACATCCCCCTTAGATCAACGGCCACCAAACGCACCGACCTTATGTGTATGTATGGGATTCGCTTGTCCGCGGCTGCAATATGTACTTGACTATATCCCGTGGATCTCGCCATATCATCAAAGTACACCCATCCTTCCTTTGACCCCGACAGCAACCTTTTGCTCAATTCAATCTGCATTCAAAGGGGCCATAATTAATTCTCAATACATCATCAAAATCCAATTCGATCCACTAGATTTCCTAAGGTAAGAAACCACGCCCAAACCCAAGCGGACATGAAACCAAAAATAGACGGAAGCGAAAATGAAACCAAAATAGGCACAGAGATAAAACAAGCGGAGGCGGAACTAAAAATAGACGGGACTGGAAATGAAACCAAAACAGGAATGGAGACAAAAATAGGCAGAGGTGGAACCAAAAATAGACAGGACCGGAAACAAAACCAAAACAGGAATGGAGAAAAAACAGGCAGAGGCGGAGCCAAAAATAGACAGGACTCTTCGCAAAGTCCTGAGTTCAGATCCCACCCTGGCTCCGGTTCCAACGAAGGAAAGGAAGACTAAAGCAGACCCAAGGGAGAGAAACCAACCCAAAGGCCGAACACAGCAAAACGACAAAGGTGAGGAGGCCAGAAGCGGATACAGAACTGGAACGGGAACCGAACCGTGAACTTTTTTAAGGTTCAGAGTTCAGTTCCATCGCGGTTATGCCTCTAAAAAATGAAAGAAAAGGAAAACCAAGGAAAACCTAAGGGAGGAAACCAACCCAAAGGTCGAAGACAAGAAACAAAATGGACAAAACAAGAAGGTGGGAAGTGGAGCTAGAATGGGAATGGGAACCGAACTGTGAACTTTTTTAAGGTTCAGAGTTTAGTTCCATCCTAGTTTCGCCCCCGGCAGAACAAAAGAAACAAGGCCTTAAGAGGAAAAGAACAACTCCCAAGACCCAAAAAAAAACACCAAGGGAAAACAAAAGGAAAAATGAACCCACCCATAGAGAGGTCATCCACGAGACCCCAAAACAAACACGAAATCAACACAAAGGCACCCATAACCAAGACAAGCACCAAAGACCAAAACCCTAAGAATTTCAATGATAAGCTCAAAAAGGGGAAAGGCCACAAAAAAGGGCCAAAAGAGTAGGCAAAAGAGGGTCCCTACTTTAATTGGGCCATGTGTGCAAAACTGCATAACAATACACACGCACACTATTCTGGATTTCTAATACTTCAATACATCTTATACGATACAAGGAAATTTTTCATTAATTGAAAATAGAAAATAAAAAATTGCCAATTAGACCATATACAAGCTCAAATAATTATAGATTTAATACATAATTATTTTCAACATATATGTGTATATATACATATACATACACATGTATATATTTGTATATGTGTATATGTATACACACATAGAGACTATACACATATATACATATATAAACTTGTATATGTATATATAAATATATTTATGTATGTGTGTGTGTATAAGTATGTGTATATCTTAGAAGCAAAAGAGAAAACATTTGTGTTTTAGATTTAATATTTTAGTTCTACATTTAAGACGTATGTTTGATTTTTAGACTGTAAAATCGTTACACAAAGTATGTTTTGTACGACATTGAAAGTAAAAAATTATGATATGAAGCTTTTTTCTAAATTAAATTTGTTCAATTTAATTGCTTTCATTATACTTTGATGTTCATTTTTACCATGTACACCAGAAGATAAATTTAAATATTTCTCTATAAGAACCTTGATAATTATCATAAATGAATTTATACTAAACTCATTGTTTGAAAAATTATATTATGTCAAGGAATTAGATTGATAATTGTTGACAATTGAGCATACATATTATGTACCTAAATGTAAGAGTAAAACATTAATAATGCAGTTCACACTTATACCTAGTCATAGAACATAACAAATATGGTAGGCATTTGGACAATTAGAAGAAACCTTTTTCCATACTCTAAACTATGTCTGAGCATGATCATAACCTAAGCTAAACCTAGCAGATCCACATGAAATAAACCAAGATCTAACTAGTTAAGTCAATCTCCTAATGAAATACTTGAAAACATCAAACAAAGAAACCATTAAACAAGAAACTAACTAGAAATGCAAAATGGAAACTAATCTAATGCCTCAAACCTCATCCCATTGGGGGATTGGTGTTGCATTGATGTGGAATTTCAGTTCTTTCCCAATCCTTTGGTTAAAACAAGATTTCAAATGGATTACATTGATGAAGATTGATGAAAATGGATAAAAGATAAGCTAAAATGGATGCAAAGCTAAGCTAAAATGAATGCTAAATGCTGAAATGCTAATGGAGAATGCTCTAAAATTTAGTATAGTATAGTTACTCTAAATGAAAGTGGATCCTTTTCTCATAGAAATGAAGACTATTTATAGGATAAATATTTGAATCAATGGTCAAGATTGATTTGATCAATCAAGGGATGAAAATCCATGAGAGGAGATGGCATGGCTCAAGGATTCTCATCAATGGATGAGAATGCAAGTTGAAAAGGATCAATTATTTTAATCAATGGCATGCATTGATTTGAAGAAGCACACTTCTTAAAAATTAGGAAGTTGTTATAAGATATTTCCCATTGGAGAGAGTTGGTTGCAAAGGAATATTCCCATGGAATATTCCCTTGCAAGTGGGAGGGTGAGAAAAAATAGCTAATTAGATAATTTAAGAAATTACTTAATTGTGTAAGATGGATGAAATTAGGATTTTAATTAAATAATTATCTTTTTAATTAAATGGGGATTAATGATATTTAACTAAATAATTAGAATTATTTAATTAAATGAGAAGACATAAGGGGTTTAATTTAAATAATTTGTATTATCCAATTAAACAAGATGAAAATTAGCATGAACGAGGATGAATTAGCCAAATAACATTGATTATTTCATTAATAGGAGAAAATGATAAATTTAATTAAACAATAAAGATTATTCAATTAAACAGTAAAAAAGAGATGATTTTGGATGAAATGGTGTTAGTAATCAAATTCAGATGTGCAATATCAATCAAGATGATTTTAAGTGTCTACATTTTTCCCTCTTTGAAGCAAGGTACATGTTACATTGGTTCAAAGACTGACGCTTTTTGAAGCAACGTTGTTGCTTAGATCAAAAAAAATCAAAAATTATTGATTTTTTGGATGCCCCATTGTTGCCCCAGTGAAAGGAATTATGTTGGTACACTGCCCCCTCGAGAGATCAAGCAAAAAATTTAATTTTCAAGTCAAGATCGCGACAAAGGTTCAACATAGGTTCAACTACAAAAAATAAGCTCTGAGACACAAAAACAAACTCAGAAACATAAAAATGCCTCAATAAGCTGCATAGCTCAAAAAAAGATTAAAAGGATTAAAAATCCCATTTTCCCACCCTAATTGGGTCAAAAACCCTAATTTTACGATCATGTATGGATGCACATGCTATGGATGGATTCAAATGTTTATGTTATCGATGTGTACCTTTATTTATGCATATGATGTATGATTTATGATGCGATGCTATATGACATGTAATGTATGAATGTTATGCTATGATTATGATTATGATTATGATTATGGAGGATGTATGTATGTTTCTAGTTTTTGGATGCATTATTATTTTTGTTGACCCATCATGATACCATGTTAGCGCGGAAAGAAGATAGAGTAATAGGATGAATGAATTAACCATTGATTTCAATATTTATTCAGAAGTCCAACAAGTCTATGATTCTTTGAGACATTATTAGATATGGTGATGAGATTGATGATTTGCTTGTTTCAGGGATTGAGATACTTCATCATATTATTCCTTATTTTTGATATAACACATAGACACAACGCATCATGGTATTGATAACCAAGATGGATTTGTATCTAGTGTGATGGACTTTGACTCTGCAAACAGATATGATAATCCTTGCTCACACCTAACATACGAAAACCTCATTGGAATTTAGTTTATAATTTTAGAACGTTTTGTACCAAAGCATACGCAATAGTCAACAATTTATTCAAAATGACCTCCCTACACACAACAAAGAAAGTATTCGCCAAGGTTATTTTACAAGAACATCCCACAAGCACAACAAACGAAAGATAATGATTGATGCCACATTCTTTTCTTTCTAAATCATTTTGATAGACATCATCGAGAGGTCCTCGGAATGGGTCAATAAGATAAATCATAAGAAAAGATTAAAAAAAAAATGAACAAACAATCGATTCTATTTATATCTCTTGCCAAAGTAACATAACTAATGTGATTTCCAAAGATGATGTCCATTGTAGGAAGGATGCATCCTAGGACATGTTTATTAGATGTTTTGACTAAGATTGATTTGTTTGATAGGTCATTGATACAAATGTTACCAACTTGTTTACTCATGATCTAGACTTTGGGTTTTTACATTTAGGTTCACACATCATGAATTTCCACACTTGTTTCCACTTGTTTTACCAAAGGTTGAAAGTGACGATCGATTTATTATGAATGGAGGTTTATTATGAGTGAAAGCGAAATGGGATGGGTGGTTTTGGACTTTTCATAATATTTCAATGTTTTTGACGTTTTGCAAATGTTTTGAGGTTGTTTTTGGTCTTTTTAGGTATATGTGAATGTTTATGTTTTTTAGGTCATTTGAGGTTGTTTAGGATTTTTTGAATGTTTTCCAATGTTTTGGGTTTTCAAGTTTTTCAAATGTTTTTGTGTTTTCTGATTTTTCAAATGTTTTTGTGTTTTCAAGTTTTCAAGTTTTCATATATTTTTGTGTTTTCTGAGTATTAGACCAAGACCTAAGGGGAAACTAGCCTAATGCCTCAAGGGATCATCAATGATGGCCTTGCCTTCATTACATTCAGAGACGACATAGTTCAACTAACTCTAACCAATAACTATTTATTGATGAGATATGGACATTGATGGATTGTCAGTTTATTATGATGGACTCCTAGGACTAACCTAATGCCTCAAGGGCGCATCGATGATGGCCTTGCCTACGTTCAAGCTCAGAGACAACGTAGTTTGACAACCATGTTTTTTTTTTGACCTATTTAGGGATTTTGATGATGTTTGGAATGTTTTGGATTTTGACTGTATAAATTTTTAGATGTTTTTGGATTTTGGCTATACAAGATTTTGCTGTTTTTAGATTTTTGGATTTTACAACCATTTTCAAATTTGGGATTTTCAAATGTTTTGTGATTTTTTGAAATATTTTGAGAATAACCTTAAGATATGCAAGAACCTGATCCGATGCAAGTATAGACCAATGCCCCTAGTGTTCTGCAATAGACTACCTCAATATAGGCAGGACAAACTGGCCTTAGGAATGTTTCAGGTAGTACTAAAGAGGATTATGATAATTATACAATGTTTAACTATGATACAGATGTGGATGGGTGATGAAATAAATAGGATAATAGGATGGATATAAAAACAAGATAAGTCAAAGAGCCAATGATGGATGGATAGTGCTTATTTATGCAAGGTGCCTATTTTCCAGGTTTTCACCAAGGTACTTGCCCAAAGTGCCACCGAAGTGGTTTTCACTAGAGGATGATTTTTTTCTCAACTATTTTCAATATTTTTTCTATTATTTTTTTTGAATTTTGTTATTTTTTTATTTTTTTTAGATTTTTTGGATTTACACCCTTCAAGATTAGGCAAAAATTTTTGAGATGTGATTTGTTGATAGGCTCCTCCAAGGGTTCTCTTTCAAATTTTGACAATTGTTATGCTTTTGAACTATAACTAGTCATGATGACAAATGATCCTAAGCAATTAGGCTCAAACTTCCCTTTTTTATCCTAATCTAGCATATTCTTTTGATTCTCCTTCAATTCAAGATCTCCCACCTGGAAGGACCAAATTTTTATTTTCTTAATATAGCTCCTTTTTAGTCGGTTCTAATAATCCTGCAAATGATTCAAAGCATCAAGACAACGCTCATCCAACAGTTCTAGCTCGTTCAATTGGGACACCCTGTATTCTTCATCAGTAATAATATTCTCAATGATGGGAGCTCGACCTCGATGGGTATGATAGATTCAGTTCCATAGACCAGGGAAAAGGGTGTGGCACCTATAGGTGTGTGGATATTGGTTCTATAGGCCCATAAGGCAGGGTTCAATTGTAAATTCCATTCATGGCCAACTTCATTGACCATCTTCTAGAGAATTTTGAGGATGGTTTTTTTTGAAGCCTCAGCTTGACCATTTCCCTGGAGGTAGTAAGGGGTACAGAACCGGTGTTGGATATTGAATCTTTGGCATAACTCACGAACATCCTGATTTTTGAAAGGTGTTCCATTGTCTGAGATAAGGGCTTGTGGAACACTGTAGTGACAAATCAGGTAGTTCAAGATGAATTTGGAGATTTATTTTCTCATGATGTAGGTTATATGGATTGCTTCAACCCACTTCATAAAATACTCAATGGCAATAATGATAAACTTGTGACCATTAGACGAGGTAGGGATGATCTTTCCTATGAGGTCGAGTCCCCACTGTGAGAAAGGCCAAGGTGTAAGAATTGGTTGGAGTTCTTGATTTGGTGCATGGATAAGGTCCCCATGATGTTGAAACTACATGCACTTCTTCACATATTGATGAGCTTCTCATTCCATGGTAGGCTACCCTATCCTCAAAAATTTCTTAGATAAGGTCATACCACTAAAATGTGATCCACAAATGCCTTCATACACTTCTATTAACACAGTCAAAGATTCCCCTTGGTTAATAAATCATAATAATGTCCCTTCAATACTTCGACGATAAAGGGTATCACCTAGGATAAAAAATTGTGATGCTTTCTTGACAAAGTTTTTCTTAAGGTTTGGAGTGATGTCATATGGGAGGATACCTCTGTGTAGGTAGGTGAATATTTCATGATACTATGGGGAAATGGGACCAATTATTTCACATTCAAATTTGGATTCAGGTACCTCAAATTTTATTACGGTAAGTTTCTCGATGAGGAATTTTCATTGAATAATGTTATGCAATATGTCTAACAAGGACCCAACCGTTGTCATAGCATCAGTTGCTCGATTGTTGACATGGGGGATTTGCTCAAATGTGATTTCAATTAAGAAATATTTAATACTTTCCATCATATTTTTGTAGGGCATGATCTTTTCATCCTTAGTTTGATAATCATTGTTAACTTGATTTACGATCAACTATGAATCTCCATAGACCCTCAATTCTTGGATTTTCCATTGCACCACAATTCTCAATCCTGTTATAAGAGCTTTATACTCGGCAATGTTGTTGGAGCATGGAAAAGATAGTTGGTATGACTTGGGAATATAATCACCTTGTGGGGTGATGAAGAGAATGTATGCTCTAGATCCATGTTGTGTATGGGAACCATCAAAGTACATCTTACATTGATCCACTATTTCAAGGACAAAAATTGACTCATCAGGAAATCCAGACACCAATGGATTTTTTGCATAGATGGGTGCCTCCGCCAATTGATCTGTGATGACCTATCCCTTGATATATTTTAACTCTATGTACTCTATATCAAAATCTGTTAGGATCATCACCCATTTAGCCATTTTTCCAATGAGAGTTGCCTTGGATATATTTCAATGGATTAATCTTAGCAATGAGCTTTATTTGATGCAAAAGCATGTAATGCCTAAATTTCTGTGAAGTGAAGACCACTACTAGGAAAGCCTTTTCAATGGGTGAATAATTCATTGTGTATCCAACCAAAGTCATACTAATATAGTAAATTTCTCTCTCCTTTCCTATTTCATCATGCTGAGCAAGAAGAGCACCTAGAGTTGCTAATGTAATTGAGATGTATAGGATCAAAGGTTTATTCAGTATTGGTGGCATAAGAATAGGAGGTGTTAGTAGATAATCCTTGATTTTTTAGAATGCTTTGTCACATTTCTCATCCCATTTATATGTTATTCCCTTATGGAGAAGGTGGGAAAATGGGTGGATCTTATCTGATAATTGTGCTATAAATCTCTTGAAATATTGTAACCTACTTGTAAACCTCGCATTTGTTTCAATGTTTATGGTGGCTCCATATCCAAAAAAAAATTGACCTTGGTTGGATCTATCTCAATTCCTCTTTGTGACACTATGTACCCTAGGAGTTTTCCTGATGTGACACCAAAGACGCACTTTTTTGGATTCAACCACACCTTGTACTCTTCGAGTCTATCAAAGATTGGTCCCAATACTTCTATATGCTCCTTCCTTTTCTTTGAATTAGCTAGAATTTCATCCACATAGTCTTCAACATTTTTATGGATCATGTCATGAAAGATCAGTATCATTGCTATCTAATAAGTAACTCCAGCATTCTTTAACCCTAATGGCATCATATTCCAACAATAGGTTCCCCACGAACATGTAAACATTGTTTTTTGTTGGTCTTCCTTGGCAATCATTATCTGGTTGTATCCTAAGAATCTATCCATAAGTGACAACATCTTATGTCCAGCAGTTAAATCCATAATGATGTCAATGTTCGAAAGAGGAAAGTCATCTTTAGGACATGATTTATTTAAGTCTTTGAAGTCAATACATGTTTTTATGCCCCCAGTAGGTTTAGAGACTGGTACCAAGTTGGAAACCCACTTAGGATATTCTATCGGTCGAAGACATCCCACATCAAGAAGTTTCTACAATTCAAGTTTAACCAATAATGTTATCTTCGGGTGCATCTTTCTTATCTTGTGCTTTACTAGTTTAGCTTCATGATAAATTGAAAGATGATGGACAACCACTTCAAGATCTAGGCTAGGCATATCTATATAGGACCATTCAAAGTTTTCATTTCACTCTTTTAAGAAAGTTTCCAAGTTTGTTTGCTCTTCATCCAATAGTGATTATGCATAGAAGGTCATCTATGGTGTCTCCTTTGTCCTGGTACATTTAATGGATTAGCTTTCTCTACAAATATTATTGACTTCTTTGGATGCATCGTACTAAGGGGAAGATTGAATCCCTCATCCTTCAACACCTTAGAGAGGTTTTCACTATCAGATGCATCCTTTGTTTTTACTATTTTATGATCAGAAAGTGTCACAGTGTGGTTTTCACTTAAGGATCAACACGTGATTCTCATATCATTTATTTTGTGACTAAGGGACTCAATTTTTTCCCCAGAGTAAGCCTATGTATCCAGTTCTATGTCAAACCCTACTTTGTGATCCACGTATGGAAATTTATCACAAAGTCCCATAAACTTAGATATTGCTTCATCATTTTTCAAAATAATCCAAAAATAGGTGGCCCTCGTTGGTCACAATTGATGAGTTGAGGGTAGACTAGCTTTAGTTCAGTGAAATGTCTGTTTGGAGAAAAGGATGTGGTAGTTATCATGAATGTGGAGGTATCCTCAAATAAATTTGTGACATCAAGGGGAAATTCATTAAGGGTATTATCATGTGATTTAGGTAACCAAGAGGAAGGTTCAACTCATTTAATAGAGGCACCCTTACCAAGAATGGTAACTTTACTGGTGGTACATCCACGACCAAGATTCTTAGGTCATTTCTCAGGAGAAAGGGGTTGTATAGCAAACCATTATCATTCTTCCCCAACTTTTCATTCTTGTTGTATCCCCAACCCATCATTAGTTGCAATCCTTTATTATCATCTGTCATTATAAGAATGGGCATGGTTCAATTATCCTAGTATAAAAACTTGAATATACTCTCCTCATTGATGACTTATTTGTTTAAATCTCCTTGCTTGGTGAAAGTGGTAGATTCTACCTTCATTGTCTCAAATACCTTGTTAATAGTTTGATGCTTCTTGTGAAATCTAGAAGAAAGAGGCAACTCTCCAAGCACCAAATAATCCTTCTTCAAGTTATAGTCCCCACAACCGTTATCTTTGATCACTACCTTGATGTCCAGTTTGTTTTGCATGATGGGTATTTTGGATTCGGAGGTGGAAGCTAGGGAAGATGGGTCAACAAATGAGGAGGATGTTGGCCCTTCATCATTTTTAGGCACTTGCAATATCTTGTAGTATTTTTCTTCAAGGTTCTTGTAGTAATAGAATGGTTCAAGATTGCCATGGATGGTAACTTCTTTATCTTCCTAAGGAAATTTGATGCATTGATGGTATGTGGAAGCTACAGCTTGCATGGCATGGATGGCCTAGAAGAATGTTGTATGGTAGATCAAGATCAAGCACTTGGAAAGTAGTTTCAGCAATGGCAGGTCTTACTTGGATAGGGAGCTTGATTGTGCCTTGAGAAACCCATTCTTGATCATCATATGCCCTTATAGTCAAACCTTTTTCCTTTTCAATGGCATCTTTAGAGAAACCCAAGTTCTTGATTAGCTAAAGGGTACAAATATTTAGACCAACACCTCCATCCACCAAGACTCTTTTGAATTGTTCTTGTGAATGATGACCTCAAGGTGTAATGTGCGATTGTGTGATGGTTGTGTTGGGAGGTCTTGCTCAAAAAAGGTGAGAATATGAGTGGTGGTGTGTCCTATTATAGCCTATAATTGCTCAGTATCAATATTCATAGGTATAGAAGAAGCCAACAAAGCCTTTTCTAAGATGTCCCTATGCGCGGGGGATCATTTCAATAACTCCAAGATGGCGATTTAGGCAGGGGTCTTCTTTAATTATTCTAGGAGACTATAATCACTAGGGTTTGACTTTAGAAGTGTGGCTTGTTCCCTAGATTATGGTGATTCTCCTTGGATTGTGACCTTTCCTCGACGTTTGATGACTCCACACTCTGCACTAGGCCCTTTGATCATGATGATGAACATGAAATTATCACACAATGTGATGACATTGTTATACACATGACCTACATTGTAGTAATCCTTCTCATTTCAATTGTTATGATCTGGCACCGGGTTCTTATATATCTTGAGGTCTTGGTTCCTTGATTATTGATTGACAATCATGTCTCCATTATCAATTAGATCTTGGATGATGTTATTCAATTTTCATGTAGCTTGTTGTCTTATGTCCCTTCATCTTATGGAAATCACAAAGATCCTTCTCGTTATACCATGGTGGTTTAACTTGAGGTTCTTGGTAATTTTGATAGTTGGGGAGTGTAATGAGATTGGATTGCACCAGCTTATGCATGACTGCTTAAATAGGTTCCCCCAATGGTGTGTACTTACATCGTTGAGGGTAGTTGTTTCTAGGGGGTGGTCCTCTTTGTGTGTTGCCATTGTTGACTTGGTTTTTTTGTGGCTCTGTGATTGTTTTTTGCATGTTCTATTGCATGTTCGTTGGTTGATTGTTTGTTTGTCTTGGAGCACTTAGGACCACTTTTGCAACAATGAAACCATCATTAGTTACATTCTTGTTCTTCGCCCAAATGTGGGGCTTGTCATTGGAACTAGTAGATGGGTGTTTGTCCTTGTATGCTTGTGTGTTTCCTTGTGAAATAAGGGCTCTTTCAATGTTAACTTCCCTAGGTATGAGTTCTTCATATGATATGACACATTGCATTTTCATTTGAAAGGATAGATCCCTGTCTACATTGGCAATGATGATCCCTATTTGTTTCTCTTTGGGAATTTTCCATTTTCTTTTGTTGGCTCTATACCTCCATAATTGTAAGAAATTCACAAAGGATTCACCCTTATTCTATTTTAGGGTGTATAGCTCTTCCAAGATTACGTCCATGTCTAGGTTGTAGAAGTGATCTGCAAACTAATCAATTATGTCTTGGAAGATTTGAATCCCATGAGGTAAATGTGAGAAAGATTTTATTGTTGGGCCTCCCAAACTACATGGGAAAAGGCACATCAAATAGGAGTCATTGTATTCAACTTCCATACATTCCACGTAAAACTCCTTGATATGATCCTCTGGATTTCCCCACCCTTTATATTTGTCAAACTTAGGGACCTCAAATCTGGGTGGGAATAGTATCATTGCAATGCTTCTATCAAAAGGGTATGGACACAAGTACCATTGTGCATGAGATTTATTTGTTTTCCCCACTTAGATGTCTTGGATTTGTTGTGTGAGTGCCCTGATTTGAAAAGATAAATCATCTTGGGGGTTTGGTGGTGGAGCATACGTGTTATATTGTGGAATGGTAGATGATTTAAATGTGGCATTTTGATATGGGGGTGTGTTTTATGGTGTGTATGGAGGATTTTGATATTGTCTATTTGATGGCGATAGTGGTGGAGGTGTGTTGTATGCTCCTTATGCATTTGGGTTCAAGACATTTTGTTGCATGTTGTGTATGATTGTTGGGGGTTTTAGTACAAGCCTTGTTATTTTTGTTGTTGTGTAAGCACTTATTATTGTTGACATTATTGTTGTGCTTGTAATTGATATTGTAATTAAGCTTGTTGTTGCGCTTGTAATTATGCTTTTTTTTGTGCTTGTAATTGAGCCTATAATTGAGCATGTTGTTGTGCTTGAAATTATGCTTGTGGTCGGGCTTGTTGTTGTGCTTGTAGCTGAGCTTCTTGTTGTTGGGTTTGTAATTTATCATGTTGTTTTTGTGCTAGCAATTAATCTTTTTGTTGTTGTGATAGTAAGTGAGCTTGTTGTTGTGCTATCAATTGTGCTTCTTGTTGTTTTTAATTCACGATAGAATGTTCATAAGCTAATGTATTTTGTCCTTGCAATAATGAGATTGTGTTTTGGTTTGTGACAAATTGACTTGTTTTCATGTATTGGCTTAAGATCTTTTGATTTTGTGGGATGAGTGGTGGATTTTGAGGGATCACGTTGTGAGAGATTTGTTTGATTTTATTTTGGTGTGGTTGATGTGTGATCAAAGGGTTGGACATTTGATTTGAATTTGGTATATTTTGTCCTAGATTTTGTGATATCATTCCTTGTGAAATTTGAGATTGGGGTGGAGGAATGTAGGCTTGAGGTCCCATTTGATTTTTCATTAGTTGGGGGACCAAAGGCTGAGATGGTGCCACTTGGTGTTGTGATATTAGTGACATACTTTGAATTTGGGTCAATTGGTTGGAGGAATTCCCTTGATTGATTTGGTGTTGAGGGACTAATGGATTGGATGCATTTCCTTGATGTGTTTGATTTGGGACTAATGATTTTCCTTGATTGGTGGGATTTGTGATCAGTGGGTTTCCTTGATTGATGGGATTTGTGAACAATGGGTTTCCTTGGTTGATTTGAGGGACTAGTTGAACCATTTGACTTTGAGGGTCAATTGGATGATTTGATGAAGATGGAACTTGTTGCATTGATAATTGACCTTGCACTATGGTGTTCACTTGTCCTTGTTGATCCACTTGGGTGTTTGACTCATTTGACTTTTTTGAACAATAGGAATATTTTGAGAGCTTGTTGTAGTGGAATCATATGGTTGGGCACGAAATATTGGTGTCCAGTTTCTGTTTTGGGGGATAGTTATGTCTTGTGTACCCAAATTTGTGTTGCTTCCTAGATTTGGAGTTACACCAAGGTTGGTTCCAAGTCGAGTTGCAAGGCTAGTAGTCAAAGGTTGAATTAGCACATAAGTTGAAGATGGTTGAGTGATATATTGAGTTACACCTTGTACTAAGGGTTGTGTAATAGATGCTTGAGGAATAGAAGCCACATTTCCCAAAGGTTGTTCCCTAATCGTGTCCAAATAAAATGTTGAAGGGAGTTTTGTTTCTTCCTTTTCTAAGGCTAGCATGTATTGTGTTAGGTTCAACTTCATCAAATTATTGATGATATGGTGTGTTTTGGGATCTTGTTGGTCTCAAGTAGTTCCTCTTTGGTGAGCTCATATGGGTTCTTTGTAACATCTTCCACTTCATACCTGGTTTCTAGTGAATTTTGTGGTGGATCTTGTGATGGGGTTGAGTAACTTCTAGGATAAAATTCTTGTTGGTTGGGATCACTCATGGTAGATGATTTTTATTTCTCCATGTTTTTCTTGTATTGTGATCTTGTTGTTACAATAAATTTTGGATCAACTTTGGGAGTATTGTATTGGGATTTATATTGTTGGAACTCTTGGGTTGATTCAAATTTTGGTAAAATTTACCCTCTAAGGTGTTTAGGACCAATGATGGGAATGGACGATGAAAGGGATGAGTGATGTGGATGATGAACTTCTAAGTTTAGACAACAATAGACTAAAGGTTTGATGTTTGTTGTTTTGATTAGGATGTTAATGAACTTGTGAATCACAAAGGTAGACTTGAGACTTTTAGGATAAACTTTGTTCAAAAGGATGATGTTTTCTAATCTAACTAAATGTATGAAAAATGATTCATTTCCAAGACATATAACTAAACTAGGTGATTGTTTGATGATAACCTAAGTCTAGAAGGTTGTTATGTCCAAATTTTAAAGTTGTTTGTGAGGTGAGATGTCAAATGTTTTGATGTGAATGGGATTATTGATCCTAATGTTTGAAGCTAAGAGGGAATTTGTTTACAATATCAAGGTGTTGAAAAACATTTTTTTCCCTTGGAGTAATAAACCTAAGAAATCAATGTTTGTTGGATGTTAGAGCTTTGATACAATGTTTTGGTATGCATCTCCTTGTTTTCTCTTTATTGTTTAGAATTCAAGATGTTTGAAAATGAAACCAAGATGTTCCTGCTTTGTGGGTTCAATTGAGTTAATATTTCATTAATGAGATTTTTTTTACCACATCAAATGTTTTGATTAAGTTTAAACTAAGAATATTTATCACAAGACAAAATATTTTCCACAAAAGCATGACATTGTGAAAATAAAAGAGCTAAGCCATAGTTCCCTAAGTTAGCTTTGGTATAAGTGAGTAGAGATATGGTTAAATATATTGGGAAACCACTAATATATATTGTTTTTAAAAAAACAAGATATATTTAGAGGTATGCAATAGTATATTGTCCTTGAAATGCTCTCACATATAAACAAAGGGTTTGAAAACTTTGAGCATGTTGGTTTTTGTTTGAGTTGTTTGAATTACAAGCAATGTGTTTGGCTGACTCAATGGGTATGGGAGATATTTCACAAGTCTTCTTCCACAAGACTTACTAGTTTGGCTCAACAAAATCAGTCACTTTATAATCTAGAGGAACAAAGGTACATCATTTCTTATTATGCTTACCTCACTCCCGAAGGAATGATTTTAAATCTAAAATTATAGAGGGGTCAAATAGGCCATATCAAGGAAATGTACCATCTTGATACACCTATCTTTGTATAAGAGAATTAACTCTTAAGATTTATTCCTCAATTATAAATCAAACGTGGTAAGTAACTTTTGGGAGTGGTGCGCCTCTTATGGACTACTTCAAAGAAAATTTTGGGAAAGTTGGTTGGCCTCTAGACAAAGGTGTGTAATGACAACCATGAACATTGGATGCATGCATCATACATAAGCCACTCAAGGCTTAATCCATCTTGTATAACCCATTACGTTTGTATGAGGATTTAAGCACATGGCATTCCCACCTATATTTAAGCTACTTTATTTCAATTTCACAAACTTTATATAGCATGTCAGTAAACGTGATTTTCAGGTCACTTATGAGTTCTCCATTATGGGATATGTCTCATAGGTAGGCCCTTATCTAACAAAGATAATAAAATTATATTTCTCTTCACCCAAGATCACACGAAGTGCAAGGGGAGTGGATACGTTGCAAATCCTTGGGTGACTCAAAAAAAATTATAAACTTAGAGTGTTTCTCTTCACCCTAGATTGCACAAAGTGAAATGGGAGAGGATACACACTAAAAGGTTACACAAGCATGGAAAGCACAAAATACACTAATTCATTTTAATGCACCAAATAGATGTTATGTTTATTTTCATTGCACCAAAATGAAGTGTTTGTGTTGTTCAATTTTAAACCAACATTGCAATGTGAGGATGTTTGGGTTCAATTTTAGACAAATTTAAAAAACTCATAACATTGTAATTTTTAAAGCCCAAATTGAAAACTATTGATCCTAAAGCATGAAATAAAGCAGCAAGATGTGTTATATCATCCCATGAGTGTTTAAAAACACTCTTACAATAAAAGATCAAATGAAAATTTGTTCCTTCACTTCAATATTTTATGCTCCTCTCCAAACCTACAAAATAGTTAGCCTTACAGAAAAACCAGAAGTCAATAAATGATTAGAGAGTAGATTAAATTGAAAATTCAAAGCAGACATGAAAATTTCACTCTTTGTGTTTACCTAACAATTGCATCACTCTAGTTCAGAAAATTGTGTCATTGTTTTCAACTGCGTCGCTCTGGTTCACCTTCAATAGCGTCACTCTATAAAAAACTAGAAAGGTCAATTGTGTTGGAATATAGAAAAATGCATCGCTATTGCAATTGTGTCACTCTGGTTCACCTACAATCACAGAAAAAAATAGAATGATCAATTGTGTCATTGAAAAAAATGTGTCACTACAATAGAATTGCCATATTTCAATTGTGTCACAATATGCAATTGTGTCGCTCTAGACAAATGACAATTGTGTGCCAATGTATAAAATTACGTCTTTATTTGCAATTGCATCGCTAGGCCCTGCAAGTTGTAAAACACAAAAACTCAAGGAAAATTGGTCAAATTTGGTTAGTAAGGCCCTTCTTCTAGCACTAGAATGTGAGCATGATCATAACCTAAGATAAACCTAGTAGATCCACATGAAATAAACCAAGATCTATCTAGTTAATTCAAGCTCCCAATGAAATACTTGAAAACATCAAACAAAGAAGCCATTAAACAAGAAAGTACCTTGAAATACATAATGGAAACTAATATAATGCCTCAAACCTCATCCCATTGGGGGATTGGTGTTGCATTTATGTGGAATGTCAGCCCGTTCCCAATCCCTTGGTTGAAAAAAGCTTTCAAATGGGTTCCATTGATGAAGATTGATGGAAATGGATGAAAGATAAGTTAAAATGGATGCTAAATGTTGAAATGCTAATGGAGAATTCTCTAAAAATTAGTATAGTATAGTTACTCTAAATGAAAGTGGATCCTTTTCTCACAAAAATGAGGAATATTTATAAGAGAAATAGCTCAATCAATGGTTAGGATTGATTTGATCAATCAATGGATGAAAAGCCATGAGAGGAGATGGCATGGATCAAGGATTACCATCAATGGATGAGAATTCAAGTTAACAAGGATCAATGATTTTGATCAATGGCTCACACTGATTTGAAGAAGCACACTTCCTAAAAATTATGAAGTTGTTACAAGATATTTCCCATTGGAGAGATTTGGTTACAAAGGAATATTCTATGGGAATATTCCCTTCCAAGTGGGAGGGTGAGAGAAATTATTACTTAATTGTGCAAGATTGATGAAATTAGGATTTTAATTAAATAATTAACTTATTTAATTAAAGGGGGTTTAATGACATTTAACTAAATAATTGGGATTATTTAATTAAATGAGAAGACATAAGGGCTTTAATTTAAATAATTTATATTATCTAATTAAATAGGATGAAAATTAGCATGAAAGAGGATGAATTGCCCAAATAGAATTGATTGCTTGGTTAATAGGGGAAAATGATAAATTTAATTAAATAAAGAAGATTATTTAATTAAGCGATCGAAAAGAGGTGATTCAGGATGAAATGGTGTTAGTAATCAAATTTAGATGTGCAATATTGATCAGGATGATTTTAAGTGTCTACACTATGAAAGGGATATTATTGAATTTTTAAAAAGTCAAATTCTAGTAAATTTCCTAATTTGCAATCTCAAGTTGTGATTGTTAAAAAATAAGTGAAATATATGGTAAGCATGGTTTAAATTAGTTCTCATCACACATCGCAAGTTCCAAAAATTGTACAAGCTAACATGATAGTCCAATGACGATTTGAGAATTCAACTCATGACCCATGAGGTGTGAATTACACATCTTCTAAAAATTCTCCTTGATGGTAAATCCCTCATTCCTCTTAGCCTCTTGTACATCTCATTTAGCCTACAAATTGAGTTATAGGTATTTTTGCAACACCAAAAACCTTTTATAAACCTTTGACTGAAGGTTCTCTAGGGAATTTTAGGTGCCTTTAGCCTTATCTTAAGTTATAGGATCACTCGAGTGCAAAAGTGGCAACCTTGAAATCAAAAGGGGTGACCTTATCATGTTAGGTAGATGTGTGATTCTTAATTTTTGACCATTTTTCCACCATTTTAATTATGATTAAGAGTTCTTAGTAGTCCTAACTAATCCATCTCTTCCACTAGCTAATTCTCATCTCTCTTTTGTTGGAAACACAATGGAAAACATTTGAGAGGGGGGGTGAATCAGTTGTCTCATAAATTATACTTATTAAACTTATTCTTAGATTTGATAATTAAACATAAAAGAAAAATCCATCACCCACATTAGAAACACACATAACACCAAGATTTTTGTGTGGAAACCCTGTTAGGGGAAAAACCATGGTGGATATTAATCCACAAGTTTATACTCTGTTAATAGTAAATGGGGAATGCACATGCATTCAGGCAAATTGCCTAGAGCTCGCTCCTCAAATACAAAAAGGATTACTGTCCAAAGGAAGACACATTGTCTTACAATCACATTCGAATTACATCCATCTGAGATATTTTGAACTAAGAAGATAGCATCTTCTAATGTATGATTATAGTTCCGGTTAAGCACATGAACACTCTTTCTTCTGCTCACTCTTCTTCACACTTTACTTCTACCTTCAAAAGATCTGAACTTTATTCACACATAGCACTCGCACTTCTCACATCTCACATGTCTCAAATGATGTAAACAATCGGTTATATATATTTTTATCTAAGGATAACATCAACTACATGTCGTCCCAATAAAATATAAAATGTGTACAAACTGTTGACCCAAATTAATAAACATTTGTCAATACGAATCAACCAATGTTGGCCAAAACATAGTAGGGACCCAAAACAACATGTCTCAAATAGAAAACACCATAAACAATTAGCCTCGAAGATCCACAACATGCTACAATCACCCTGTCGGCCATGAACATGAAAAACATGAACACATAGAAGAAAATCACCAATCGCAAGCACAACGATCGATGTGAACCAACAACATAGATAAAGAATGATCTAAAAACATCCACAAGAGTCATGAATCACCTCAGAAGCATTCACAATAACTCATATTACCAAAATCACATCATCTTCTTTCAGGAAGACCAACTAAAGCAACAAAACAACTGTCAGAACACAGATACTCATAATTTGATCAAATCTTCATGTGAACCTCTGAAATTTTCAGTGGATAAACTAGATATACCTATCAACAAACCCTTTAATCTAAAACTTCTCATCATCAATATACTGAACTTCACTGCTTCACTGACAACCTTTAACTTATTTTATTACAATTTTCTCAATATCCTCAACATATACAGCCTTAAAGACATTAATTCCAATAGTGTTGACATCAATGAAAACCACACATCAGAAATATCCAACAATCTCCCCCTTTGGAATTGATGGAAACAAATGATGTGAAAAATTTCATCAATGATACTTTCTCTTAGCACTTTCTCCCCCTTTGATTTTGACTCTTTTCTTTCATAATTTTTCACCTGAATCTTCTCCCTCTTTGACATCAATGACAAAGGTACGCATTATCTTTCTCCACACAAGCTCTGAACCACATATCTGAACGTCTGACTACTCCCCCTGAGTAGCAGCCACCACAACATCAATCTGAATCTCAAGATATGACTATGAAATGTACGGACTGATGCAAGTCAATGCATCTTTAATTTTGATTAGGAGGGGTAATCACCCCTAGCTTCCCTCTAAGATACTCAAAAGTATCCTTTGGTAAGGGCTTGGTAAAGATATCTACAATTTGTTCCTTAGTAGGGACATACTCCAGTCTGACTTCCTTTTCACTCACCTTGTCTCTCAAAAAGTCAAACTTGATAGATATATGCTTGGTTTTTTAATGCAGCACCAGATTCTTAGAAATGTTGATAGCTCTTGAATTATCATAGAATATGGTAATAGGTTCATCATACACAACTCTGATATCTTTCAAAATCTACTTCATCCATAATAATTGAGTATAATTGTTAGCAACAACAATGTATTCTACCTTTGTAGTAGATAAAGAAATGGCATTCTACTTCTTACTTAACCGTGAAATCAGCTTATTTCCCAAGAAAAATACACCACCACTAGTACTATTTATTTCATCCACATCTCCTACCCAATCAGCATCAATAAAAGCACTCAAAGTAAGGTCATCCTCTTTAGGATACCATAGGCCAAAATCAACTATTCCCTTCAAGTACCTGAAAATCCTCTTCACAACTGTCACATGAGATTCCTTAGGATCAACTTAAAATCTTCCAACAATGCATACAACATTCATGATATCAGGTCTAGTTTGAGTCAAATACAGCAATCCACCAATCATGGATCTGTATCTAGTCTGATTTGTCTTAGGAGAATCATCATTTTGAGTCAACTTACATCCGGTTGCCATAGGTGTACCAACTGGCTTTGAATCTTCCATACCAAACTTCTTTAGCAATTCTTTCACATACTTGGACTGAGATATAAAAATCCCTTTATCTAATTGAGTAATTTGCAATCCCAAAAATAATTTCATTTCTCCAATCATATACATTTCAAACTCACTTTGTATCTCATTAGAAAACTTCATGCACAAACTATCATCTCCTCCAAAAATGATATCATCGACAAAGACTTCAATCAAATCTTTATCATGATCAATCTTGAAATACAAATTATTATCAGCAGTACCTTTGTTAAATCCAAGCTTCAACAAATACTTGTCTAATCTGGAATACCATGCTCTTGGGGCTTGCTTAAGTCCATACAATTCTTTCTTCAGTCCACAAACCATATCTCCCTAATCAGTCAATTGAAATCCATCAAGTTGCTTAATATACACTTCTTCATCCAGTTCACCATTTAGAAATGTTGACTTGACATCCATTTGATAAACCTTGAAGTTTCTATAAGCAGCATAAGCAAGAAATAGTCTCATAGCTTCAATTTAGCAATAGGAGCAAAAGTTTCTTCAAATTCAATTCCTTCCATCTAAGAGTATCCTTTACACACCAGTCTTGCTTTGTTTCTGACAACTTCACCTTGTTTATTCAGTTTATTCTGAAAGACCCATTTAGTTCCAATTACATTTTTGTCCTTAGGTCTAGGAACAAGATTCAATGTATCATTCTTCTCAATTTTCAGTAGTTATTCTTTCATTGCTTCCATCCAATGTTCATCTTTGCATGCTTCATTGACACTATTAGGCTCAGTCTTCAAAATCAAACAATACTCTTCTGCAATTCTTCTCCTAGTCTGAACACCTTTATTCTTATTACCTATAATCTAATCTTCTGAATGATTTAGTCTTACATACCTTGGATTCTTAGGTTGTTCTTGAATTTCAGGCTCTTGTGATCTTGCTTCTACACTTTCACGAGTTTCTTCCTCTTGATTTTCTTGATTCACCGGAATGATTTGAACTTTCTTTCCTTCATCTAAATTATCATTATAATCATTTGAATCATATCCACAGGTTTTGGATGGTCTAAATGTGTCTTCATCAACCTTTACACTTGCACTTTCAACTAATTTCCTCAATCTCGTATTGTAGCACCAGTAGGCTTTACTTTTAGTAGAATAACCAAGAAAGATTCCTTCATCACTTCTAGCATCAAAATTTCCTATATCTTCATTTCTTTTGATATAACATTTGCTTCCAAATATTTTGAAGTATCTAATAGTATGCTTATGACCAAACCATAGCTCAAAAGGAGTCTTACCAGTATCACCTTTGACATATACTCGGTTGCCACAACTCCATTTTGTTGAGGGGTCCGCGGGGTAGACAATTGTCTCTTTATCCCATGCTCTTCACAAAAATAATTAAACTCACTGGAAGTGAATTCACCACCTCTATCTAATCTTAGACATTTAGTCTTCGGACCTATCTCTGTCTCAACCATAGCCTTGAAAATCTTGAATTTCTCTAGAGCTTCATATTTTTCCCTTAAGGAAGTAACCCACATCAATCTAGAATAATCATCAATAAGTAACATGAAATACCTGTCTCCTTGTAAAATTTAGATTCTAGAAGGACCACACAGGTCAGTATGCACAAGCTCCAATACTTCATTTGAACAATACTATTTACTTCGGAATGAGACTCTAGTTTGCTTCCCTAACTGGCATTCCTTGCATATAGTATTAGTACATTTTATCAAATTAGGAAGATCTTTCACTGCCTAGGTAGAACTTATCTTGATAATATCGTCAAAGTTTACATGACACAATCTCCTATGCCACAACCAAATTTCATCAACTTGAGCAATTAGACAACTTTTATTAGCAGTACTTGGGTGAAAAATATTACCTTTTGTTTTTGTACCAGATGCAATCACATTTCCACAACTCCCCAATATTTTACATTTTCCATCCTTTAATTGAAGATTATATCCCTTGTCAACCATCTTTTCAACACTTAAAATATTATTCTTCAAACCTTCCACATATAAAACATCATCAGTATTATGCTTACCATCAAAATAAATGGATCCTCTACCATAGATTACATTAGCTTTGTCATCACCAAATCTTACAACACCACCATCATACTTTTCCAAGCTCTCAAATTTACTTTTGTCACCTATCATGTAATGAGAGCATCCATTGTCAATCATCCATTCATCATTTTCTTCAACTTGGGCAGCTAGAGCTTTCTCCACATTCATGCAACTAGTAGATTTAGTAGGTACAAGATTACTTTCCTTGATAGCAATAAATACAAACTCATCCTCACTTACATTTCCTTTATCAAATTCATCATCTATCACACCTTCATCAGCAGCAAAATAAAACTTTCTCTAGAATCTAGGCTTGTTATATCTTGACTTAGGAACTCTTTCAGGACACCTTGAGGCAAAATGACCTATCTTATTGCAAGAAAAAAAATTAAGAGGAAATTTCCCTTTATACTTACCTTCTCCTTTGTCTACCCTCTTGACAAGAAGTGCTTCAAGCTCATCTAGTTTTATCTCTTCTTCTTCAATCTCTCTTATTTCCTGCTCATATTTAGACATTTTTCTAGAAGAACTTTCTCCCAGCTCATATCTCTGCTTATCTTTCCTGGGTACAGTAGCTTTGAATGTAGATTCTATCTTAGGAAGAGATTCACCAAACTCACTTAACTCAAAAGCAACAAGCTTACGAATCAACATGTCTTTGGTTACATTTGTCACAGTTTGGATCTCCTCAATAGCAACAGCTTTGTGTTTGTATGTAGTAGGCAAGGATCTGAGCACTTTAGCAACAATCTTTGATTCTTCCAATGTTCCACCAGCACATTTGATACTACACACAAGTTCATTCACTCTGCATAAAAGTAGTAATGTTCTTATCCTCACCTATTCTCCATGTTTCATATTTCCCTTTCAAGATCTGCAGCTTAGCAATCTTCACATGAGTATCACCTTCATACAAAGTTTCCAACTCTTTCTAGATCTCATAAGTAGTCTTTAGCTCCATTACTTTTTTCATTTCATAATCATTCAGAGTACTCAACAATGCTTCCTTAGCCCTAATATTGTACTTGACTTCCTTAATCTCACCTACATTAGAAGGACCATTCTGAGGTATGATATATCCATTCTTTGTAATTGTCTAGTAGGGTTCACCAATGCATTTCAGATGACACTCCATTCGAGTCTTCCACAGAGAATAATTTGTTCCATCAAATCTCAGACTATCCTTCTTATATGTCATCATCCCGGATCACCTCAAGCGATCAAGCTTCTCTAGAGGAACCTACTTTGATACCAATTGTTGGCAATACAAGGGAAGACAATTGAGAGGGGGAGTGAATCAATTGTCTCAAAAATTATACTTATTAAACTTATTCTCAAATCTGATAATTAAACATGAAAGAAAAAACCATCACCACATCAAAAACACACATAGCACCAAGATTTTTGCATGGAAACCCTGTTAGGGGAAAAACCGTGGTGGAGGTTAATCCACAAGTTTATACTCTGTTAAAATTATAGTAAATGGGGAATCCACATGCATTCAAGTACACTGCCTAGAGCTCACTGCTCAAATACAAAAAGGCTTATTGCCCAAAGGAAGACACACTGTCTTACAGTCACATTTGAATTACATCCATTTGAGAGATTTTGAACTGAGAAGATAGCATCTGCTAATGCCTGATTACAGTTCCATTTAAGCACATAAACACTCTTTCTTCTACTCACTCTTCTTCACACTTTACTTCTGCCTTCGAAAGATCTAAACTTTATTCGCACATAGCACTCATACTTCGCACATCTCACATGTCTCAAATGATGTAAACAATCGGTTATATATGTTTGCATCTAAGGATAACATCAACTACATGTTGGCCCAATAAAATATAAAATGTGTACAAACTGTCATTCCAAATTAATAAACAATTGTCAATGTGAATCAACCAATGTCAGCCAAAACATAGTAGGGACCCAAAACAACATGTCTCGAACATAAAATGCCATAAACAATTAGCCTCGAAGATCCAAAACATGCTACAATCACCTTGTCGGCCATGAACATGAAAAACATGAACACACAGAAGAAAATCACCAATCACAAGCACAATGATTGATGTGAACCAACAACACAGATAGAGAAAGATCTAGAAACATCCACAAGCATCATGAATCACCTCAGAAGCATTTGCAACAACTCAGATTACCAGAATCACACCATATTCTTTTAGGAACACCAACTGAAGCAACAAAACAACTGTAAGAATACAGATACTCATAACTTGATCAAATATTCATGTGAACCTCTAAAAATTTTGGTGGATAAACTAGATATACCTATCAACAAACCCTTTAATTCACAACTTCTCACCATCAATATACTGAACTATCCATCATACTGAACTTCACTTCTTCACTGACAACCTTTAACTTATTTTATTACAATTTTTCTCAATATCCTCGACATATACAACCTTAAATACATTAATTTCAATAGTGTTGACATCAATGAAAACCACATATCAGCAATATCCAACACCTTTGACTCCTAATAAAATCTTTATTATTTTATCCATGTCATCTCTCTAGTTTTCTCCCAATCACTTCCCCATGATTGAGAAGAGTTAAACCTATAAATTATCTCCTTTCCTTTGAAATTCGATACATTTTTTTCTATATCTTACCAAAATTCTTGCAAATATCTCTACATTATCTATTCCATTGATTCCAACACAATGATAGTGAATCACTTATAGATAATTAATCCTTTTGTATTATAGCCTCCACTTAAATAATTTGTGTGCTCAACATAGGACATCTAGAGCCTTTCCCTTTATGCATTGAAGCTTCAAAGTTCGTAAATATTCCAAGTAATATATAATTCATGGATCTAGACTTTCTCTATCCCCATTATCATCGAGAGGAGGTTCTAACTATTACAGAGGATGATCCAAAAGAAGATGGGATCTTTGAGGACACAAGCCACCATTGACAACACCAAAATTTATTATACGAAGCTTATCAATATTATAGGTTATTTATTTGTTTTAAAATATATTAGTTATTAATTGAAAATCTCAAATTTTCCTAAGGAAATTAATATTTTGTTTATGTTTCTTGTTTAGAGTATGAATCCTTATTTATTTCTAAAAGTAGATTAAATTAGTTTTCTTAGCGTAAGTAGATTTACTTTGTTTGTTTCTTGTAAAATCCCTTGATCACAACACAAGATACATAAAATTAAACCCTTGATCCTTATATTAGGTACTTTGAACAATTATTTGCATCCAAATTAAAAATTAAAAATTAAAAAATGATAGATATCAAGACATTAAAAATTCAAAAAACAAAAAATTCTTGCCTCTCTCTTCAATCTCTCTTCCTCTTCACTAAATCCTCATGTCTAATATGTTATAGAGTCAAAAAAATATTGGATATAATCAATCCTAAGTGAAATTCGGGAGAATCTACCTATGTTGGAGACTCTAGCCTAAGAACAAAAGCAAGAACAAAATGAAATATTTTGGCTAGTTTAACAATAAAATGAGAAAACAAATGGTAAGGGCACATATAACTTGAATATTTCAAGTACAAGTATAACACATAGAATATTTAATCCACATATAATTTAGACACAAATAAACATCATATGAGAAACTAGTTCAATACTAATCTTAACTTGTTATAAGAGTTGACTAATTAATTGTGTTGAATAAACATTAAAATCAAAACCAAACCATCCACCATAATCCCATTCATCCACATCAAGAAAATCCAATAGAACACAACAACAACTTAATATCCATCCATGACATTTTACTTCCCTGCGAAGTGAACAACCCCTTGTTCCAACCCTCTCTCCAATAGCTTTTTCATAAGAGTAGGATTGATTCAATTGGCACCTCTTAGCAAGAATCTAGCACAAGTGTCTTCTAGAGTCCAACTCATTCATATAATATTTGTGTTAATTCTAACCATCACATATTTCGGTGAACATTTTAATTTTTTATCTCTCTTCACATCCATTCCATTATTCTGTGATACTTTTGGTACCCCCACAATATGTTGGAATCAAATAGGGCTTAGTGGTAGGTTCCCTCTAATGAGACTTTCACCTCCGTAATTGATAGGTATATTCTACTAGACCATATGACACCAATATCCAATCATATTACTAATAAAGATAGTAATTCATATGCTAGAAGATAGGAACCACATACCTTTGTGACATTTCAAATCCTAGCTTAGAATGGAGATACAATTCTCCAACTAAATAAAATCAAGGTAGAACACATTGAGTTCTCATTCAATCCAAAATCCATCAATACAATCATCCTATCATGAGTTATAGAGACACAATCACTCAATAAAACAATGATATGGGGCACGTAGAAATAAATTTACAAGATCTTGAGACTTAAGAATCCCTTAATGTTGCCTACTAATTTTAATGGTTTGTAGCACACTAGATGTTACCAAAAAATATTCTAAAGGAGTGAAAAAATGGGGTCACTCACCCCCCATTGTGATATAACCCACCTTAAGGTGGTGAAATAGGCTATAGTTCCCATAGCTCTTATAACCCACATTAGTATAACAAATTAGGATGTTTGAGGCTAAAGGTAATGAACAAATCCCTTTACGAAAAAATAGAAGAACGACCTAGATCACTAAAGTTACAATTATACCTTTCCAATAATAGCAAGTCTATAAAATTCAATCCAATCCTTTCACTACACTAGATTTGATCACAACTAAGGGTAACGCTATTACCCCTACTTGAATTTATATCCTTGGAATGTGAACGAAAAAGATTTTGCACCCCCTAATAGTATCAATTTTATAAAGTATGACCTAGTGGGATTCCCATAATATAAAATTATATGGAACCACTATAATCTCAACCAATAAAAACATAAAAATAATTGTCTAGACATACCGGAATACTAAACCAACACTCACTTTCCTGCTCAACCTAGCTCACAAGTCCCTCCCATGGGGCTCATATTTGCAGGAATGATTCCTACTATGCAAAGCACCACTTAAGAGACATATTTAGAATACTTAAAAAAACTTAGACTTAGCATTTATATTGTTTTATTGCCACAACTCCTCCCAAATTTACCAAAATTTAAAGTGGGGGGAGACAAGAACTCAAAAATAATAGTGCATATGATATTAGCAAGGAAAATACTCCCTTAGGATGAATTTTTGGCTATAATACTTCCAAATATCCTTGAAGGGATTGCTTTGGATCAATAGTATCACCTTCATAAGGATTTGATACATCTTTTTGATAACTCATTTTTGAGTTCATTGTGATATTTGGTATGAAAAAATAGTAATTTCATGAACATGAGAATTCCTAATAACAAAGTAGGATGCCAATGAGTGTGTAATGCACTTCATCACACATTGGATCCAATTCCTATATTCATTGGTAACTGTATCTAACATGGACCATCATGAATTTTTTAACCCCTTTCTGCATGCCTTAAACAAGGATATAAGAGAGTAAGTCCAAAAAAGTCTTACAAGGAAGCCTTAGAAAGTGTATTAAGAATTGACTAAGTTTCTATCAATAAAGGGTGAACAAATTATGGAGTTAGTGGAAGACTTTTCAATATACAAAGTAATGAAAATAATAAAAACAACCCTTCCATTTTAAAGATTCTATAAAATAATATCAATTCAACAATAGAAGAGGTTGCTAATACATCCTGCAAATAACTATAACAATAATGGATATGGTGGAAGGGATTGCATTCCCCAAAACATCCAAAACATCAATGTTATTGACTACCCCAAAAATAATAAAACTTATTATCAAAGGGGTGATTAAAAACAAGGAAACCACCAATAATAGGATAATAGATATGAACCATCTCATCAAGCATATGAACACAACCAATATTTCTTATTTCAAAAATTGAGGAGCATAGCATAAAGTTGTGCTCAAATTTATAGGGCCCCAAATCCTTAAAGCTAAGTAATTCTCTGAGTGTTAGGGATGTCAAAAATCATATCAGCACAACTCTACATTATGATTATGGAAGGCAACAATGGACCGATTTACTAAGGTGGGTGAGAACTTCTTTAAATTTAGAGTCAACTAGACCAATGTATGCTTGGTCCTAAAGGTTATTGCTAGAACAAAGACTGGCCTAATATACATAATAACTCTTATTAGTTTTAAAAGCACATCATTACATAGCTATAGGATTTGGGTACACACAACATGATTCTCCAAAGGTAATAATAGCTATGGATTATTGAATATATTCTCCCTAGTTAGAATACTAAACCATGAAGTGCATGCAACAACCTTCCTACTCCTAATCTACTTTTGAATTATGGTTTTTGTTTGAGCATGTAGAAAATAATTACTTCTAGGAATGGTTTTTATTCATTGGGTTACAAAGCTATAGCATACCATGATAAATAATATAAATAAATCATAAAATACTATGAGTTATGTATAGATATACACCACAAATAATGATATCAAATAACTAGACATTCTTAGTTATCCATCCTAGACTATTGAAATTCATATACAATGAAGAAGAGACCATCACAAAACTTGTAACAAATTAAAATATTGTCACATTCATCAAATCTTTATTATTTTCATACCAACACGTGAGGCAAGAGGAAACCTTAAGCTAAAATTTATCAAAAGGTCCACAAATGGAATTATGGAGATATTCAACTATAAGAACCATTCATAATATAATAAAATCCTTGTGATTTATAAAATTTTCCACTCTAATGGTGATTATATTTGGAAGATTTGAAACCGTAGAAGCTCTTTGACACTTGTGCTATTTATTGGTTGTATTAACACTTCAGGAATCAAGGAATAATTGTAGGTCCTAAATGTGGCATAAAAGGAAAGCTTATATTTTGAGAAATATGTGAGATTGATTACTTGAATATCCAAGATGACCATAAAGAAATGAAACTCAACCATCACATTAATGGATGCATGGTGTTATCATCTTCCTCCATTGAAATTGCATGTAAAACTACACCCTTAAGATGAACAACTATTTCTAGGAGAGAAAATCTTAATAGGATAGTTTGTAGGGTTCAAATCCAGCATTAATGACATATTATGAGGATATGGGGAGGTAGGTCTAGGGAAGAATAGTGCAACATGTGGGAGTTTGGGATTTTGAACATATTAAGGATTGAGTACACCTTATGTATTGAGCAAGTAAATAAATATATCTTTGTTTCACCAACTCCATAAATATATATGAAGGGAATTATCAAGAGTCAAGTATTGGAGATACCAAAGAAACCTTACTCGAGACAATCAAAGAAGGATAGTTTGAACTTGCAAAACTAAGGTGATGTAATGCAAACTTTTTAACTTATTCTCAAAAGTATCATATTAGAGGTACTCCCACATTTATGACTCCAAAAAAGTATATGAAGGGAAATGTTGAAATTAAAGGATCGAGGATACCCAAGAACTCATGTCATAAAGGATGTAGCTAAAGAAATGACTAAAAGCGTGACTCTAAAAGTAACTTAGTGTAAAACATCAAAGTGTGGGGGTTGGAGGAGAATCATACTAGGATAGAAAAGTATGAAACTATAAAATTCTACTTAGTCCTTAAAAAATATTTAGAAACACTAAACTTAGATTTTTTTAGATTTTGGAAACCTCTAGCACATGATAGGAACATGCAGGATGAAACAGACCAACACTTAGGTATAATTTGACTAAGGGAGACCCACAAGGAAAATTTCTTAAATCGGTTATAAATGATGAGCTAAATAAGGCTAAAATGTATAATGGATCTATAACTCGAGAAAATTAAGTCACTACAAATTTAGGCACCAACAATTTCATCTCAAAAATCCTTAAGGATAAAAAAATCTTGTTTATATAAATATTTATCAACCCTCAAAAGTTGATAGCTAATAGCAACAAAAATCAACATATAATCATAACCTCAAAGACAATAAATATGATGATATTTTAGGATCCATTTCCTTCTCACTATAATAGTGAGTTAGGTTTGGATAACACTCATGCCTCCTAATCAATAGACACATCCTACCTTGATGATCCCAACATACCAATTCAACTAGGCCCAAAAGGGAAAACAAATTTTTTTTTGTATAGGTAATGAGATTCCATGGGATTTATATTTTAATTATATAAACCATGACATATCCCATTAGTCCTTATGACCTCGTAAAAGATCTCAAGCCTAAGTCTATGCAAAAATCTCCTTTATTAATCTTCTCAAGAATTCCATGTCTCGTTGTTTAGCCCTATTGTAGGCAATTAGGCTAAAATACCTCAACCAATTAACTCAACCCTAGAGGAGAAAATAAAACAAGTAGAATTGGATATGAACCCACCAAATGATAAGCTTCGTGATCTTGGATTCTTTTCAAAATTAAAATAAATACCATCGAAGGATAAATTAGTGAGAAGAGGAAATCCCACCCTACAATTACATGTCTAGATATATGACATGTGCATTAAGAGGACATTGACAAATGATGGATCATAGTGAATATTGTGCCATTTCCCCTCCTTGAAAGAATATAATATGGCTAAATAAACATGACCACTTATAGAGATAGACTACAAGGATATGAAAACTCAAAGGCTAATACAAGGATATGAAAACTTGAAGGCTAATACAAGGATATGAAAACTTAAATTATGAAAGGAAGACCTTGGACACATAAGATAAACATTCCCTTAAAATTTATTCCAAGAGGTTCATTTCCTCTATCTAGGGAAGATCTATGTTGTGAAAGGAGATCTGAAGCTATTTAGTATAGTGGAAGTTTACATATCAAAAAAGAGGATAGGCATCTCAAATTTTTAATAATTATCCATAAACAAGATTGTAATACCAAAGCCTAAACCTCAAATTTTATATTTAAAAAAGAAAGAGGGTCATATTAATATCATTACTAATTTAGGAGTTAAAATGGTTGAGAAATGGGGACCCTTAAACTAGGAGTGGTCATGTTAGCCAAAATAATTACAAAGATTATAGAGTTATTAGAAAAGGATGACCCCATATAATTACCCTAAGATACTTATTCAATCAACACAATACCAATCATAAATATGTTTTTAGATGAAAATAAAGAGGTCATGTTTGAATTAAGTAGGTCTATGACAATTAAATAATATCTTTTATTTATTATGGATTACTCGAATACAACAAGTCCAATTTGAAACAACCAACATTATTAATGATTTTCAAGCAAGGAATCCCAACATCTTCATGCATGTTGAATAATAGTTTTCAGAATTTGTTAAAATCCCTTGATCTGTCACCTAGGAAAATGACATATAGTGAAACATATACTTTACTAATGCTAAAGAGTGGCTCTTATAGTGAATTAACACCTGTAGATACCCCAAATTGTCCTAATTGGTGAACAACATTATTTAACTTTCACCATTCTTCTCTAAATGATTAAAAATAATACATTATTATCAAATTTTATATTCATCTATTAATTAAGTGATTTAACATTATTTAATTATTTTTTCCTCAATCATCATTTCTAACTAATTAAATAAATCTCATTTATTTATCAAATCTCCTAATTTAACCTTATTTATCCTAATTAATTAAATAAACAAATTATTTAATTATGGCAATAACATAACTTATTCATTTAAATTAATTAAATAGGTATCATTAATTATTTAATTAATCTACTTTCCCTTCTTCAAATTTGAATAATTAAATCAATTATTTAATTTCTCCAAAATCACTCAACATGTTCAAATAAATAAATATACTTTATTTATTAAAGTCAAAAAGAAAACTTGCACATTCATCTCCAATATTAATTAATTATCCTCACCCCCTTTTGATTGATTAAATCATGACCACTAATTTCTCACTCTAATTGGTTAACTAACCCATCTATTTCTTAACTCAACCTAACTTTCTCAATCCCACTAAACACTCAATCTGATTTCTTCAACCCCCCAATCATTCCAATTTAATCCCACTAATTGTCCAATTAAAATCCTTAATTGGATCAATCAGAGGAGTTAACTAATCAATCTATTTCTTCTCAACGGTTCTCAACCGTTGATGATGATCTTTCACTGTTGAATCTTGATCATTCATCTGAAACTTGAAAATCTATAAAGTAACCTTCTTCCTTCTCAAAAACGATCAAAGAATCTAGAGAATTTGTGTAAAGAGGTCATGTTGAATTGACTATCAAATTCTTAAGAGAAAACACTTACATCTTTGATCACCATTAACATACCTTTTGAAGCTTTTGCACAACAATGGAGGCTTCATATTGATCCAAGCAATCCAACATCAATACAAATTACACTTCGCCATGGGATGGTAATATTGTAATATTTGAATTTGTTTTATGTTCTCTTTTGTTGGTATGTGGTGATTGATCATTCTATACTGTACACTCTTCATGTATCCTCGTTGGGGTCCGGGGCCGGGCCGGGCCCTGGGCAGGGGTTCGGGGGCGGTAGCCCCCGAGAAAAATTTTTGGCCTGCTTTTTCGCGAAATTACTGAAAAAGGGAAAAATCACAAAAAGGCAAAAATCCTCGATTTTGTATAACCCTAATTTATAAAGGGTTTAGGATAGAGTTACAGGATCATAAGAAACAGGCGATCATTCGCGATATTGTAATAGGGTTTTACACTGGTTAATGAAATCATTGGATGGCTGCGGTTTGGTGGATGTAGCCCACATTGGGTGAACCACGTTAAATTCTCTGTGTTATTTTTCTGTGTGTTTTACTTCTGGTTTATTTGATAAAATTTGCATTTAGCTTTTAGATATCTGCCATTGAAAACCTAATAAGTGGTATCAAAGCGAGTTGTTTTCAATTATCGTTTGCAGGAAAGTCTCACGATTGAGTGGGAGTTTCACGGTTAAGTGGGAGCAATGGCAGACGAGGGTAAGATGAAGGTTGATAAGTTCAATGGGCAGAACTATCAGTTATGGAAGATGCAGATGGAGGACTATCTCTATCAGAAGGATTTATGGTGGCCATTGGAAGGGAAAACCAAGAAACCTACAGCAATGTCGGATGAGGACTGGGATATTTTGGACAGAAAGACACTTGGCAGTATTCGCTTATGCCTAGCACAATCGGTGGCGTTCAATATCACAACAGCAAAGACAACTCTAGAGTTGATGGAAACCCTAGCAAAGTTATATGAAAAGCCTTTCGCTTCGAATAAGGTATTTCTTATGAAGTGCTTATTTAATATGAAAATGGTAAAAGGTGGATCAGTTACTGATCATTTGAATGAATTTAATACGGTTACCAATCAATTAACTTCTGTAAAAGTTAACTTTGATGAAGAAGTTAGGGCTCTTTTGATTTTGTGTTCTTTGCCTGAAAGCTGGAATAGCTTGGTAATGGCGGTTAGCAATTCTATTTCTGGTTCAAATACATTGAAATTTGATGATGTTGTTGGGGTTATTTTGAGCGAGGAAATTCGTAGGAAAAGCTCAGGTGGAACATCCACATCAGGCAGTGTTTTGAATGCAAAAAGCAGGGGCAGAACAAATGAGAGACGAAACAATTTTGGGAGTCGTGGGAAGTCACGAGGAAAATCAAGGGACAGAAGGTCCCAATCTAGAGACAAGAGGGATTGTTGGTACTGTGGTAAGTCAGGGCATGTAAAGAAAGATTGTTGATCTCGAAAAAATAAAGAAGGAGACAAAAAGGAAGGAAATAAAGAGGCAAATGTGGTAAGTAATAAATCTGATGAGGATGCTTTGATTCTTTCTCTTGATAATGTTGATGATTCTTGGGTGTTAGATTCAGGGGCTTCATTTCATGCTATGCCCCATAGAAATTATTTTTTTGATTATGTCCAAGGGGATTTTGGGCTAGTTTATTTGGGAGATAATGAACCTTGTCAGATTGTTGGAAAGGGAAGAATCAAGATCAAGTTGCAGAATGGGAATCATTGGCTACTACATGAGGTAAGGCACGTTCCAAAGCTAAAAAGAAATTTAATTTCTGCAGGGCAACTAGATGATGAAGGTTGTGTTGTTACATTTAGTGATAAAAATTGGAAGGTTACAAAAGGTGCCTTAGTAGTAGCAAAAGGTGCGAAAGTAGGCACCTTATATCTTTGTACAGGTCATACTGTTCCTTCTACTTTAGCTATTGCAGATAAAAATCAATGTTCAGGAACAGTTGCTGCAGTTCAGCAGGAAGAAAATCAGATAGTTGCTGCAAATTCTGAATCAGTACTATGGCATAACAGACTTGGTCACATGAGTGCAAAAGGTATGAAAGTACTTCATTCAAAGAATGCTTTACCAGGTCTAAAATGTGTTAACATGGATTTCTGTGAAAGTTGTGTGTATGGCAAACAAAAGAGAGTTAGTTTTCTCAAGGATGGGAAACAAAAGAAAGATGAGAAATTGGAGCTTGTGCATACAGATGTATGGGGACCAGCTCAGGTATCTTCTCTCGGTGGCTCTCATTATTATGTCACATTCATCGATGATGCAACTAGGAAGGTATGGATTTATTTCATTAGGCAGAAATCTGATGTATTTGAAACTTTTAAAAAATGGAGAAGCTTGGTTGAGAATGAGACAGGTAAAAAGTTGAAATGTCTCAGATCTGATAATGGTGGTGAGTATTGCAGCAAAGAGTTTAAAGATTATTGTTCCTCTAATGGTATTCGTAGGCAGAAAACGGTTCCAAGGACTCCAAAGGAAAATGGAGTGGCTGAGCGCATGAATAGAACAATAATGGAGCGTGCACGGACTATGAGATTGCATGCTGGGTTGCCTTTAAACATGTGGGCAGAGGCTGTAAACACTGTTGTTTATTTAATTAATAGAGGTCCATCTAATCCTTTGGGTTGTGGTATTCCAGAGGAAGCATGGAAAGGTAAGAAGGTGAGTTATTCTTTTCTGAAAACCTTCAGTTGTGAAGCATTTGCACATGTAGATTCTGAAAATAGAACCAAGCTTGATGCAAAATCAAAGAAATGTATATTTCTTGGATATGGCATAGATGAATTTGGTTATAGGATTTGAGATTTTGAAAATAAGAAAATTGTGAGAAGAAGGGATGTCATATTCAATGAGAAAATGTTGTACAAAGATCTATTGCAGCAGCATGAGAAGAAAGAACAGGATTATGCAATGCTGGATGATATTACAAACACCAATGTTCCAGTGGTTCCTCATGCTCCGCAACAGCAACAACAAGAAATACCACAAACTCCAGTTAATGTTAGGCAATCTTCAAGGTTAAGTAGACCTCCAGAAATATTTTCTCCCTCTTTGTACTCTATTCTATTAACTGATGCTGGTGAACCAGAATGTTATCATGAAGCTATGCAGGTGGATACCAAGGTTCAGTGGGAGCATGGAATGGAAGAAGAAATGGACTCCTTGCTGAAAAATCAAACTTGGGAATTATGCAAGTTGCCTGCAGGTAAAAAGGCTTTAGCAAACAAATGGGTTTATAGGATGAAAGAGGAGGATGGAGGTAAGAAAAGATTTAAATCCAGATTAGTTGCAAAGGGATTTGCACATAAACAAGGTATTGATTTTGATGAAATATTTTCTCCAGTTGTTGAAATGACCTCTATTCATATTGTGTTAAGTATTGTGGCTATTGAAGATTTGCATTTAGAACAGCTTGATGTTAAAACTGCCTTTCTCCATGGTGATTTGGAAGAGGAAATTTATATGGAACAACCACAAGGATTTGAGGTCAAAGGTAAGGAGAAACTGGTGTGCAGATTGAAGAAAAGCTTATATGGTTTGAAGCAAGCACCTCGACAATGGTATCTTAAATTTGATAGTTTTATGGCTGAGCAAGGTTACAATAGGTGTAATTCAAACCATTGTGTTTATTTTAAGATGCTAGGTGAAGATAGCTACATTATTTTATGTTTATATGTTGATGATATGCTTGTAGCGGGGTCTAACATGGATCACATAAAGGAGTTAAAACAACAGTTAGCAAATTCATTTGCTATGAAGGATTTGGGGGCAGCAAAACAAATCCTTGGTATGAAGATTACAAGAGATAGGAAAAACAGGAAATTGTTTTTATCTCAGGTTGATTATGTTAAAAAGGTGTTGCAGAGATTTCATATGGAGAATGCAAAAGCTGTCAGCACACCTTTGCCCAGTCATGTAAAATTGACTAAGGATATGTGTCCAAAGACACAAGAGGAGGAAGAAAAAATGTCCAAAGTACCATATGCTTCAGTTGTAGGTAGTTTAATGTATGCCATGGTATGCACGAGACCAGATATTGCACATGTTGTAGGAGTTGTTAGCCGGTATATGAGTAATCCAGGAATTGAGCATTGGAATTCCGTGAAATGGATTCTCAGGTATTTGAGAGGTACACCAAATAAACATTTATGTTTTGAGGGATCTAATACAGATTTAAAAGGCTATGTTGACTCAGATCTGGCAGGGGATATTGATACTAGGCGGAGTACCACAGGTTATGTATTTACCGTTGGTGGGACAGCAGTAAGTTGGATATCTCGATTGCAAAAGGTGGTTGCTTTATCCACCACAGAGGCAGAGTATGTGGCTGCAACAGAGGCAGCAAAAGAGATGATATGGATGCAATTTTTCATGGAAGAGTTGGGAAAACAACAGGCTGAAAATTACTTGTTTACAGACAGCCAGAGTGCTATACATCTTGCAAAGAATTCTGCTTTGCACTCTAAAACCAAACACATACAGTTGAGGTATCATTTCATTCGGTCAGTGATGGAGGATGGACAGGTAAAGCTGGCAAAGATACATACAGATGTAAATCCAACGGATATGTTTACTAAGGCGGTGATAAGGGAGAAGTTGAGCTCCTCTTCAGCTTCGGTTGGCCTTCAAGGTTGAATTAAAGTATAAGAAAGCAGCAGGGTCCAAGGTGCTTATTTCCAGTGGGAGCTATAAGTGCAGCGGTGTTGTCCAGGTTCAGTCTCCAAGTGGGAGATTGTTGGTATGTGGTGACTGATCATTCTATACTGTACACTCTTCATGTATCCTCGCCGGGGTCTGGGGCTGGGGGCCGGGCCCCCGGGGGTTCGGGGGCGGTAGCCCCCGAGAAAAATTTTTGGCCTGCTTTTTCGCGAAATTACTGAAAAAGGGAAAAATCCTCGATTTTGTATAACCCTAATTTATAAAGGGTTTAGGATAGAGTTACAGTATCATAAGAAACAGGCGATTATTCGCGATATTGTAATAGGGTTTTACACTGGTTAATGAAATCATTGGATGGCTGCGGTTTGGTGGATGTAGCCCACATTGGGTGAACCACGTTAAATTCTCTGTGTTATTTTTCTGTGTGTTTTACTTCTGGTTTATTTGATAAAATCTGCATTTAGCTTTTAGATATCTGCGATTGAAAACCTAACATCTTTTATGATAGCATTATTCATCGAATTCTTAGTTTCATAATTTCAATTCATGATTATGTTTGGGATAATGTCTTTTCTTTGATCTCTTTCATTTGATTTCATTATTGTTTTCCTTATGCTTATTTCCCCCCTTACATAAATTGGCATACTTGGTTGATCTTTTGAGTATTCTTTGAGAATTTTGCAAGTTACAGCCAAGAATTTGATTAAAACCCATCATTTATTTTAATCATAAAAATGGATGCACATAATTTTGTAAAACCATTTCTAGATTTTGTAGATCTCGCTCTTAATTTCTTGTAACTTTTTATGGTTTTTAATTTCATGAAAAAATAAAAGAGGTATTGCAATTTTAGTTTGTTGTGTTTTTTTTTAAATTTGTATTGCTAACCTTTAAAATTCATGTGTTTTATTCATCTCTAATAAATTCTACATGCTGAATTTTAGAAAAAGGTTTTTGGGTTTTGTAGATCTTCATTTTATCTTTCAAAATTAACTGACTATTTCAATTTTGATGTAGATTTGAGAAAGTTGTTGCTACTTCAAAATTTTGTTATAATCGGTCAAGAAAGGTAAAAAACATTATCAATATTTTTTTTCATTTCGTTCTTTTTTCAATAGAATGAATTTTTATACTAATATCTTTCTTTACAGCTTGTGGCCATTAGAGGATTAGCTTTCACACTTCATTTTGGTGTACTTAAAATTGATTTCACATTTCATTTTGGTGTACATAAAAAGAACCTACAAATCTCACACTTCATTTTGGTGTACTTAAAATTGATTTCACATTTCATTTTGGTGTACCTAAAAAGAACCTACAAATCTCACACTTCATTTTGGTGTACTTAAAATTGATTTCACATTTTATTTTGTGTACCTAAAAAAAACCTACAAATCTCACACTTCATTTGGTGCAATAAAAATTGATTTCACATTTCATTTTGGTGTACCTAAAAAGAACCTACAAATCTCACACTTCATTTGGTGCAATAAAAATGAACAAGACAAATTGAATGTTTTCATTTTGGTGCTATTAAAATCAACTCACGTTTATTTTGGTGCATTGAAAACTTGGTTAAAATCTTCATATTCCAATTTGGTGAATAAAATTGAACAAATCCTCTTTTTTTATTGCAAAATGGCATTTCTTGCTTGAAGGCTCAAATGTTTTGAACTTGGTGCATCTAAAAAACAAATTGTTATCTTTACACACTTTAGTTTTGGGCTTAAAATCAAATTGCTATGAGTTGTCTACTGTGTTCACCGTGATTGGCAAGCCAAGTGCATATACTTTCCCCCTGCATCTTTTGACGATCCTGGATGACGAGAAACACTTTAGGATTTTTGCACTTTTTATGGTCACCCAATTTTTAGGATAAGGGTATGCTAATAAGATACATCCTGCAATGGAGAACTCATATAAGTGACTCTAAAAGCACATTTATCAGTGGGCTATATAAATTTTGTGAAATCAAAATAAAGTAGCTTATATCTAGGTGGGAATAGCATATCGTACCTCATCCTCATCCAAATGTATGAGTTGGGTAGGAATGGCTAAAGTCTTAAGTGGCTTATGTTTGATCTATACGTCACAGTGTAAATGATTGTCATTAAAAACCTTATTTTAGAATCCTATACAGTTTCTTGAAACGTCCTTCAAAGTAGTGCATGAGAATAGCACCATTCCTAGAAGCTATTTACCACATTAGATCTATAGTTGAGACATAAATCATTAAGGGAAGGGACTCTTTTTCTTGGAGTATCAATAAAATACATTTCCTTTATATATCTTATTTGTTCCCTCTATAGATTTGATTCAATCTCTCCTTCAAGGGTGAGGTAAGCCTACAGAGAAGAGCATACCTTTTATTCCTTAGAATGTGTTGACTGATAATCTACAAGATATATCATTGGAGCTCAAATTGTTTGTTGTATGCATCACTTTCCATCAAAAAAGTCAAATCAAACAAGCATCTCAAACTTACAAACTTATCCAACAAACTGTTATCAACAAACTAGAAAATTTAGAAATAGATCCACTACTGTGATTTCTAGATCACTTTTGTTCTAAAAAAATACCACAGTCGTCCTAAGTTTTCACTGCTTCTGTGAAAAAGTTTGCTATTTTCTTCTCTATTTTACAAGTCACAGATTTAAATAGAGATCACTTTTTCTCAAATTTCCACAGTCATTCTATAAAAGGAACCACTATTGTCCTCAACAACAACCACTATTGTCTTGCATTCTAGTGCATATCAAAATTGGTCCAAAACTAGTTAAATCCATCACCCTTTTTGAAACACAAACAATTAGACCTTCAACAAATCATATTAGCATCTATTCATATCCATCAGCAAATCAAAACATCAACCTAGTCTTGGACACACATTGAACACAAGAGATCAAACCAGCAACTTGCTAATATTTTTAAAGCAACCTTTAGTTGCAACCTCATAGCTAGTTCAAGTAAAGTTACACCATATCCTCTAAAGCATAGAAAAACATCAATTTGAGTCTTGTGAACTATTATGTTCTAAACTAGCATCAAATCAAACCATCCAGCAGCAAACATCATAGCTTCATTTATCCAACAACGCCCAAAATTGTCTCATCTCCTCATCATAATGTTGAGTAGCAAAATTTTAGAATCTAACATCAAACTTGATTATTCCACTATCCCTAAAATATGTCAATATTAGTCTATTACCCAAATCCAATTCCACTCTATACACCCATGGGGTCATCCTATACTACAAATTTCAATGATATATCAACTATGGATTCCCCTAATTGAGGTTTTAGTGAATCTTGTCACATGGTAGATTTCAATCAAAATCAAAATCCATATCAAAATCACTCTTATCAAGGGTTTCAAAATCACCATCAAGGACAAAATTTACAACATCAGATTTCCCTAAATTCACTTCAAAAAATAGTTGACACACTTGAACAAAATAAAAAAATGGCATATCATCAACAACATGTTCAATGTCAAGACATTGTATATTAACAACCACAACATCAACAACAAGGTCTAAACTCACAACATCAAAACACAACATATCATCAACAACAAACAAACATCATTCCACAAACACCTCAATATCCACATCAACAACACTACCAACATCATCAAAACATTGATTCCTATCAGCAACAAAGTCTATTTCCATAACATCAAGTGAATCAACAACATCAATTGGAACAAAAGAAAATACAACAATAATATCAACCCCAAAATCAGAAATATCCACATCAAAATCATCAACGATAACATCCTCAAAATCATCAATCTCAAAACCAACAAGAAATTCCATCTCAAATACAAAAATCATCCCTTCCACAACAAGACTCACAATCCAACCACACTATTAAACGTAAATACACTCCTTTAGGGGGGCCAATTTAGGGGGTGTTAAACACTTTATTCAATGCTAAACTTATCACACTTCTAAAGCCATCACAAACCTATCATCAAATTCCCATGGTACAATGACAAGGCCTATTGTAAATACCATGGAGTAAAACTTCATGATGCATCAAAATGTGTTACACTCAAAAATCTCATCCAAGACCTTATTGATAAAAAATAAATAGCTATTGAATACACCATTCAAGGTCCAAACACTAATGATAACATTAACAATAACTCTACCTCAAATGTTGAAAATAATGATCAAGAGACTCTTAATCCAACACTTATACCCAATGCAGAAAATCTAAGCCAAGAGTTATCACCCACATGTTCACATTTCAAGGAAATTCAAGGATCCTTTACAAAAAATCCATTCTTTGAAGTTGATCCATGTCAATAACATGAACCAAATCATATCGAAGATAACAACACACAAAATCAAGATCAATAATTCCTATCACCAAAATACTATAATAACTTGGTGAATACCTTCCAAGACATCCAATATTTTCTACAAGAAGAAGAAATACATATACCAAGTGCAAATACATCTACCCATGAGATGCTTACTCCTAAGGACGTGTAGATAATCTTCATCCAAATCAAGAGTCTCATACTCTTAACATAATTACCAATGAACAAGATTCTCCTACTCTTAACATCCTTACCCATGACCAAGGAATAGCAAAATCCATAGACATATCAATAATTGATCATGAAGAAGACTTATACATGAATTGTGAATCAGAAACGTCCTTTAAAAAACAAGCAGAAATCGACCATGAAGAACCCTTCTACATGGATTGTGAAATAGAAACATCCTTTGAAGATCAAGTAGAATATATCATTCAGGAAGTTATCCCACATATGGAGGATCCTATCACTTATAAACTTGGATCACTTACCTTTGTTAGAGAAAGCTATCTTACCAATGAAGAAGCTATCACCTTTAAAGATCCATAGCAAAGCAAAGAAGGATTAGCACCTTGTTTCCAAAATAAATTATATCCTATTGTAAATAAAAAAATTTGAAGGATGCATTATCAAGGTAGAGGATTAGGCCTACATGAACACAATATCCTAGAACTAGTGTAGATTATTGAAAATCCTAAGCATCAAGGTCTTGGTTATTTAGCAATTAATGAATCTAAACATATCAGTGATACCTCTATAATATCAAGGGCAACTTGGTTGAACACCTAGAATACTAAGAGGGGGGTGAATCAGTATTTCATTAAACCATTTACATAATATCCATCCAAGCAATAACACAAATCTAATTGTAACAACAAGTGAAAGAATGGAATCAACACAAGATCACAACACACATGAACACTAGTGTTTTTACGTGGAAAACCCAAAATGGGAAAAACAACGATGAGGATTAACTCACAATATAATATATCTGGATATAAAATATTGCAATGGCTCACTGCAAAGACACATTGTCCTTGAAGGCCCATAGCTTGAAGTAATTTACAAAACAGAGTATGGAAACACTAACAGGATAAGAACTGAGATAGAATGCAACTTCCTTGTGTTGGATTTTAGTTCTAATGAAGCACACAATACATAACACTTCTATATATATATATATATATATTATACTCAACAATTATGTTAGTTCACCTATGCTATTTTTCACATTTGCACTATACAGCAATCCCCGATCACTTTGATTTTTACCACTTCATTATTTCACACGCACACACAACATCTCTTCTTTCTTCAAAAGTGTCTTATATATATACTGTATACATTCACATATACTAACTAGGTCAACCTAATTAGAGTAGCCCTATTTCAAATCAAAATTAAATATGTCGGCTTTATCCTCAAAACATATTCATCTTCATGCCCAACACAAGTGTGTAATATATGGTATCAGTTGGCATAGACCTAAGATAGATCCATTTAGCATTCACAACGCATATTTAACTTCTTAATACCAATTCATAATTAGGTCAGCCAGAATTGGACCTAAAACATCAAATAATTCAAACATGTATGCAATTTGCCAAACGTGTAACTCCAAAACTTGTTAACACATCGAATTCTCCTTTAAAAAACATCAAATAACTTATCTTCAACTCCACAAGGAAAAATAATTAAACATGATAAAATTTGGAATCTCCCACATCAATGCACTATAGAGAGACTTACTATAATCCTCATAACAGAACACGGTCATTCATATCTTTTGTATGCATTTGCACATCATCATAAAACTTCGAGATAAGATGAATCTCATAGACATTAATCTATGTATAAAAACTTGTATTGATATCATTCTTTATGGTTGAGTCCAAACCAAAAAATTGACACACTGAACCTGTATATAAATAGAACACTATGTACCAAACTATTGGTAATGTATCTTTCCAATGGTATAACCAAGCCAACTGAAAACTTGTCAGTGGATGCAAATGATGTCGAGATAGAACATATTATCAGTTTTTGAATAAATCTTACACGATGAGATGATCTAGACCAAAAATTCAAATCAAAAAACATTCAGTACCAGATTAGCATAGCTCGTACCATTATTACCAAAGTAGTTATTGATCTTTACAAGTAATGTGAGTAGGGTATGTTGATGTTAATGTTGACATCAATGACAACAATCTTCTAATTTCCAACAAACTTTATCTAATGCAAACATCAACATAAAGAGCATGAATATTTCTTATAATGAAATTGTTACCAACACTACAACTAGCCATATCATGAATCGTCATCCACACATATTTCAACCCTCTAATTGGGACCAACAACAAGAGAAAAATTTATATCAAAGAAAGGAACAATTTATTGAAGCAAAAGAATCAATAAAAAAAAATTGACAAAGCAAATACAAATGGATACCAAAGAAAAAACAAGAAAATCATCCCTATCAAACTCCATTAGTCAAAGAAACTATGGGGCAAATCAAAAAGGGAATTTCATCCATCAAAAATGTCCAACAATGCAAAAGAAAGCTTCAAGAGTGACCTACAAGGTATATCAAGAAGTTTGTCCCAATTGAATCTCTATATCCACCTATCATTGCTCATCATCCCAAGTTTGGAGAGTCAAAGATTCCAAACAGTCGACCAATCCATTTGAATCTCATATCCCTCAACTTATTTTTCCATCGATGATATCCAAATCTCGCATTGACCATGTGTCAGTGGCAACTCTTTATCATAAGGACTCTAAGGGCACCCTATCACAATTTGCACATCTAGGAAAGGTTCACTTTGGTATCAACAAAGAAGATAAGAATTATCAGGGGTTACATTCAAGTGTTTATATTAGCAAAGCAACTCCTCCAAGTAGGATATCATTGGCACATTATGATAGCCACAACACCTATTTTAGCCCCAGCAACATCTACATTAGCACCACCATGGGGTTCAACATGAGCATTAACTATTTCAAAAAAAACAAAAAAACAAATAGCTAAGAAAAAAATCGTCCTCTAGTGAAAACCACTACGGTGGCACTTTGAACAAGTACCATGATGAAACCTGGCAAATGGGCATTATGTGTAGAATTGAACATCAATGTGTACTATTTTAGGTGGAAGCATCTCAACCTATCCATAATAAATCCAGCATTCCATGAATCTTATCCCTAATAAATCCAACATTACATCCATCTTCTATCTATCTTATCCATAATGAAATCCATGAACCGCTCATCCAACCCATTTTTCATCCAAATCCAACTTATCTTGATCTTGGAAAAGGTTCGGCATACACTTCACACTTGCTTATGGTAAGAATTTTGACATGGGTCACTATCATTGATCCTATCCTATTTAACATTATCTAAGCCAAAAGACATTGTCCAAAGGGGCATCCTCTATCCAAACATGTTATCCTATCACAAGATAATCCTTGGCATCCTTTACATATCCATTCATCCATTCATTTATCCATGCATCCACCCATTGCATTCCCTACATTACTAGACATTGGGGGATAGGTACTTACATCTTGCTTCGAAATAAATCTTGATCTATGTCTTCTAGCTCACATTTATAATCTAAGCATCATCTAAACACCAAACAATCCATATTAGTTGCATCTTGTTGATGCTTCAACATGGTATCAAAACCTTCAACAATATTGTTCCTAAATTGGCTACAAATTTTGATCAATCATTATCCGATCAATCAATCATCATCTGGGATGTATCCTTCCCACTCCTCATGTTGTTCCTATCTTGACAACACTATCTTTGTATTATTGTGTATCCTCAATAATGTTATCATTATCAAAAATTGCTTAATCAAATCAATCGATTTTATTCGGCCTATCAATAAGATCTCAAAAGACTATTGATATCCCTACATATTGATATCTCTTTATCATTCATCCATATGGTCAACATAAAAATCCAAAAACATCAAAATCCCAAAAACAGTGTTGGTCATCTTTGGACGAGCTACAATTAATTCACAAAATAGTCAAACTATATTGTCTCTAAGCTTGCATGTAAGCAAGGCCATCATCGATGAGCCCTCGATTCACTAGGTCGGTCCCTTTAGGTGTCCCTCTTGGCCTTTAAACTTGGTCAAAACTTTAAAAACATTCAAATATCTTATCAAAATCCAAAAAACATTTGTAAAGAGTTAGAAAACTCCAAAAACAATGTCAGTCAATACAATCAAACTACGATAGCTCTGCATTCATCACGTAGGCAAGGCTAATATTTGATCATCCCCCGAGGCACTAGGTCAGTCCCTTTAGGTTCCCCTATTTGTCTCTAAATCTCTCAAAAACAACAAAAACAACATTAAATAATTTAGAAAATGTCAAAAATCCTATCTCCATTATCACTTATTCGTAATCAAATTTCCATTCATAATAAGCAATCATCATCTTCAACCTTTGACAATGCAATCAACAAGCAAACTAAACATCAAAATCAAAAACTTCCAAGCAATGAAACAAAATGACAGGATCATTATCAGAATAAAACAATGCTTAAGTGTTAACTACCCTACCTTTTGAAAATCATCATCAACATCCTAACATATGTCTTAACGGATAAAACATTCCTACAATCGACAACATCAATGGGTAACATCCTGAAACATCAAAACATCCATGGCAAGTGATACTACAACATTTTTTATCTTTTTTGATTTATCTTATTTTCTCATTCCCAAGATCTCTCAAGGATGTCCATTAAGGATTTAGAGAAGGAATGGGGCATTGATCATTGATTTTTGTTTGCTCTATTTGTTGGATATTTTGGTAATACTACCATGGAAAATACTTGCCTTGTGTGTGTAGAAGTCATTTCAAGCAACTCAAGTGGCCTTGTATATTTGGTTCCGCATACCTCTCTATGCACTGGTCCAAAATGCTTTGAACTTCTAACCCATACACTCTAACAAGGTTTTTGTATGTCTAGTATGATCGAGAATACTCCTTGAATGTAGAGTTAAAGTCCACTCAATAGATACAAAACTGCCTTGGTCATTAATACCCTAGTGCATCGTGTCTATCTACTATACCAATAAGGATTTCTAAACAACTACTGGGTCCTCCATGAAAGCAAAAAGGTAGTAGTAACGGTGATCTAGAATGCATATCATCAATCATCCAATTTCTTCTATCTTCTAAATCTTACTAACATTTTCTTATAGTCAACATTTCTTTTGTCAGTCCTTGCACTTAAAACACATCACATCAGTTTGTTGAAAAATTTGGCTCATTATCCAAAATTTTCACCAAATTTCTCGAGGGGGCACCATGTTATCTCATCGTCACCAAGGCATACCTAGACAACTCCTGAGCAAGAATTTTTGAATTTTCTTTGACACAATGCTCAAAATCACATTGTATCAAAGAGGGACAAAATTGTAAATACCCTAAATTGGACCTTGATTGGCAAACAATACTATTTAACTAACTTTCACCCTTCTTCCATAAATGATTATATAATACATTATTATTTAATTATTATCAAATTTTATTTTCATCTATTAATTAAGTGATTTAACATTATTTAATTTATTCATCCTCAATCATCATTTCTAACTAATTAAATAAATCTCATTTATTTAATAAATGTCCTAATTTAACCTTATCTATCCTGATTAATTAAATAGCACGGATTATTTAATTATGTCACTAACATACCTTATTCATCTAAATTAATTAAATAGTTATCATTAATTATTTAATTAAGCTACTTTCCCTTCTTCAATTTGAATAATTAAATCAATCATTCAATTTCTCCAAAATCACTCAACATGGTCAAATAAATAAATATACTTTATTTATTAAAGTCAAAAAGAAAACTTGCACATTCATCTCCAATATTAATTAATTAATTATCCTCACCCCTTTTTGATTGAGTAAACCATGACCACTGATTTCTCACTCTAATTGGTTAACTAACCCATTTATTTCCTAACTCAACCTAACTTTCTCAATCCCACTAAACACTCAATCTGATTTCTTCAATCCCCCCAATCATTCCAATCTAATCCCAATGACTATCCAATTAAAATCCTTAATTGGATCAATCAAAGGAGTTAACTGATCAATCTATTTCCTCTCAATGATTCTGAACTGTTGGTCGTGATCTTTCACTATTGAATCTTGATCATTCATTTGAAACTTGAAATTCTATAAAATAACCTTCTTCCTTCTAAAAAATGATCGAAAAATATAGAGAATTTGTGTAAAGAGGTCATTCTGAATTGACTATCGAATTCTTAAGAGCAAACACTTACATTTTTTATCACCATTAACATACCTTTTGAAGCTTTTGCACAACAATGGAGGCTTCATATTTATCCAAGCAATCTGACATCAATACAAATTACACTTCACCATGGGATGGTAACATTGTAATGCTTGAATTTGTTTTATGTTCTCTTTTATGATAGCATTGTTCATCAAATTCTTAGTTTTATAATTTCATTTCATGAGTATGGTTGGGATAAAAATCTTTTCTTTGATATCTTTCATTTGATTTCATTGTTGTTTTCCTTATGCTTATTTTCCCCCTTACAACACCCACTAACAAGTTGCATACTCTTTGCCCCCCACTAAGGGAACGAGGGAAAATAGACTTTGAAGATCATATGTGAGCCAGTTGGATCAATGACAAGTCCATGGATGATCTTGAATCCTCTTTTGGGGATTTTATAATAATACACTACTCAAGTGAATTACTCTCATCGATAAATTATATATCTATGAACACCCTCAATTTTGGATTGAGGTAATTAAAAGGTTCCTTAACAAGATTTGAGGTAAGTCCGAGTGATTTTTGAAAAGAAAAGAGATTGCATGTAACTAATAGGATAGAGCATCTAACTATCTTCAAGTTACATAAGAGATACACAAATTACTCAATGAACCTATGGCTATAAACAAATTAAAAAATGAGCATAAATTTCTCCCCTCAAAATGAGATAGAAAAACCCCAAAATCCTCTTGAGATATTTCAATTTCTTCAACAAATCCAAGGGTGGATGAATTTTAAGTGTACTTATAAGAACAATTTAACCTACTTACTGAATCATTATCTTACAAAGGATATTTTTACTATACATTGTCCCATTAAATAGTATTTAAATATCTAGCTCATATTATAAAAGCCTAGTCATTGCAAGAAAGTATGAGTAAGGATATTGAACAAGAGTCTCCAACAATTCCTTAAAAAATAGGATAAAGTTACTAAAATAAGGTAGTATAAAGAATAAATGAAGGTTTCATGATGAATGGGAAGCTCCATATGCAATAAAAGAAGATGTTGGTAATGACAACTATCTCCTATGAACAATGAAAGGGGGAATTCATCAAAACAATAAATTCCTTACATCTCAAGAAATATTATGTTTAAAAATAATAATTTAAAATACCAAAAAATTAAAAAAGGTAGAAAATAATTAAGAATTCATATATTCAAAAATCAAAACATGCATTTTATTTTATTCACCGCTGCATTTGATAATGGTTTATTCTTGTTTGATTTTCATCCTAGCAAGGAGTCTAAAAGTTTCTAGTATATATTTCCCTTTATTAAACCATAAATTTCCATTATTATTTCCATTTACACTTCGTATTCCCAAAAATTCTAAATCAAGTTAACTTTAAGCTGCATATTGTTCTTGTTCTTTGCTATCATTTATTCAAGTCAAACATATCAAGTTTTAAAACTATACTACTTTTAATAGAAGCTAACAAGGAAGTATCCCATAATCCTCCCCAAAAAGAGGGAAGTCTTAAGAGTTATTCATTTTTTTGGTGGCACCTAACCCCTTATTCATATGACCATAAATGTCAAGGGAGTAAAAAAATTGAAAAGCAAAATAAAAATATAAATGTAAATAATTCAAAGTAGGAGAGGGAGAGAGAGAGAAATGAAAATTGTTGATTTCCATACTCTCAAGTGGAGAATAGTCTAATTTCAAAGTTATGAATGTGGTATCCCATTAGAGAAAACAAAAAAGGCAATGAAAAAAGGGAAAAAAGAAACATACACATACATGCATAAAAGTTAAGTAAAGTCAAAATTCTAGCTTACTTTTGTAGGGCCATCTTTTGTAGGGTCACCTCTTTGGTATAAGTTTAGAAGATACCAAAAAAAAATTTATCTTGTCCATATAAAAAACTATTTTAAATATTCGATCTAGATGAGAATCAGTCTAACATTTTGTGTAACTTAATCTAAAAATTATTCCATGGCCTTTGTCGATCCCACTTGATTTGCTAATAAATCCTATCTTTTAATTTTATTAAAGAAATCCTATTCTAGTCAACCCACAATTCCCTAGGTCAAAAATCCCACTGAAGAGCAACCATGGTGTTAGTTTCATATGTATATCATACAAAAGCAAGAAATAATTTGTGTCATTATAGAATGGTATCCATAAAAACAAAAACAAAACATATAAGTGCATTACACTTTCATTCATATATGTATCAAATATATCCATACACATTGTATTCACATTACATACATCTCATAAATTTAATAATTAAAAAATGCATGAGTATACTATCATATATGTATAAGAATAAATATCCATAAATTATTAAATATGAGTTCTATAACCATCCATGTGCATAAAAATGAAGAAAGTTAAAATACATCAACCACAATTATGTATGTATCTATACCAATTATGGTCATTGCAAATAAGCATCAAATGAATATCTAAAATTCTCACGTACAAGTTGCTCCATTAACGGATCCAAAGGAGATAACTAGTGCACACATGTGTGCAAATATCCCCATAAAAGGGTGCAAGTAGAAAATATCTATAATTAATAGATATTAGATCTCTCAAAGATCTCAGGGTTGGATTTAACCCATATATCCTCAAGGACTCTTTCTTTGTAGTCTCCTATCATCTACCATAATAGAGTGTCATGGAGTCCTTTGATATTGTCCTTGTGATGGGACTGGTGTGCAAACATAAGAGTGTAATTGTCCTAATGTCCCATTTGGAGTGAGTAGGTGTCTATCTACTAAACCCAAGGTTGTTCATCTCTCATATCATAGTGACCTTTTTCTCTAGGTAAAAAACTCTAGTCCTCTAAGATGCCACATCTTGGCCAACATGGAATGTAAAAGCAATGGAATATATGTTTCAACTTTCTAGTGTAGGAAGCCCCTACATCAATAAAAAGTGTATTTTTGGTTTGTATTTTGGAATGGATCAATATATTTAAATAATCACTTTAAAATATCCCTCCTCCCAATGGTAAATACCTATGTCACAAGTACAAAGAAAGAAAGAGAGTGTCAATCCAATGTTAGAGCATAGTCAATTTTTAGTGGAAAAGTAAAAGAAAAGAACAAAGAAGCATAGTACTCACCTGGGTTGTAAAATTACTATGAGGCATCAACCATCCTCATCTCCTCCTCTATTAGCTCTATAAGTCAAAAAACTAAAGCATAGGTACAACCTCTTCATCCTTTAGAGATATACCCTCATCCTTTGATGTTATCTCATATGTCTCCCCCTTAGAAATATAGTCCTCATTTTTCTCCTTGTTAGTCACAATAATAATGAGTGGTTGGGATTAATGTGATCATCATTGTCTCAAGCTTGGTGCTCAAAGTGGTCATGTGATCAAAATATTTGAAATAAGTGAGACTCGTGGAAGTGATTTGTATTATACATCAACAAAGTCCTAAATGGATGTGTATCATGGGAACACTATAGGAAATCCCTTAGGGTACTCATGTCTAAGTTGTTAAAGTAATCATGCAATAAGATTAGTCTTCATTTAGTCATTCATATCTATCATGGAAGTAACTCCTTGGAAATTAGATTGTATGTCCCTATCTTTGAATCACAACCCCTCCATGTCTGTATATGGGTTTCCCATAAATTATTTATCTACCAAGGTATAAACTTCTCATATAGAAGCATCAAAGTTCCCAATTTAACCCCATTTCATGGTTCTTAGGAATATCGAGTCTGAAGGAGGCATCTCTCACTAGTAAGGATAAATACACTCCAAGATTCATGTCATCGCAAGGGAAGGGTGGCTAAAGCAAGAGCCCATTTTTGAAAATTTTGGTAGAGATATTGATAGACCAAGGCCAATATGTTAATGCCCCACACATAAACTATGCTTCACTCAAATTGTTTAATGATTGGTGCCTAGTACCACCTAAGCATTGGAACCTTCCTAACTCTCAACAAGTAGGTGGTATTTTTTGGCAGATGATCAGCTCTCCCCTCGGGATTCATAACATGGACTAACCGCCTCTCGTGGATCCATTAACTCTAGCAGTTGTATCGAGCATTAACAGGTCAATATTTTGGTGCAATGGCAACTATGGGGACAATAATTAGTATCAGAGCCTAGTTCCTTGGAATAATTTTAATAGCTTGAGGAAGATCCAAGAAGGTGATTCAATGGATTTTGGCAATCTTCATCAACAACTTTTGGTGGAACTAGATGATCTTGATCAGTCCAAATCTAAAGTTTGGGGATTGCAAGAAAGCCTCTTGAATGCTCAGAAATTCATTCAATAATTGAAAGATCAAATCAATAAGTCTAGGGAAAAGAGAAAGGAACTTTGTGATTAGATCAAACAGAAAGAGAGTAAAAGCATGGAAGATGAACACCTAAGTCAAGCCTTGAAGGAAAAGACAAAAGAATGTGAAAATTTCACCATAGAAAATATTGTCCTAAAGCATGAGATGGAATCTATTGTGATGAGGATGACCAAGGAGATTGAAGAGAGAAAGAATAATGAAGAGGAACTTACTTAGCCCTTGAAATAAATATCTGATGAATGCAGCAGATTCAATCAGCTAGAGCTTGAATTGAAACAATCCAGAAACATGAAGAAGATCTTGAAAGATAGATTATTATTCTCAGGGATGAACCTGCTACTACAAATGAATAAAAGGAGAAGTTCAAGATTATCTCAACTAAGCTTGATGAACTGATTCAAAGTCAGAAGATTGGAAGTGACAAGCAAGGTCTTGGATATGAGAAAGGAGAAAGCTTCGGATCTGGTCAAAGGAAATTTAGGTTAGGAAATCAAACGAGCAAAGCTAGAAGGTATCCGGTAAGACAACCCAATGCTCAAAAGTTCAATAGACACTATTTTTTTTGCAATAAATTTGGTGATATGGTTGATCAATGTATAAGTAGAATCAATCCAACTGGTCCATCATTTTTCGGTCAGTGTTTCAATTGCAATAAGTATGGTCATAAGTTAATTGAATGTAGAAATATGACAAATAACGTTTTCAATAGAAATGTCAGATGTTATGCCTGCAATAGATTTGGCCATATTGCTAACCAGTGCAGATCAAGAGAAAATCAATGGAATAACTAGTTTGGACAAGGAAATGTCATGTGCTATAATTATAACAAATCCAGTCATATTGCCAAGATTTTGTAGAAGTAGGAAGGGTCCAGTAAACAAAAGGAAAAATATGCAAAAGGATGATAAGGGAAAAGGAAAATTTACTACGGATGAGATGAGGAATCAAATGAAGAAGACATGGGTGAAGAAGAGTGTTTCTGATGCAGGAAATGAATCAACACCAGAATCTGGTACTGAAAATTCCTCCGGGAATCAGTTTAAGACCTCTGGCCTAGGAGGAGCTCTCAAGAAAATATTTTACCCCCCTGTCGATAGTTGGTACCGGAATGTGGCAAATTGCAACGATTGCATTAATGATCTACAGATCTTTTGGGAACACTTGTGGAGGAAATTTATGCAAAATTGAAGGTTTTCAAAAGAATTTTCTTTCAAAGACTATGAAAACAAGGTCTACGAAAGACCTAGGGAAAAAGCATTTATTGTGATAAAAAGTTAGGTGTGCGAATGATAAAAGGTTACTTCTATTCCTCATTCGTCACATTGCATTTTGAGAAGAAGAAGTTTGGAGAGATCTGCAAGTGAATTTTGGTACGATACAAGTCTAAAGGTGATTCGGCGAACAAACCCTAATTCGGTGAAAGGTATTTATCTACAAAAATTGTGAACTTGAATTTTTTGAAAATGGTCGCTCTGTTAGTCATTGATATTAAGGATAGACCCTACCCAAAATTCAAATGGTACTTGTTCAAATCCATTGAGACTGAACCATTAGGTGGATTTTCTTCCATTCCATATGGTTTTTTTCACATTGAAGATATTAGGGCATATATTCATGCGAATGTTGAGGAGTTAGGAAGCTCCCAGTTGTTAAATTTGTACACAAATCACATTGTGGGAGAAGATTTCTGTGTAAGGCCTGAATTTAATACTTTTGAGGAGAAGAAGTTCACACAAATTGTGAAGTTTCTTGTGTTTGACGAAAATGAATGGGTTCGGTACATACTAAGTTGAGTGCATGTCGAGTTCATGTGGTTAAATCAGCCCTTCAAAATCACAAGAAAAGCTATAAGAATTGTTACTGGTCTGAATTCAATCGGTGGGTTGCCCACATTAAAATTTGTGAAGAACCAAATAGTCACTGAGGGAACCGGTTCCAATTTTGACAAAAGAGCCATGATAGTTAATGACATCATTGAATTGGATGTAAAATTGTCTTCTATGGTTATTGGATATAAAATCTATCACTCCAATTGGGATAACTCTATATCTGGTACTATAATCTATGCAGCTTATCAAATGATCAAGTAAAATGCAAAATATGACTTATGTGAGTTACTCTGAAGCTAGCTAATTGAAAACCTTGGAAAAATCAAGAAGGACAAGAACATTTTCAAGTATCAAAATATGTTGTTGTTTCTATTCTTCTACTTCATGAATGAAGTTACAGGAGTTGGTAAAGTGCAATGGGAAGGTGACAGACCTATAGCTATTCAAATCAGAGACATCTTATACAGAATTGGAGATAGAAAAGCAAGGAAAACTGCTATTTGGGGCTACTTCAAAAGCTTTCAAAGTGTAATGAAAGCTAGGGAAATGATTCCTAAATCTATTGTGGAAAAGTATAAGGACACTATTTGCTTCATGGTTGACATTGATCAGTGTTTGATGGAAGCAGTAGAACCTAGAACAGTTTGGATAATGCCTATGGGATATGAGGTTGAAGAACACATTTTGGAGTTGTATGTCGAACACTTGTTGAGTAAACCTCAGGATTTGATAGAAGAAAGTTTCGGTACCTTTAAAGAGAATGATATGCAACTGTGTGATCAATTGAGGAAGCCTATGATAGTCTGGAAGGTGAGAAAGGAAGTTGATTTTTTTGTAGAAAGCATCGGTATATCAATTGAAGCAGTGAGGGAAGCTAGGAAGAAAAGAGAATAGCTGAAAAGGGGAGCCTGCTAGAACTGATTCAGCATCCTCTGCCAAATCTAGATCTACAAGGAGCTCTGCACCCTAATCCAGTCCTACAAAGAAATCAAGCCCAGTAATAGCTCAAGTCAAGACATCTGTAAGAGAAGGAAAGAGGAAGAAGGATAAAAGCACAAGAGTCTATGTTGTATTTGAAGATGATGAAGAAACTGAATCAAATGAAGAAGTAAGAGAAATCAAGCATAAGGGCTCAAAGACATCAAAAGTCTCTAAGGACAAGCCCTTCAATGAAGAAAAAGGCAAGAAAAAGGTGAAAACTAATAAATCAAGTATGACTGTAGAGGAAGTGGAAAAATCTTTAATTGAGGATGGTAATCTCAAACCATTTTCTGAATGGTATAACACTTTGGATAGTGTCCATCAAAGAACTCTTGAAGAAGCCACAATAAAATATTTGAATATTTTCAATATGACTCTCATAGAAATAATTTCAGGGTTACCTAAAGGGTTATATGAAATCTTAGAAATGAGGAGAGTAAATGCAAGAATTGAAGATGAATGAATGAGAGAACTCATACTTTCCAATCTATGCTTGGTAATTTCAATAGAAGAAATGAAGAAATTCCTCAATGAAACTAACAATGATATTAAGAGAAAATCAAGGGTGAATAAGCTTATGATCAAGTAGACTAAGGAAGTAGAAAAAGACACTGAGAAAATTCTTAAGGAAATTATGTTGAAGAACATAAATAACGTTGTCTCCAAAGAAACTCATGATGAAGATGTTCCATTTGGTCCAGAAGTTCAAGATGTTCGAGCTAATATTGAAGAAGAGAAAGAAGACACAATTAAGGACACTCAGAATCCTCTAGATATGGAAGATACTGAAATTCCCATGGAGATTGAAGCCCCTAAAGATATGTCAGCTGAAGAAATAGAGATTCCCAGAGTCAAGCAAGAATCTAAGATTGAAGAAAAGAAGGTTGAGGCAAAGGAGGTTGCTATGGAAGCAAGAGACACTGCAAAGGCAGTAAAGAATTTTTTAGAAGAACAACAGGAGTAGTTTGACCCTGAATTGGTTGAAGGTCCTATCAACTTGGCCACTCTATCTCCTATTCAGAAGTTGAAGGTGGCATCATTTGCTCAGACCAAGGCAAGGGAGGAGATATTGAAATCTCACATTGAGGATAGTGAGCTGCTAAGTCTTGCATCTGGTATCTTGGAGAAGATCATGCCCACACATGTCAAGAACTCATCCAATTCTCCCTCCAGTCAGTTGAAGAAACTTATCAACTATGTAAGTACTCACTTTGAGTCTCTTGAAAAGTCAGGTGAGGATAAGTTCCAAAAATAATCTGATGCAAACATCTTCAATAGATTAAAGTGTATGATTGCTAATGATAAATCATTATTAGCTACTTGTGAAAAGAGAATTCAAGGTGCATTATCTGAGGGTGGAAATATTTACAAGTCATGCTTATCCTTGTCAAAATTCATTGAGGTCACTGAGAAGAAAATTAAGGAATGTGAGAAACAGTTAGCAGATATTTCTCAACCCTTTGATCCTCTAACTGTTTCTATGAATAAGCAAGAAGGTCAAATCATATCCCTTCTTGACAATATTAAAAATTTTGAGGCATGAAAGAGACAAAATTGTTGACAGGGTATGTGAGCTGAGAGGACTAATTGGTCCTAAAATGGAGACAATGCTTAGTGCATTGAAGGAAGCACAGGATGTTATGGTTGTCAGTGATCCGAAAAATCTTGAGTCAGCAAAGATGCAATCCTACCTATTATGTGGTCACATGACTATTTTGGAGAGTCTCAAAAAGGGTTGGGACTCTAGTTTAAGCTTGTTGAAGAACAATTTTGCAGACATATTCAAGTCCATGTAAGTTAGAAAAGCATGTTTGTACATATTCAGTTTTGTATGATTTTTGGTATGCGAATTCCCTTCTTTTCCATTGATGTCAAAGGGGGAGTGTGGGATAGTGAAAAATGTCATATTCATCTCAGGGGGAGTTGTGAATAAAAATATTTTTGAATTTTTGAGGATTGAAGTGTATTCATGTTAGTACTAATTTTGAAACTTAGTCATTTTTCACTAAGTGTTGCCATCACTGCCAAAGGGGGAGATTGTTGGAAAGAGACATTGCACAAGTCATTTGGTATTTTCATTGATGGAAACCCTATTCAGTAATCCCATCCACATCTCTGTAATTGCATATACCAAAATTCAAGCTGAAGATATGTGTTATCTGTCAAAGCTAAAATAGGGCATCCAACAGAGTTGTGTACATTGAATCATATGTAATTTCTTGTTATCATTTTGTATTATGTATCTCAAGGAAGGTATTTTGGTGTATGATCTATCTTATCCTTGAATCATCAGGGTTTTCACTGATTGGTGTGCAAGTTAGAAGATCCAATTTATTGATTTTCAGTCTAACAGCGCAGAAAGGTTGACTAGATGAGTGTAGCGTGTTGCGGATATTCGAGGCATAATTGTTTAAGGTGTTTCATGTTCGAGACATGTTGTTTGGGTCCTTACTATGTTTTGGCTGACATTGTTTGATTCATGTTGATAATTGTCTGTAGATTGGGCTGACAGTTTGTGCATGTTTCATATTTTGTTAAAGTTGACATGCAGTTGTTATAATCTCTAGTTGTGGATATATATAATCGATTGTTCATATCATTTTGATATATGATGTGAGAGTTAGAAGGAATATAGATCTATTGTGCACAGTTTCACTTGAGCAGAACAAATATTGGTCATTCGAATTAAAGCAGGTAGAGTTTCAAGAGCAGAATCAAATAGAATGTGAAAAATGTGACCAATGTGCTTAACTGGAACTATAATCAGGCATTAGTAGATGCTATCTCATAGTTCATCCGCTCCAGTTGTCTTCTAGATGTGATTGTAAGACAGTGAGTCTTCTTTTGGGCAGAAAGCCTTTTGTATTTGAGCAGTGAGCTCTAAGCAGTGTGCCTGAATGCGTGTGCATTCCATTTGTAAACACTTATATTGAGTATACTCAAATTTTGGATTAACCTCCACCATGGTTTTTCCCCTAACAGGTTTTCCACATAAAAATCCTTGTGTTATGGTGTTGTGGTTGATCACCTTATGTTCTTGCATCTTTCTTTTGGTTCAATGCTATAAGGGGTTTAAAGATCAAGTTAATAAAGTTAAATTTTGCATAACACTGATTCACCCCCCTCTCAGTGTTCCTTGATTCCAACAATTGGTATCAAATCCAAAGGTGTCAAGTTTGAATCCCCTCGGGTAATGCTAAGGGGGATTTTTTTGGCAAATGATCAGTGCTCCCCTCGAGATTTGTGACATGGACTAACTGCCTCCTATGGAACCATTAACTCTGGCAGTTGTATCGAGCATTAGCAGGTCGATCTTTTGGTGCAACAGAAACTCTGGGGACAATAGTATCCAACCCAATCAAGACCTTTTGTGGTGGTGAAATGAAAAGTGTAGGAACTAATATATTCTAAACATAGATCTTATAATTGGGACAAGTGACTCCTAGGATGGATGCCCTATCCAACCTCTCTAACTTTAACTCTCCCTAGAAGTTAAAGTCATTCCCCCTTGACGAGAATGCCAATGATGTAGTAGATGTCACAAAGAGTGATTGGACACTCTCTCAAAATAGAAGAAAATAATTTTTTTTGATTGGCATCCCAATATGTAATCATGTCACAATAGATGCATGATGAATGATGAATTATTAGTATCTATATAATTCTAGCTAGTTTGGCTTGCTAGAGGGTGGAATAGTCAGTAGTGAACAATGCCTCCAAGGTATCCATATACCAGGCCTAATCATGGGTGGAATTCCACTTTATGTACGTAAACTTTGTGAGGAAAAATGTCAAGTCATGCCTAAAAAAATCTAAAAACTTTAAAAAGTTGTAAATAGTCAAAAGCACATAAATACCAAATAACTTATTTAGAAAACCAACCAGAAACTAAATAAACATAAATAAATAAGTGAAAATAGGAAAAAGAAACCTTTAAAAAGGTGTCCTTCACAATCCTTTAAAAAGGAATAATTGGGAGGGTCTCTTAGGTGATCGACAAGGTAGCATGGGTGGCCTAGGTTTAAATTGCAAGGTTGCCTAGGCAACATACCTTATTATAAGGGATGACCCTAGGTCACACCCTAGCAAGCCATAATGGCCCTAGAAATTGTTGTAGATAGGGGTTAGAATTCAGGGAATAAAATCATGAATCAATAATAGCAAATACAAAACTATCTAATTCAAGCCATGAAGACCCTAATCCAACAATGTAGCACAAATGAACATAGAAATCACATAATAAAGTAATAAACCTCAATTCATATGCCATAGTTGATTCACCTTCATTTCTCTTCTCCATTTTGTTTCATTTTTTCTCATATTTGTAGTATGCAAGATATATGATAAGCTTGATGTTGATGCAAGATAGCTAGATCTCAAGATAGCAAAACTTTAAAGATTGTGGTCCTTGAAATGAGGATGATGGCTTGCTTTTATAGAAATCCCAATTCAAATAAAGGGTTAGGATTGAATGATGAGGTATCATGATCAATGGATGAGATTAGTTGAGAAGAAAAGAGATAAGGATGGGAAGGATGGACCAAAACTCAAGAAATTGGTTGAGATTTAGGGCTTGGCTAAGAAGAAATTCAAATTAAATAATGATAGAAATTATTTAATTTATGGGAGGGAAAATGAATAAGTAAATAATTAAAAAATAATTATTTAATTATAGAAGAAGGGTGGAGTGTGAAATATTAAATAATTAAAAATAATTATTTAATAAAAGATGGAGAGAAATGATAAATAATTATTTAATTATAGAGAAAAGAAAGTCATAAATAATTAAATAAATAAGAATTTATTTAATTATAGAGAGAAAAGGCTAATAAATAATTAAACAATTAAAATAACTATTTAATTATAGAGAAAAATAGAAAATTAATTAAATAAATAAATTTTTCAAGTAATTAAGGATAGAAAAAGATAATTAATGACGTAATTTAAATAAAATTGATATTTATTTAAAGTAATCAAAAGAGGAATAAGGATAAAATGAGTTAATTAAATAATTAAGAATTATTTAATTAATAGAAGAAAATGACATTAGGAAATAATTAAATATTTAAAATTTTATAAATATGTATTGAAGAAGGCAAATTAGTGATAAAGATAAGGTTCTTTGCAAGCTTGAGACACTTTTTAGTGTCTACATTTTGCCCCTCTTTGATACAAAGCAATTTTCAGTGTTATGTCAAAGAATAATCATCAAAATCAGCTCAAAACTTGCCCCAGTATGCTTCACATACCCCGACGGATGCAAGATAGGATGATGCCCCCTCATTAAAATTAATAAATTTTGAAAAATTCTAAAAAAATTGGCAAGTTTATCGATAAGCAAGTTGGATAAGTGTAAATGCATTGGCGATGAAAAATTAGGCTCAAAAGTCGATCTAGGGATGAATGGATGGGATGTTAGTATAGAAGAAGTTGGCGAGGATGGAAAATGAACATATGAATTGAGATTGTTATCTTGAGATCTAGCTAATAAATTATCAAGATTTTATTTTATTGCATAATTATATGTTGAATGCACAAGACAACTGAGAGGGGGGTGAATCAGTTGTACATCAAAACCCTCATAAACATTCAGATCTACATCAACTTAATTAACCCTTAATTTGTTAGAATGGTTTGACATGAAAGAAAATAATAGAAACTGAAACACGTCCACACCATGCACAACAAAACATTAGATTTACATGGAAAAACCAAGAAGGGAAAAACCACACTGAGGATTAGCTCACAATATAAAGTAATTGCAACATTGAATACAAAAGGCTCATTACCCGAAAGAAAGAAGGGATCACTGTCAATGGCTCACTACTAGATTATAGAAAAGAAGAATGTTACAGTGAGAAAACCATCTCAATGCAACAGAAGATTCCACCACAGCATTACCAACACATTTGTAGCCTCTCTGAAGATTGTAGACACCTTCTACTCGTTGCTTCCAGTATTCTAGCTCATTAAAGATCACACTGCACTTCACAACTCTACAATTTGCATCATACTCTACTCACCTAATTCTCCATCAACACAACACTTATTTATACCTTCTTCAACCTTGAAAACATTCTCCAAGGTCAACTATGCACCTCAACCATGCAAATTCAAATTAGGTCGGCACTAAGCATTCCTACAGTGGAAAGGAATGAAATAAGACCACACCACATTTTAACTCAGACCTGAATCATGCATACACACCATGTCACACTTCCACAATCACCAAAGAAAATCCTCAATTAGTGTAAACACCCAAGGTCGGATAAACCTATAGAAACACCATTAACATTTAAGTACATGTTTCCTTCAATCCCAAAATAACTCACAAACCACACACATTACTTAAACACAATTTTGAATATTCCATAAAGACCTTAAAATCCAACAAATTCCTTTGCAACAACTTTCACCTGAAGAATGTACACACCTAGTACACTCAAATAGCCTTCCATACACTATAACTCAATAAATTAACTTGCAAAGCACCAAATCACAAACAACTTCAACTAAAGGTAGATATGAACCTTATCAAAATGCTTCTAGAACTACAAGACCAAAATCCAAATTACAGAGAAATGTGGAGCAAAACCATTTCTCCTAGACAAACCTACACCACAGTTCACACACTAGTGAATACAGCTTTCTCTGCACAACAATCCAAACCAAGAAATTATAGATATAACATCTATGAACTCCTTTGATCAACATATCTGAACCACACAAGCAACAAAGACAAGAACACCACTTTGTATGCCAGAACACCTCTGCAACACACTGTTTCCTCTTTTATTCATTTTTTCTCAAAAACACTTGTAAACCAAGCACCAGACACACATATTCATCATCTTCAGCACTTCCTTGTCACCACTAAAGTAATTGTAACATTGCAACTCAATTATACACCCATAAACAGAATCGTATCAAAGCAACACTAGAGGTTGACACCACTAGTACTTACTAATGCAAAAATAATGAAACTAATCAAAGCATCACCGCAAGAAACCTTCTTGTATACATTAGTGACAACACAAACATAAGCCTATTGACATCAATGACAACACCAACTACTCATACTAGCAACATTAGCATCACAGAACTTTATTATGGAAATGGATATAGAACACCAAGATATGAGATAGACCAAGGTGTAATATTTTATCCCTATTAGCATATGGCTTTTAGTGTTGTAATTTATGGCAACCTAAGTCATTAATTTGGTCCACAGTTTAGTATTGGTCCATACTGGTAGATAGAGTAAAGAACTAGCTAGTACTAGAAGTAATAGTGAAGAACAGGGTATCCGGATAAAGTTAAATTTGTCAATCTATATACTTCACTGGATTATCATTTTTGGTTGTGGATCTCAGAGAAAGGTATTTTGATGTCCATACTACCTTATCCAATAATTATCTGGGTGCGCATTCACTGGTGTAGATCTAGGAGATCTGGTGTATTGATTTTCTAGTTATCAGTGCTAGAAGGCCGACTTGGTAAATATAGTCATTGCAGATGTTTAAGGAGTAGTTGCTTCAAATTTTTTATGCTTGAACATGTTTACTTAGGTCCTTATTATGCTATGGAAGACTATGGGTGGTGCACATTAAGAATTAGTTGTGGATTTAGCCGACCATTGAAAAGTATTCTATGTTTTGTTAAAGCTGACATATGGATGATCAAATATTTGGTTGCTGATATATATAAGAGATCAGTTGTATCATTTGAACAAAGATAGTGTATGTGATGCGAAGTATGTTATTGTGTGATGTGAAATTTAGAAGTATAGTGGTGTGAATTTACTTATGTATGGATTTGTGATGCGAACTACAGAGCAAAGCAGAGCGAAGTGCAGAATCAAATAGAAGGTCTAGAATCTAATCTATGAGCTAAACCGGAACTATAACCAGGCATGAGTAGATGCTCTTACTTCAGTTCAATCCTTCAAATGGATTTAATCTGAACTTTTTGTAAGGTAGTGAGCCTTCCTATTTTGAGCAGTGAGCTCTAGGAAGTGAGCCTGAATGCAAGTTCATTCCCATTTTGTAAAACTTATATTTAAGTACTCAAATTGTGGATTGACCTCCACTATGGTTTTTCCGCTAATAGGGTTTTCATGTAAAAATCCTTGTGTTATGTTGTTGTGGATGATTAATTTATGTGTTTGCATCTTTCCTTTGGTCTAATGTTCCCCCCCTCTCAGTGTTCCCTTGAGTCCAACAATTGGTATCAGAGCCTAGTTCCTTGAAAGAAGTTTGAAAACTTGAGGTGGATCTTGGAATGTAATGGACTCTGATAGTCTTCAGCAGCAGCTTTTGGTGGCACTTGATGATCTTGATCAATCTAAAGCAAAATTCCAGGAATTGAAAGAAAATCTTAGGGATGCTAAGAAATTTATTCAGTCATTAAAGGATCAGATTGTAAAATCCAGGGAAAAGAGGAAGGATCTTTGTGATTAGATTAAGCAGAAAGAGAGCGAAAACATGGATGATGCTCACCTGAATCAAACCTTGAAGGAAATAACTCAAGAATGTGAAAAGCTTGCCAGAGACAATGCTACCCTAAAGCATGAATGGAATCTATGGTGATGAAGTTGACTAAGGAAATTGAAGAAAGGAAGAAGAATGAGGAGAATCTTGCTCAATCCTTAAAACAAATATTTGATGAATGTGGAAGAATAAATGGAGAATTTATTCAGTTAGAAAATGAGTTGCAACAATCCAGAAACAATGAAGAAGAACTTGAAAAATAGATTATTATTCTCAAGGATGACTTACTACTGGAAATGAATACAAGGAGAATTTTAAGCTCAGTTTTGTTAAGCTTGATGAGCTGACTCAAGGATAGAAGAATGCTAAAGACAAGCGAGGTCTTGGATATGAGAAAGGAGAAAGTTTTGGATATGGACAAAGAAATTTTAGGCAAGCAAATCAGATGAACAAAGATGGAAGGTATCCGATAAGACAACCTAATGCTCAAAATTTGAATGGATATTGTTTTGCTTTCAATAAATTTGGTCATATGGCTACTCAATGCAGAAGTAAAATGAAACCAAGTAATTCATCATTCTCTGGTCAGTGCTTCAAACTGCAACAATTTTGGTCATAAATCAATCAAATGTAGAACTATGTCAAACAACTCTATCAGTAGAAGGAATGTTGAATGTTACACCTGTGCAAGATTTGGGCATATTCCTAATCAATGCATATCAAGAAGTAATCAATGGAATGATTGGTCTAGATAAGGAAATATTATGTGCTACAATTGCAACAGATACGGTCACATTGCAAGATTCTACATAAACAAAAAAATGGGTAGAAGAGGTATAGTATACAAAGGCAGAAACTCACGGAAAGATGATAAAGGAAAAGGGAAAGTGATTGTGAATGAAATAAGAGATCGGGTGAAGAAAACATGGGTAAGGAAGAACGAGTTTGATTTTGGAAATGGTTCTACACCGAAACCTACTTCCGATAATTCCTCTGGGAATTGATCTCAAGCCATTGGCCTAGGGGGATTTTTTCAAGAAAATCCTTTTTCCCCTGTTCGTAAGCTGGTATCGAAATGTGAAAGATTGTCAAAAGTTCTATTAATGATCTATAGATGCTCTAGAAAACACTCACAAGAGAATTCAAGCAATTGAATATGCGCAAAAGAATTTTTCTCATGTTGTTTGAGAAAATAGGGTATTTGAAACACCTAGGGCAAAGGCACTTATTACAAGTGTGGGAGCTGTAAAAGGCAAGTTGAAACCCTCATTTTTCACTTTGTATCAAATAAAATAAGAAGGAGAGTGCTCTACAATAGAATTTTGAAGGCATGAAGGCATTTCATCTATGAAACCCTAATTCATCAGGTACTTCAAAAATCTTTCATTTAATTTGGTGTGCGCTTGATAGAAATGAAACATGAGTTTGGAAGGAAAAATGGAACAAATCAAAGGAACAATCAATCTAGATGAATATAACTGTGAGAAGATTAGAGTTGTAAGGAATTTGTTGTCGCCCAATGAATTGAAGTGGTCGAAAGAAGCTAAACACAAGAATTTGGACATTTGGAATGAGTTTCCCTATTTTGAGAATGCTGAAATCATTAAGTTTATTTTGAGCAGATTAAATGGTGATACTCTAATTTTGGACAAACCCTACCTCATTTTGAAAGAAGTAATTAAAAATTTGACTGGATTATGCAAAATTGGGGATATACGAAGAAAGAAGTATATCCAAAATAAAGAAGTCAAAACCCTAACTGGATTTATTGGAGATCAAAGGGCATTGATAATTTCGACAATCAAAGATTCAATAACAAGGTGCATTGTGCACAGAGTATCCTACAAAATCTTTTTCAGAAATAGAGAAGGAGCAACCTCGGCTAGTGCATTTTACATCTCTCACAAAATGATAATGGAAGATCGGGACTTTGACCTGTGTGGACTGCTAAAGGATCAACTAATGGAGAACGTGCAATTAACAAAGGAGACAGATTACCCTTTCAGGTTTGGTACTCTAGTTGTATGTCTAGTAATTTATTTTCTAAAATGCTTACTGATGAACAATAATGTGATGTGGAAAGAAAATGAACCAGTATGCAAACAAATCTATACACACTCTAAGAGTTTGGCAAACTGTGATCAAGAATTCAAAAATTTCTTTAAGATTTTTCTAGGAGATTTTGGCTCAGCTGGTATTTCTCTTCCAATAAGGGCACTTGAAGTTGGTTCCTCTTCCAGTGAGATGGAGAGAAAGAAGAAAAGAGAAAAAGAAACTGTTGCGTGTACTCCTCTAGCATACAAGTTTCCAAAAATTGAAGGAAAAGGAAAAGAATAGGAGATTGTGGATATACCAGATGAGGAATCTAATAAGGAAATTGAGGACACCTAGGGAAAAGAAGTAGAATCAGTCGAACCAAAACAAGAAAATGAAATGAAAAAAGCAAGTGAAGAAGAAGATGACTTAACAAAATAAAAACTACTGCAGCTTGTTCATGAAGAAAGTAGAATGCAAAAAATTGCTAAGTTATGGTCTATCAGACCCTCATATGATCAAGATATGATTTTGAGTGTACTAAGTGCTCATGTTGTGCATAGCCAGATCAAGTTGGAGAGTTTGTAGAATATTTTTCTAGAAGAAATGATTGAATGCATCAAGGAAACCATGGACTCTGAGTCTCAAAACAAAGAAGAAGAAGAAGAAGTAATCTTACATCTGAAGAAGCAGTACAAAATATCTCTTACCAAGTTGAAAAGGAAAATGAATGAACTGAGGCAATGCATAAGTGCAGCAAATAACATCTAAACTACTACATCTGGTGGCCTCATGCAGTTGGAAAATATAAAGAAAGATTGAAACAAATTGAAATAGAGTTAAATGGGATTGGACAAAGTTTTGATATGTCTCAAGATCAAGATGGTACAATCAAGAAAAGGATTCAAGAGTTACAGTCTGAGCATGCAAAATTTCAAATCACTAAAAACAAGCTTGTAGACACTTTTTGGAAAGTAAAGGACTTAAGTGAATGCAGATTGGAACAGATGATTGAGATACTGAGGAAAGGAGAAAATTACAGAATGCGATCACAATTCTAGAATCCCTCATCGATATTTTCAACAAGACATCTAAGAATAACAGTGTGATCATAATCATTGGAATTTCAATAGAAGCTTGGAAGAAATTCCTCCCGGAGATGAAAGAAAATCACAAGATAATCTTCTGACTCAAGCAGTAGATTGTTCTTTTTCAAAATTTTGAATTAGTTTTGAATTTTTGGTTATATTTCAAATGGGGATATTCAACATGTATTTTTCATTGATATCAAAGGGGGAGAGAGAGCAATGAAAAATGCCTTATCAATTTCAAGGGAAGCTATGTTTTGAAGTTTTGAAGTTTGGCAGCGTACTCATATTGGTTTTGACACTTAGTCATTTTTCACTAAGTGTTGCCATCAATGCCAAAGGGGGAGATTGTTGGCATATGGCTTTTAGTGTTTTCATTGATGGAAACCTAAGTCAATAATCTGGTCCATAGTTCAATATTGGTCCATACCAGCAAACAGAGTAAAGAACTAGCCAGTACCGCAAGTAAGAGTGAAGAATAGGGTATCCGATTAAAGTTAAATTTGTCGATCTGTACACTTCACCGGATTATCTTTTTTGGTTATGGATCTCAGAGAAATGTATTTTGATTTTCATACTACCTTATCCAAGAATTATCCGAGTGTGCATTCACTAGTGTACAATCTAGGAGATCTGGTGTATTGATTTTCTGGTTATCAATGCTAGAAGGTCGACTTGGTAAATATAGTCGTTGTAGATGTTTAAGGAGTAATTGCTTAAATGTTTTTGTGCTCAAACATGTTTACTTAGGTCCTTATTATGCTATGGCCAACTATGGGTGGTTTTCATTAAGAACTAGTTATGGATTTAGCCAACTGTTGAAAAGTATTCTATGTTTTGTTAAAGCCGACATATGGATGATCAAATATTTGGTTGTGGATATATATAAGAGATTGATTGTATCATTTGAAAAGAGATAGTGTATGTGATGTGAAGTATGTTAGTGTGTGATGCGAGATTTAGAAGGATAGTGGTGTGAATTTACTTATGTATGGATTTGTGATGCAAACTGCAAAGCAAAGCAGAGCGAAGTGCAGAATCAGACAGAAGGTCCAAAATTCGATCTATGAGCTGAATCGGAACTATAACCAGGAATGAGTAGATGCTATTACTTCAGTTCAATCCTTCAGATGGATTTAATTTGAACATTTTGTAAAGTAGTTAGCCTTCCTATTTTGAGCAGTGAGCCTGAATGCAAGTGCATTCCCATTTTGTAAAACTTATATTTGAGTGCTCAAATTGTGGATTGACCTCCACTATGGTTTTTCCCCTAATAGGGTTTCCATGTAAAAATCCTTTTTTTATGGTGTTGTGGATGATTAATTTGTGTGTTTTCACCTTTCCTTTGGTCTAATGTTGAAATGGTTTAAATATCATATTAATAAAGTTCAGAATTGCAAAACACTAATTCACCCCCCCCCCCCTCTCAATGTTCCCTTGAGTCCAACAATCCCTTGCAAAAACAAACATGCAACTAACAAGGAGTGCCATGACTCATACTAGTAACCACATAACCTTGTTGGAATATGCAAGGAAGTAACCACGAAGCATGTTAATCCTAATACAAGAAATCATTAGATTGAGCTTTTCGATGTGTAGGATGTTTTGATTATGCCAAATGGGACCCCAATCACACACAAGGAACCTAGTTACCCCAATTATATTACCAAGAAAAACTACAAACATAAATCAAAGAGAAAAATGTCATGATCCATCATCACTCCTCTCATCACTTGTGGACTTCCTCAAGGTGCATAGTAACATGACCAAAGATAAATCAGATAAAAAGATAAGATAAACTAGACCAACGATTCAACAACCATTTAGATCATTTTCCACATTGTATGATCAGATTCTGGATAATGATAATGTCTAGTTTCAAGAAAGGAAGCATGTTGTATAAGCCTAGGGAGCCCGACGATGCAACATCTTGTATAAGAAAATGGATTGGTTTGCATATGGCTTTAGGATTGGTACACCTCATCTAAGACATTGAGTCTAGTTTTGAGAACACAACAACCTATATAAGACAGTTTGATATTATTAATGGATAAAATCTAGTTTCAGAAATGCAGCATGTTGTATAAGCCCAAGGAGCCCAAAAATACTAAATATTGTATGACTATTTTATGAGCATCACCTAGATGAAATGAGTGCTAAGTGGACCATTCATTATCATGAGAGATGGGTTCTTGTGAACCACTACTCATGAAACATGGTTCAATGAGTTTGACTCGATAAACTACACAGTTGAATATTGATAGGAATATCATAATTTAACATGCTATGGAAAAATACCTCCTACTTATCAATTGATGAGCTAAAGGGGCTCTATAATGAATGGTTCATAAGGCAAAACACTTTTTGAAGGTTTTACAAATGGAGTTGCAAGCTAAGCAGGCTTAACCTTGGGGAAAACTCCAAGGTTAAGTGTGCTTGAATTGGAGTAGTATTGGGATGGGTGACCTCCCAGGAAGGCCCAACTCTTCACCTCTATGAGAATCGCCTAGATTCAATGAGTGCTAATTGGAGCATTCATTATCATAAGAGATGGGTTCTTGTGAACCACTACTCATGAAACATGGGTCACTAAGTTTGACTCGATAAACTACATAGTTGAATCCTGCTAGCAATATCATAATTTGACACGTTGTGGAAAAATACCTCCTACTTATCAATTGATGAGATAAAGAGGCTCTATAATGAATGGTCCATAAGGCACAACACTTTTTGAAGGTTTTGAAAATGGGGTTGCAAGCTAAGTGGGCTTAACCTTGGGGAAAACCCCAAGGTTAAGCATGTGTGAGTTGGAGTAGTGTTGGGATGGGTGACCTTCTGAGAAGGCCCAATGCTTCACCTCTATGAGCATCACCTAGATGAAATGAGTGCTAAGTAGACCATCCATTATCATGAGATATGGGTTCTTGTGAACCACTACTCATGAAACATGGGTCAATGAGTTTGACTCGATAAACTACACAATTGAATTGTGATAGCAATATCATAATTTGGCATGCTATGGAAAAAGACCTCCTATTTCTCAATTGATGAGCTAAAGTGGCTCTATAATGAATGGTTCACAAGGCACAACACTTGTTGAAGGTTTTTAAAATTGGGGTTGCAAGCTAAGAGGGCTTAACCATGGGGAAAACTCCAAGGTTAAGCTTGCTTGAGTTGGAGCAGTACTAGGATGGGTGACCTCCCAAGAAGGCCCAATGCTTCACCTCTGTGAGAATCACCTATATGCAATGAGTGCTAAGTGGACCATTCATTATCATGAGATATTGGTTCTTGTTAACCACTACTCATGAAACATGGTTCAATGAGTTTGACTCGATAAACTACACAGTTGAATCCTGATAGCAATATGATAATTTAACACACTATGGAAAAATACCTCCTACTTATCAATTTATGAGCTAAAGTGGCTCTATAATGAATGGTTTTTTAAGGCACAACACTTGTTGAAGGTTTTTCAAATGGGGTTGCAAGCTAAGAAGGCTTAACCTTGGGGAAAAATTTGAGGTTAAGCATGCTTGAGTTGGAGTAGTATTGGGATGGGTGACCTTTTGGGAAGGCCCAATGCTTCACCTTTTTATCATCACCTAGATGAAATGAGTGATAATTGGACCATTCATTATCATGAGAGATGTGTTCTTATGAGCCACTACAAGTATGAAACATGGGTCAATGAGTTTGACTCAATTAACTACACGGTTGAATCCCGATAGCAATATCATAAGGTAATGATGATTGCTAATTATTTCTTGTTTGATGTTTGATGTTGATTTTTTGATAGGTACATATGTTTAGACAATTGATTGATTGATGGTTGAAGATTGATTAGATAGTTTTCTTGTTGTTTCACGATTTGGATAAGCTTGGTTCTCTTGTTTGATAACTACTTGTGTCTTCTCAAAATGTCAACCTTAGCAAGGGACCATTTATTGTGAGATGGATGATTGGGATGGATGAAGACCTTGTTGTGAAAAACCCTAAGGGACTACCCTAATTCCTTGGGGGCTCATTGATGATGGCCTTGCCTATTTAAAGTGCAGAGACAACATAGTTCAACTGACCTTGACCATGGATAGTTTATTATGAAGATGCAGATATGGATGGACTTGACAATTTATTATGACAAAATCTAGAGGACTAACCTAAGCCTTGGGGGCTCATCGATGATGGCATTTCCTATGTGAAGTCACAAAGGAAATGCAGGTCAACCACTTGGACAGACACAGACTCTATTTTTTGGAATTTTTTATACTTTTTTATTTTTTTTAGATTTTAATGTTTTTTGAAAAAAAAAATTGGATTTTGATGTTTTCTAATTTTTTGGATTTTGATATTTTTTGTTTTTGTTTAATTTTGACATTTTTTGGTTTTTTTGGATTTTGACATTTTATGGCTTTTTTAGATTTTGACTTTTTCTACTTTTTTTGGATTTTGGCATTTTCTAATGCCGACCTACATCTAGGATCCCTTGTAAGACGTAAGTTCAGGAATTTACCATAGTCAAGTATAAGACCAGTTTATTATGGACAAAGGGGATGGGCGAAATTTATTATGGATGGATATGAAAGGGTGAAGGACGCTAAGCATCAACAATTCTTAGGCCATGAGAAGGATAACTAAGCTTTATTATGAATAAGTGGGAACACCAGGATCTTATTATGGAATGAAATATGCACAGGGGATCATGGATGGAAGCAGAAGATTGGATAGAATGATAGTAGATGATGGAGCAAAGACTGACTACACATGGCACCTGTTTTCCAGGTTTGCACCATGGTACTTATCCAAAGCATCATCGAAGTGGTTTTCACTATTGAACATATTATTTCTCTTTACTATTTTTATTATATATATATATATATTATTTTATTTTATTTTTCTATATATTTTTGTGTCACGAAGACCCCTATTTGCTAGGTTTTTATTAGGGTAACGATTTATTTTTTCTTTTTGATGGGATTTCGTGAAATCTAAGTATAGTACTTGTGAAGGTGAATGTTGTTGATAGGATCTAGTAATAGTTCACCTTTAGGAGTGGCAAGTTGATAAGCGTCAAATCCATATACTACAGTTATGATGTAAGGACCCAACCAATTAGGCTCAAACTTTCTAGGTTTGTAACATGCCCATTGTTTTACCTAGCAATTTTACTATGTTTTACCCACAAGTGAATAGTCTATGCATCTGACATAATGAGCAATAAAAAAATTATTTTCTTTTCAATAATAAATGCACCATTTGAAACATAACCTCTCCAAACTTTTCCATTACATAATCAAAGAATCATTTCACTAATATAAGTGTGATTTCACTTTATATAAATATATTCAAGATAACATTTCACATTTACAATTTCCATATAGATGGACACATGATTACATACATAGCTTCAAAAACCTTACATAAACTTGAAATACAAATGGTCATGAATGTCCTTCTCCAAAATCTTGGCCACCAACTACATGAGGAGAAGCATCACTCAAGCTCTTTTCTGCCAACCATGGACTTACTACAGTCCCCCACACATCTACCAAACTTGGTAAGATGGCCCTCCCTTAAACAAAGAGATTGGTTTGGTAACCTCATCCTTCACATAGCCTTTCCTAAGCATAGTGATGTGTCCTACACACCTAGATCTATCATAAAGTCTACTTCTACATGTATGATATTCCCAGCCTAGAATGTAAATTGGATCACAGTGAATTGATAGTGTAAACAGTGGATACTTACACTAGTTTGGCCAAAGATTCATCACCTAGTACTTCAAGTGAGGGTCATCTATTTCACCACAATAATTTCTCAGTTTGTGTTGACCATTAATATTATATTCTAAGGTTATCCACTTTCCCATGGATTATCCAAACCCTAGGAACAACCTTCCTATTAACTCACATTTAAATGGAATTTCTACCAAGGATCTCAAAACAACTCTATCTTATGCTACACACCTAGAGTATTATCATACTATGTATAGTACTAACATTCTACATATATTATAAATAGTATGCATTCGTATAAAACCAAATATAGTATAAATATTTATATAAGTATAAACCAAAAAGAAAGGTTTCACAAATACAAGAAACAACCAAGAGATATGCAAGAATATCCAAGCATCATAACACACATAAAATTAAATCTTTCCAACACAATAACAAAGGAGTAGGAAAATTTGTTTAACACTCAGCTTACTAAGGGTGAGGGATGGCAAGCGACGGGAATGGGAATAAGGGATGAGTTTGAATTCCTCTGCTAGAAAGGGTGAGGGAGATGTTGATTCTGAGGATGAGGTGGATGGGTTGTGGTTGTTGGAGTACGAAAAATACTAAGAGGGGGGTGAATCAGTGTTTTCAAAATTAAATTCAATCTATTTCTCCTTATAGACTTATGCACTCAGTTTCTTTGTTATAACTTAGAAGTTCAAATGCTAAAATTAATCCAACCAGATAGGCAGGGCTAAATGCTTGATAAAGAATTCAAGTGTTGAAAGATGCTCAAGATTGAATGTTTAAACATAAAGATGAAATAGACCACAAATAAAGTAAACCCATAACACAGTGATTTATGAGTGGAAAACCCTTTATAGGGAGAAAAAACCACTCTGAAAGTTCATTTTACTAGCCTCACTAGAAAAATGGTAATCTCACTTATTACAGCCTCATTGGAAAAAATACAGCCTCACTAGCAAAAATATAGCTTCACTAGCAAAATACAGCCTCACTAGCAAAATATAGATCATCAAGATCAAGAGTAAAAGACAGAGGGTCTCTTTGTTTCACTGAAGCTCATGATAGCTTTTTTCCTTAATGCATTTCATGTCCTATAAGCTCCATTTCATTTGAAGCCTAGAACACACAAAATACATTAATTTATATACTATCTTTTTGCAACAATCCTGTAAAGCACAAAATTTAGTTTACAGTCAAAACAGTAGAAGTATACTCAAGGAAACATTTCAACTAGCAACTACAAGATAGGGTTTCGAAAGAAACCTCTTTTTTCAAAATAGAATAATCAAAATAACTGGATGAGTCTTGCATGTTGAATACAGTGAATACTGAGAGGGGAGTGAATCAATATTCTGCTAAAAAAATTAATAATGAACCATCTAATTATCAATCCACATCTAGCTGCAATAGTGAACCAAAACATAAAAGAGATCATTACACATTGACACAAGGATTTTTACGTGCAAAACCCAAAGTGGGAAAAACCTCGGTGAGGATTAGCTAACAATATATTATAACCGGTTATAAGATATTATAGGGCTCACTGCCAAGACGCGCTATCCTTGAAAGGCTCATTGCCTAAATACAAAAGATGGCTTATATCCAAGATACAAAAGAGAGATGGCTCATTGCCAAAAGTGAACTAGAGAAGTGCACCTACAAAGTGCAAAAATCAATTTCGATTAAGTTCTGGAGAATACCAAAATTATGCTCTAGTTGTGCACATACGCAATCACTATCAATCACTTCACACCATTACTCTTGTCGCTTCGCTCGTATACCATATTATAAATCTATATCTCTATATGTAACTCTCTCTTTTTTCCATCATACACACACATATATACATAGTCATGTCTTCCTTCATCAATTAGGTCAACCTAATTGAAAATTCCTTTTGGCGCATAGAACAAAATGTGTCATCCAAACATTAGGTCGGCTCAGACCTAATAAGGAACACATAGAGAGAAAATAGTTGTTAACCTTGTTAGCTGAAAGAATACCAAACTTATATCACTTGGATAACTCAATTGGATCAACAAAGATAGGTGAAAGATCATTTATACTTGTAACTGACAATCCTAAGAAACATATCAAAAACTCATAGAATTTCCTTTTATTGAGAGGATTTCTAGACCAAAATATTGGATCAGCATGGAAGCATAGTTTACTTAGTCAGTTACCAACCAATGTTAGCATCATTGACAATGAGCCTAGAGGTCACCTTCTTCATTCTTCCAACAATCTCCCCCTTTGTCATTGATGGAAAAATGTGCCAAAAATGAAACATGCTTCAACACAAAATAATGTGCCCAACTCCCTCCAACATATGTATAGGACATAACATACTTTATACATATTCTTCTCCTCTTCTCCTCTTCTCCTCTTCTCCCCCTTTGACATCAAGGACAAAGGACCGAGAAAAGAAACTTCAAATTAGGAACTAGGAGCTCCATGTAACTCCTTGAGAATCACTTCACAAGCTAGATTTTCATCATCCTAGACTCCTTTTTCCCTAAAAAGAGTTTTATACAAAGATTTTAATTATGTCAAGAATTCTTCTCCTTCTTTCGGAGTGGATGGACCAATGTTCATCTTCTCAATTTTTTCTGCTTCCATCAATGCATTTGATATAAAGACATGTCTGGACATAACCAGGTCTCCAAGTTGGGAATACCGTCTCATAGCGTCTTCTTTCTACCTTTGTAGGATGAAAAATTTTCTTTGAAGATGTACAATAGAAACCCACCTAACATAGTTTCTATCATTTGCAATCTTATAATCTTTGGAAGTATATATAAGGTGAGACTCAATCGAGTCCATTAATTCCTTGATACCTCAAGTGGCTTTTGGCCACTTCATGCAGTAAACAAATAGTAGTTGGGCTTCTTCATCGCATTCTCTTACCTCTTTCAGAGCTTGCAAAGCCTTTTCACGTGCAATTGTACACTTGTCTTGAAAAAACAACAGTCTTTTCTCTAGCAGACTCAACTCCACTTCTTTTGTAGTCTGTACCTTGAGGTTAGATGTGTACTCTTTGACTGAATCAACTATAAGCCTCAAATTTTCAATCGAAGTTAAAGAGTTATCTGATGTAACACCGGGGGTTGTCTCTTGTAAAGATTTGATGGTGTCATTTATCAACTCATTTCCCTTTTGATATGACTTTGTAACTTCTTGTGTGATAGAAATGAGAAAAGTGCTACTTAGTTTTATTTTTTCACTGGTTACAATATTTGTAAAGTCCACATAACTTGGGTGTGATGATAGTTTGACTAGCTATGGTGAAAGCACAGATTGAAATATAGTTTTCCTTGAAATAAGACCTTTAATGGTACTTATGGATGATTCTCTGGATAGCTTTGATGGTTCAGGGCCTTTGTAAATTTCTCCTTTTCTCTTCTCAACTAGATTAGCTTTTGTTTCTTCCTTTTTCTTCTTTTCTTCTTCCTTTTCTTCTTCTTCTTCTTCTTTTTCCTTCTCTTTTTCTTCTTCTTCTTCTCTGGATGACTTTCCAAAGGACTTATTTTTGTTTTCTTTCTCCCTTCTATCCTTGTCATTCTTATCATTATTCTCTTTTTTGTCCTTACTCCCTTCACTTTCATCTTTGTTTCTCTTCCCTTTTTTCGATAGATCTTGATGTTCTCTCTTTTCACTAGATTGATCTTTATGATGATCATCAGACCTCTTACTGGTAGTTTCCTCTATGTCAGTCGAAGGGGCAGGGGTCTCTGAAGCACGAAGTGTATCATCAACAATCTCCAAGACTAGGTTATCCATTACTTCTGTGATAGTAGCATGTTCCTATGTCTAAGCAGTGTGATACGAAGAACTGGTTCTTATCCCATAGCTCCTTGCTAATTGCTTGATCGCATCCTGTGTTTATTGCCTTACTTTTTCCATATAGTCATCTTCCTTGGTCATTAACAATGTAACTCTATGCTTGACTCTAAATAATGTAGAACATTCTTTCATCATATTTATGGCTTCTATCTCCGAAAAAGTTGAACTAATAGATTTTAAGGCTTCACTTATCATCTTGTCTTCAATATTTAAGGCATCTTTCCTTCTAAGTACTAACTCTTTCCACACATTTTCAATAAATTTTGATTGTATGGTATCCATGTTTATATTACAAATAACTATGTACTGAATAAAAGAATTTATGATGGTTTATTTCCCTTCATTATTAACCTTATCATATAGCTCAGTAGTTAGCAAAAGGTCATTGTCAATCATATTGTTTACTAAGGCTCCAAGAATTAAGGGTCGATGATCACTTACCAGAGGAGATCCACGCATGTCCTCTATAGGATCATATGAGCCTTCTTCATTCTTCTTTGCATTAACATGAATTCGATAAGTATCCTCCTCTTTCTATATCTCCTCATCAGTGGAGATCCCAACTCTGGTTTTGGCTCCTTCACCTGAGGTACTACTCCTATTTCTTTTCAGTTGATTCTCTTCTTCTAATCCAAGTTCAATTTATTCCTTAATAGCATCACTCAAGGTTCTTTTCATGTTAGCCTTTTGTTTCAATCTTCTTCTTCTTGAAGCAGCAAATGGTGTAGCAGCAAGTATGTCCTTCTTCTTAGATGCCCTAGTACAAGGACTAATAGGGGAAATGACATCAAAAAATGCAGGATATCTTTGTTCTTTCCTCTTCCCTTTCACAACATTAACAACAGTGGGGGTGGAAGAGCTGGAGATAGGAACTGGTGTAGCACTAGAAGATAGTCTTCCTGATTTTTTGGGTCCATAGGGTAGTTCAGCAAGTTTGGCTTTCCTTTCATCAAGGGCCTCCTTCAACTGTTCTATATCATCCTTAGTATATGTTTTACCTTGGAATAAGGCTTCAACCTTATTTCTTCTTTTAGATGCAGTAGCCTCCAAATGTACTTCAGTAGATTTCTCCTCATATGTACCATGCCTAGGTAGAGAGGGATCCTTAGGACTAGCCAACAGAATCTCAATGTACCTCTTTTCCATTTTTTCTTTAATCTCGTATCCCAATGGTTCAATCCATCAAATTCTAGGTTTTATAGCCTCAATGATGCATTCATTTGTAGACACAAGAAAGGTTGTCTCATTTTCATACTTCTTTACCAAACTCCTTGGAATCTGTTCTCTTTCATGCATTTCATTCTGAAATACTACAAAGAAAGCAATTAGGGAATTACACTATGCCTTTAAATATCCTAGACTGCACAAATGGTCAAAAATATGATGAGAAACCAGCCTGGTGTTATCCCATATGATGCCTTTTCTTCTTGGTGACTCCTTCAAGAAATAGAAAAACAAGCAGATAACTAAAGTGCCAAATTTAGAAACATGCTTCTTTGCCTTTGTCATACTCAGGTTCTCCGTAAGTTACAACCTAATCAACTCACAAAGATCAAATTCTTTTCCATTCTCCACCATTTCATAAGTAGTGTGGATTTTCGTGGCTGATACTTAATTTGCTCAGTTAGTAAAATAGATTTTCTGCCCAATCATGGTGGCAGCATACTTGATGGTAGGTTTTACAATAGACTTTGTAGTTAAAGCTCTTCCATCAAACATAGCACCAGTTAACCTTGTGACTTCATCATTTTTCACTACCTTTAGAATTGGAATGGGTTTGGTATCACAGAGACCAATTACAACTCAAATTGCCTCCTTGTTTATAACTCTTGATTCATTTACCCATATAAATTTTCTATGAGCTCTACTGAGGGCCATTCTAACAAACTTTGCCTCACTCTCGCTGAAAAAGTTCAAAAACTAGTTCCAAAGATTCAACTTCATTCAAACTAAGTTTTCATATTTCACCTTAAGTAGTAAATCATCTCCAGTCAACTCATTGTCCCACAAATCCTTCATCTCTTGATTGAATTCATCTAGCTTCCAATGAGTGTATGTCCTTGGATCTTTAGTGGGTAGCAAATGGCTTGGAATGTGTGAGAATGCTCCCACAAAATCATTTTCATACACTTCCCATGAAAATATTCTAAATCTGGGTTGGGGTCTCTTAGATATTTCCCCAATAGTAGGAGTGGCGATATTCCCTAAACAATCTTGAATAAACTTAACAAAGAGTTCCTTCAACTTTAAAAACCACATAATTCAGATAACAGAGAATACCTTTTTTCTGCTTGTCGAGAACTAGGGTTTCGATGTACGATGTTCTAAATCACCTTCAAACTCACTTCAGCTTGCACTACATCTTTCAAATTGCACAAATGTGCTTTTCCTTTACTTAGTCTCTTGCATTATTTCTTATGAATTTTTCCCTAATTCATATATAATACGCACCAACCTTAAAAATTGATAAACACATTAGACTGTATTTTGTAAACCAAAAAGGGTTCTACAATTCTTCAGATCTACCTATTTTCTACCGAAAATTTCTCCAATTACTTCAAAATGATGACTCGTATCATATACCCTTGTGTCATCTCCTGACACTTCATATATCGGTGGCTTTTTAGATTTTTCTATGACAGCTCCCCCTAGAACCATTACTGGTTTCAGTCCTTGGAAGAGGTATCTACACTGGATGCAGACATAGGAGTATTTGATTCGTCCTTTTTCTCACTCAAGTTCTTTTTTCCTCCAAATTTTTTTCATTTATTTCCTTACTTCTTTGAGATATACTTTTTTCACATGCTTGTTCTTTTGTTCCAGATTAGGGTTCTTCCAAATTTTTCTCCTATAGAATTTTGAGATATGTCCTAGCTTGTTGCAAGTGTAGCACACAACATATCCTTGATCAAATGTATTTGTATTCATCCTTGACCTACACTGATTACCCTTGTGTCCCAAGATATTTCATGTGTAACAGTAGCCTTGAAAAGAATGAATCCTTCTACTAGCATTAAACATGTTCATCGTCATCTGGCTTCTACATTCAGTAGCTCTATGTCCAAACTTGTTACAAACATAGAATTATCTAGTTAAGAATCCAATATTCTGACTCATTCTATTCTAGTTCATCCTACTTCTACATTTTGTTGCTCTATGTCCAAATTTATTGCATGAAAAACAAAATCCATTAAAAGATGGGTACCTTTAAGCATTAGGTTGTCAAATAGGAATCCTTCTGGTATTATTCCTTTGATTCTTGATTTGATGATTATTGCCTTGAAACTTCTTCTAATTGTCCACTATTTTGGGAATAGGTTTTTCCTTTGAGCTTTGTCCTTCTTCAAGTCCTAGACCACTTTTATCCTTATAAGGTTTCTAAGATGTAATCAACTCATCAAGCATTTTAGAGCTTGTTTTGAATCTTTCTTCATGAGCTTTCGCTTTTTCTAGATTATCTCTTAGGGTTACCACTTATTGTTCAATATTTGTACTTTCATCAATTTTTTGTTGAATCTCAATTTTCTGACATTCTTCAATTCATTTCTTTTCCTCTACTTGCACTTTCAGTTCAGCAATGTCCTCATTAGCCTTTTTCAACTAATCACTAACTTCTCTATTCCTTTCCTTGAACTTTTTGATCTGCTCTCTCAGCTTCCTAATGCATTCATTTGCTTCCTTCAAGTTTCCATTTAGATTTTCCTTCTCCTCTTTGCTTTTATCCAATTCTTCACGAGCAACATTCATTTCCTCAGATACAGAGTTTTCTTTTGAAGAACCACGATATCATTTGTTAGCCATATATTCAAATTCTGAGACCTTCCTCAAGCTATAAGAATTTTTCAGAGGAACCAAGATCTAATACCAATTGTTGAATACACTAAATACTAAGAGGGGGGTGAATCAGTATTTTGCTAACAAAATTAATTATTAACCATCCAATTATCAATCCACATCTAGTTGCAATAGTGAATGAAAACATAAAAGAGATCATAACACATTGACACCGAGATTTTTACGTGGAAAACCCAAAGTAGGAAAAACCACAATGAGGATTAGCTCACAATATATTATAACTAGTTATAATATATTGCAGGGCTCATTGCCAAGATGCACTGTCCTTTAAAGGCTCACAACCTAAATACAAAATATGGCTTATAATCAACATACAAAAGAGAGATGGCTCACTGCCAAAAGTGAACTAGAGAAGTGCACCTATAAATTGCAAAAATCAGTTCTGGTTAAGCTTTAGAGAATACCAAAATTATGCTTTGATTGCATATATTAAATCACTATCAGTCACTTCGCACCATTACTCTTGTCGCTTCACTCATATACCATATTTTAAATCTATATCTCTATATGTAACTCTCTCTTTTTGTCCATCATACACACACATATATACACAATCATGTCTTCCTTCATCAATTAGGTCAGCCTAATTGAAAATTCCTTTTTGTGCACAGAACAAAACGTGTCATCCAAAAATTAGGTTGGCCCAAACCTAATAAGGAACACACAGAGGACAAACAGTTGTTAACCTTTTCGGCCAAAAAAATATCGAACTTCTGTCACTTGGATAACTCAACCGGATCAACAAAGATAGCTAAAATCTTGTTTATACCTGTAACTAACAATCCTAAGCAACTTATCAAAAACTCATAGAATTCCCTTTTGTTGAGAGGATTTCTAGAGAGAAATACTGAATCAGCATGGACGCATAGTTTACTTAGTCAGGTACAATGTTGGCATCAATGACAACAAACCCGAAGGTCACCTTCTTTATTCTTCCAACATTGCATTCTTAAACTTTCATCACAGTCTAACCATATGTCAAGCTCAAACATCTGATGTATATATCAGTCAAAAACCTTGCAAAATTCAATAAAGTCATACCTCGGATATAACTGAAACAAGTTACAAATCTTAACTACACAAGCCACTGAATCCTCCAACTATCCATAGTGTGTTGACTATTAATGAAATCTTATAAACTAGTTGCTCTCCAAGTTTTGACTCATGTCATTCATTTCTCAAATATCAAACCCTTATTATGTTGTTGCATACACCAAGCTTCTAACTTGCATTATACTCAATATACCATTCTTTTTCAAACAATACAAAGTAAACTTGTTTCGGTAACCCTAGAAGGGGCCAATAAATATAATGACTTTAACACCCTTCAAACCACTTCATAAGGCACCCTCGACCAGCTAGAGAAAGTCACTGCTCAAAAAGAAACTTTATTTTGATGCTTAGAATTTATACACAACTTAAGCATATTTCAAAATCTTAAAGATATGTGAAAATACCTAGTCATCATGGAGCTTGACACTTTGAATCTTTCTTATGCCTTCCAATACACATCAACCAACAAGCTCAACATTTGTATCAACCTTTGTTCAACCTTTACATCACAATGATCATCAATAAAACACATTTTCAATTGCATATCCTTGACATCAACACCACTCAAGATCTATGTTTGAATAATGCCTCTTTGTATGCAACATAAGAAGCATGAGCAATAAGATGTGATCTCTTTGCAACTTCAACTTTTGCAGCAAGATGTGATCTCTTTGTAACTTCAACTTTTGCAGCAAGATGTGATCTCTTTGCAACTTCAACTTTTACAGCAAGATATGATCTCTTTGCGACTTTAACTTTTGGCATCAATAACAAACAATACCAACGCCACTAGTAGTTGGGGCTTCCTGATGGTTGGCTTGTTGTCGACATTGAAGTGGTGAGGTTTTGTTAACTGGTGTGGTTGAAGGATGCGACTAGGTCACGGACGGCTGACGGGTTGTTGGTGAAATTTTTGATTGGGTCGGAGACAGCTAACAAGTTGTTGGTGAAATCTTTGATCATTTTCTCAACTGGTTGTTCATTGTTTCCTTTTGTTGTTGGACGGTGGGAGGGAATTTTTTTGTGTGAGCATAGTTTGTGGGTTATAGTTTTTCTTCTATTGCTTCTCTTCTTGTGGGTGTTTTGTTTTTTCTCATGTCTTTTCAGCTAGTGAGATCCTTTGTTGAGTGCTTTGGGTCCTTTTCGAAGGGGTTGGTTGTGGAATGGCTTATCTTTGGCCCTGATCAATGTATTGTGGCAGCCAGTCTACTCTTTTTGTTGGCTTATTCTATGATCCTTCTTTCCTTGGTTTCCATTTTCCCCTTTGGGTTTTCTCAACTGATGGTGGACGAGTTGTTGTTGGTGATTGATGTTGTGGGTTGCTTTTCTGGTGGTTTGCCTCTTTTTGGCCCCTTTCGTTTGTAGATGGTTGGTGGGAGGGATTTTTCTTTTTGTGGTTTGGTTGGTGATGAGAGCCAATTATGCTTCACTTTATGTCATATTTTATGCCTTTTCATACACCTTCATAACCATTTCTACATTCTATTTCCATTCCATTTTCATATCATTTCACCATTTTACGTTGTATATGATTTAATATATATAAGTTATATTTAATATAGTTTTAAGATTAAAATATTGAAAATAAATATTTATTTATTTTACTAATAAGCATATGCATGCAGACTTCCTTTCACTTATTTGATAGGAACCTTCCTATCACTCAGCTCTTTCTTCCATTACTTCCACATGGACTCTTGTCACATCATCTCAATGCTACATCCACATCTACCAATGAATCTTCAAGAGGCATCATACCTATCTTAAGTGCTACACACATTACCATTCAATTGAATATTTTGTTGTTGACCTCTACCTCATTATTCAGCACTATTACAAGACACCTCCTACATATCTTCCATAATCTTCTAGATGTTTACATGCCACTTCAGCATATGGTAGGATCCATCAATCATTACAGTTATGTTACATGAGATTTTTGTGAGCTAGTTGATGAAAAAAATATGTGTTGGAGCTCTAATTGTTACAAGTTTAGAGGCACTAACTCATTTGACTGCAAAATACGATGAAACTTTCTGATGAAAGATGTATAATTAGATGTATCGTCAGGTACCTGTGTATTTAATGTGAAATTTTCAAAAAAAAATTAAATTTATGCCCGATGTTCATGGAAATTGCGATGCTCCATGATTTTCGTCACTTTTTCTTCATACACTTAAAGTCAACCATCCCATTCTATCAATTTGTGGGCCAACATATGGTTATCCTCCTTAATTTGTAGGCCGATGGGTATATGGTTAACGTTCGTTGGGGTTCCAATGAATGTTTTTTAATAAATAAAAGTGGGTTCGACAATTTATCTATACTTGCAACAGTGTTTTTCTATACTTGCGAATTTTCTATACTTGTGACAGTTTGTGGAGGTTATAGGCTGAATTTTTTTGGTGCAAAATATCATAATTATTATATTTTGTTACCTATCTATGATTAAAAATTATTGGAGTGTGAGTTTGATATTTTTTGAAGATCTAAATATTCAAGCTTGGTAAAGAAAAATCATGTCAGATGATATTAGTGCAGAAAAAAATGAAGAGACACTTGTTAGATTGTGGGCTAGATTGAAAAGAAAGGTGATGGTAAATTTTATTTTCCTTGCAATAATTGCAAGGGCTTAAAGACGAGAAGACTTTTAATCACAACAGCTGAGAAACATTGTAGGCAGCATGGTCACATTGAAGGGGGGCATGATTATCATCCATTGGTAAGCTGTTCATTATATGTCTTTATATTGATTGAGTTTGTAAATGTTTCTATCAATTTAACATTTTTTGTATATATAAAAAAAAAATCACTTGATCATGATCATGGTTTATTTGTGTCGATCATTATTATAAAGGTGGGGTGCCCTAGGCCACATGATATGGATTATCACAGCCCCGAGAATGTGGTTTTGCAAGCGGAGGAACATGGAGCTGTAAATATCGAAGATGAAGTTAATGATCCTATGGAAGACTATGATCATGCACCAAAAACACAGTTGATTATGATGGTACAAATACATTGATCCATGACACATTTAGTGGCATAGCTGATCATGATGATCGAGATCACTTTGATGATGTTCATGATTTTCTTGTACTTGAGAAGGCATACGAGCCCCTTTATGAAGGCTCCCAAACAACTCTTCTCTATGTTGTATTGTTGCTGGTGAACTTGAAGGTTATGAATGGTTTATCCAACATAGTGTTGATGGTGTTTTTTGCACAGCAACAACTCAGATAGAATATGATATCCTATCTCTCTTGAAAGGTAAATCTCTATGGGAAAAGAGATAACCCCAAGGTCTCTAATGTTAGGTCTTGACAATGCAAATAAAACAACTCAGAGATAATGTGAAAATGTTGGTAATCACAAAGGGACCTTACTACAAGCAAACATTGGACTTGAATTTATCAGATCTAGCAATAAGTTGATACTTTAAACCCTAAATTTAACCCAGATAATAAAGAAATAGAAAAATATGAAGGTTTCAGAGATAATTCTAAGACTAATTCTAACCCTAAGATTAACAAATGCAAAAGATGAGATGCTCAAAATGGATTGATCCCTCACAAACTACTTTCTGTTTGACCCATATAAATCTGCAATCTTACAAGAATAGTGCAATCTTCTGAGGTGTTAAAGATTTTCAAATCATGCATATTCATTCAAAACAACCCTATTGCAATTGAGATGAACAAACATTCATAATTGAACTGAGCACAGTTTTAAGTCCAGGCTAACTTTGCAAAGCAGCTAACAATCAACTAACTACAAAAAGTATGGACTAGAGATCGCTGCAAACATTCCAAGCATGAAACCCTAAGCATCACCAACCATCTAACAATAAACTTAAGAAATTTTAAAGATATAATAACAAGAACCATGTGAGATAAAACTCAACACAAGAGAGATACCAAATCACAATATCCTTTTTTATATTAAATCATCCAAAATGGCAACAATTCCAATCTTCTGTTACAACACTTACTTGAAGGTAAACCCTAACTACAATTCGCTCAAAATATCAAATCTTCTAACTTATCTACTATCTTATTCTATATGCTCCTCTATCTATATTACAAATGAGGCATCATGCCCAATTTATAGAGAACCCCCAATATAGGTCAGCCCAAATAAGGGTTTACAATAATAAATGCCAAACAATAGGTCAGCCCAAAAGATATTTGAAATCAACATGGAATGTGCAATTTGCACCAATTTCATCCAAGTCATCCTGGGGTCTCAAAAAATCGTTCCAATGCATGTTAATAATGGGAAGCACAAAATTTTATGTAGCCCTATATAACTACTTCACATCCTTATCTTTGGCACACTCTATTTCACCATTCACTGCCAGCAATACTCTGTCCAATTCGGCAATAAGTGGCATAGGCAAAACCCTAACCTTTCTTTTGAGAGACTTGATGTCTTCTCTTGCTTGCCTTACTGTACCATCCCAATCAGCCCCATTTGTTAGATATATGTCAATAACTGCAATGTAGGTTTCAGCATCATCTAGTTGATGTTCAGTAACTAGACCTTCATTAACTGGAGAGTAGACATCCCTCCACCATTTCCTTAACTATTCCAAACTAAGATGTTTTGGAGTGAACTTCTTTCTCCCTGTCATGATTTCAAAGAATGAGATACACTTGTCATAAATGTCAGTCAAGGTGTCCTCAATCTGCTTTCCCTATTTGTGTATCTTCTTCAAGGCCCTTTGCCTCATCTGCAAAATCTCAAACCATTCCCAAGGCTCTGAAACCCTTGAGAAAGGAAGAATTCCACTCTTCACCAGCTGATCCTCAGTGTATTCCATAATGGTCTTTGTTTTCTGTAGCAAGAGATCTATGTCCTCCTTATCCTAGGCTAGCACAGTCTTTAGCCAATCCACTGACCTTGTGGCATCCCCTACAGTCAATAAGATGTCCTTGATGGCACCATCTCCTTTGGTCTGAACTCCCTACAACCAACCGACTATGGCATGTGTAGTGCCTTTCATATTTTCAAGCTTGGAGATTGTCTCTTGAGGCAAGAAACCTACAGTAGAGGAGGAAGAGCTAATGGACTACAAGGGTTTCATCAAATCCTGCAAGTACCTCTTTAATTTCTCATTCTCCTTCTCCAATTCATGTTTGTTTTGTACCTCCTTCCTCAATCGGCCAAGTATTACAGCACTGAAGCCTTCATACTCCTCAATATCTTGTTCCATAGATGCATGACCTAGATCGATGGTCTGCACATGATAATCCTTTGCAGTTACCCCATCTATATCTTTATCAGGAGCAAGGGTAGCAATATGGGCCACCCTATTATTGGATCCATCTCTTTCAATCCTAGAGATGACCCTAGCTTTCTTCTTTGTTTTACCTTTCCCAATGTTAGCCATTAGGTCATCCCAATTGGGAGGAGTGTCCTCCACTATTACTAGTTTTCTCTTTAGTTCCCTATCTAGCCACCCTAGAACAGTGGACTCTATTTGCACCTTATCCTGCTTGTCTTGTTCTTGTTGGGCACTTGGTGCATCCTTCTCAATACTTGGCTCCTTAGGGGTTTCCCTAACTAAATCATCTTTCTCTTGACACTGTTCCTCCCCTTTGTCTTGTGTTGATGAAGGAATCTTAGCCGGTATCTCTTCCTTCTGAGGGGATTTGTCCTCATGTACCTCTGTAGGCGAATCTACATAGGCCACCAAAGGAGACTGGATTACTTTGTCAATTTCTACCTCTACATTGTAGAGGTCTCCCTCCTGGAATTATTCTTCTCCCAAGTCCTTAGGATCTTCAACATTCTTTGGTTCTTCTGGCACACTGTCAGTCTCTTGAGGAAGGGAAATTTTCTCTTGTTCAATGATAGGAGCATTCACAAGAACATCTCCTTTTGTTGCAGCATCTTTTGGGGAAGGAGTCCTTGACCTCCTCATGTATACCTGTGTTTTCTCCCCTGAACTTTCTACCTCTACCATAGGTGGCTCAACTTCCCTTTGTATCTTGGAAGTCTCTTTCAACTTTTATGACAGCTTCATAAGTCTTCTTTTCTTGGACAAAGGAGCAGTGGTATCTACCTCTTCATTTTCTTCTTCATCCTTTTCAGTCCCTTTTTTCCTTGAAGCATGCTTTCTCTTCTTGGAAATGGACTTCCTTTGTTTTCTTGCCTCTGCTACCTCTTTATTTTGAACATCCCTAACCTTGATCTTGAAGGGAGATTCCACCTTGGCCTTGCCTTTAGGATCCTTCTCATGTGATTCCTCAGAAGTAGAATGAGACTCCAAGTCTCCCATTAAGTCATAGGTGCATTGCACACCTTCACTTTCCAACTCTATCATTTTGTTCTTAAGACACATTTTGGTGTATTTGATCACTGGAGTCATAATATGCTCCAAATCTGTCTTTTCCTCTTCCAACCAGTCAATCTGTCCAACTAGCTTGCCCTTCACAGCCTCAAAGATGTGGCCCTGAATCAGATTCCCATCTTCTTCAACCTAATTAGGACTTGCCTTTATGTTATATAATCTCACCAAGTCCACTGGCATCCTGGAGAATTTCTTTTTTCTAACATCAAACTCATCACCAAGGTTATCCCAATAGTCTTCAATGTTGTCCTTGTGACTATATTCCCTGCTAGCCTTCTTTTGTGCCTCACCAGTGATATCAAATCTGGCCCTTTTCGAATGGAAAGAAAAACCAAAAGTACTCATCTCCTCCTCAAAAGCATGGGCTGACTAGATGGAAGGGCATACCTCATTTGTGCCTATCTTCAATGGGAAGTCATTGCCAAACTCTATTTTATGTTTCTCTCCCTTCACAATCACATCGAAGCCACAAATCTATCTTGTGACTTCCAACAGTATAATATGGTATGTTGGGTACCTTGGAAGTCTATAGGGAGCCCTTTGACAGCCATCAATTCTCAAATACGAGAAGGTAGGGAACTAAATGAACCAGGCCCCAAACCTTCTGATCAACTCTTTGGCCCTGTCTAAAATTCTAACATGTTCAACACCCTGCAGCAACCTGGTAATATACATGGTGAATGCATCATTCACCCTTCTATAGCTTCCTCCTCCCAAGTGAAGTTGTGGATATACCTCATAGATTACATCCTACCCAAATATACCTCTAGTACTCAACCCCTTGTATGGGTGAAATCTTGCAAGTGCATACACCAAGTAAGAAGTCATGGTGAAGGTCCTTGTTTGTAAGATGTTGCACATTTGTTCATGGATCACTACACTAATAGCACCTGCCCAGTGGTAGTCTATACCTTGCTCCATCCGAGCAATGACATTGAACATCCAGCTTTCAAATACCCCTGCACTCTTCAATCCTACCAACTTGCTGAGGAGAGTGATGGCATCATAGTACTCCCTTCTAAATTTGAGTCTGACTAGCTACTTAGGCAGCTTGGAGAAGTGAGACTTGGGCTTCTCCAACCAAGAGTTGATTACCTATTGGGATTTAACAACATTCTCCTCATAGTATTTCTTGGCTACATCCATATCAAAGGCCACCACATGTGACCTATCAGGCATATCAAAGGTTCGAGCAATGGACACAGGGTCAAATTTTGCAACAACCCTTCCCTGAGGACCAATTATTCTTTGTGTTCCCCTATCATAATTCCTGGCACACTCAAGTACCAACTCATAGCATTGTACTATAGAGGGAAATCCAGCCACATGTGCCAACCCAAATTCCAATGTTCTTCTAGCCAACAAAGGGAGGCTATGTGCTGCCATTCCAACCTTAAACTCCTCACAATCCCACATTCCCACATTGGTATCAGTAATCCCTGACCAGACGGAAGTCAATCTGCTCTCAGGAATCTTACTCTTTATGTCCATTTTTACTATTTTTGCCTTGGAGAAAGCAAAACCTTTAGCACTTGGATCCATTGCCTTTCCCTTGCCATGCCCAGCAACAACTTGTCCTGATCCTGCCTGCAAACAAGTAAAGACAACAAAATAAGATCCAAGATAAACAACAAGTGTCAAAAATCAATTATCCCAAAGTTCGGGATTTAGCCCCCTTCACAGAATCCAGACTGGAGAGGAACTCCGGGGAAATCTAGACCAGGCGGAATCTAGCGAAATGGGCATACAAACATCCATACAATCATTTTGATCAATCAAAATAACCAAGGAATCCCTTGACACAACTTAGCATAAGTTCACTTAGTCATTTAAATGCATCATCATCAAGCAAAATTCTTATATAATCATCAAATTCTTCATTCCCACAAAACCTTAGAAAAATCTGCCTTATACGGAAATCTCCTAGAATAACAATAGTTTCAACAAGCCAGGAAAATGGAGGCACAGAACATTCAGGAAAATCCTGAGGGTGCGGATTCTAGAGAATTCAATACAATCTTACCATTAAAGCACAATCTCGGGAGAACAACCAAGCAATGGACATCGGGAAAATTCAGAGGAAGCAAAAATTCGTGAGACAGGTAAAAGTTTGGATTAAAGACAATTTATGAAGAACAAAGAGGAAACGGGAAAACTCGGGGAATTCCGGTAGAGATGGAATTCTGCGAAGACACCAAAATCCCGAACACCTACGTTTCTCTTGCCCTCGCCCAAATAGATCGAAAGATCATGGACTAGAAACCTGGGGCTCGACAATGACTTGACCTAAACCTCCAATGAATCCATCTTAAATTGAAAACTCATCTCTCAGAAAATTGAGAGGGATCGACCATGCCCTAGATCAGAAAACCCTAAATCTTCCACCATGAAAGCATGGAACAACTCGGGCATAACTCATTTGCAGGATGATAAAAAGTTCATGAAAAATGCAAGCAAGCTACCCAAGGCAAAAATGAAAGGCAAGCGCAAAATAAACACTCAAAAATTGTGCCCGACTAGAATGGGAAATTCCCCAGCATAACAAAATGTAAAACGCCAAACTGGCAAAGCATGAACCCCAAAAATGCCCAAGAAGCATGCACATTCAGTAAGAATGTATCAATGAATAACATGAAGGAACCCATAGAAAAGCAATCCCAAATCAAAAGAGAGAGAACATTCACATACCATGAGAATAGAGGAAACGAGACCAAGGAAGCTAGCAATAAACCTCAAGCACGAGCAAGACATGAATGGCGCTCAGGAATCCAAATGCACAATCCAGCAACAGACCTCAAGCTCAAGCACTCCAGACTCAAATGGCAAGCAAATAAACAAACTCAAATGTAAAATCACTTCCCATAACTCAATATAACACCACCTAAAAAGTCGTGCAATCACCATTAATGCGATCGACAAGATAGCCTAGACTAAACTTGGGAATTCGACGGAGCAACGGACTTCGGAAAAGTCTGAACATGATGGACTTCCACGAATGACCAAAATCCCCGGACTCCAACAAAAAGCAGTTGTTACCAAGCTCCAACAGGAAACCAGGAAAGTCTGCCCAGGGTGGATTTTCCAGAAAATAGTGAAAAACCCAGAATTTAAGGTTTTCAATATAAATCACAAATGGAAAATTCCAACAGGAAACATTAACATCAAGACACATGCCCAAGCAAGAAAAACTCCAAAAAAGAAGGGCCAAGACACCAAAAGAAAAATCCAAAAGAGCGAGAAAGAGGGTCCCTACTTTCAGTGGGGCGTGTGTGCAAAAACTGCACAACACATAGCAATCTCACGGATGTTAAGGTATGTCATATATGTCATCTTTTTTCATCTATTTTTGTTGTTAGTTCATCACTAGTAAATAAAGGATGAAATATGTACCATTGATATTCTTTATATTAACAAAAAAAAAAATGTTGTAGATTGATAGGTGAATTTTTGTTACCACCATCAAATATTTTACCTCACTCATACTGAGATTTATCTGCCATTATGAAAGATATTGGAATGGAGTATCAAGCAATAGATGCATGTCCCAATGATCATATTATATATCATAAACAACATGAATTTGCAACAGAATGCCCAAAATGTCATATCAGTAGATATTGAACAAATCAACTAACAAAAAAGGTGCCTCACAAGGTTCTTCATTATATTCCCATTATTCCACATATGAAATGATTATTTAGGTGAAAAAGCTTAGCACAATTTATCGATTATCATGCATGGAATAGAAGTGGAGATGACATTCTTCGAATTCCTGTAGATGGTTCTACATTTAGGGACATGGAGGAAAAATGGCCACACTTTAAAGAAGAACCTCATAATCTCAGGCTTTCATTGGCAGCGGACGGTGTCAATCCATTTGGAGAGCTGAGATCTATTTACTCGATGTGGCCTATTTTTGTTATCAACAATAACATTCCTCCATGGATGTCAATAAAGAGGGAGCACATAATGTTGGCAATGATTGTTCTAGGTATTTATTTACATCAATTTTCTTTAACATAGTAGCATCTCATTTATCTTATTTGTTGCATAATGACTTATATTTTTTTCATTTAATAGTCATGTACATTAATTTATATATATTGCAGTAAAATGGTTATAATAATTATGTAATTTTAATGTTCATTCAACTCTAGGTAAGTACCAAGTTAAAGATATGAATGTATATATCGAGCCTCTTATCGACGAGTTACTAAAGTTATGGAATGGCGTCACTATGTATGATGTCTCTAGACAAATAGGACAAAGACAATTTCAATTCCATGCAATGCTTGTATGGACAATTTATGATGCCCCAGGGCTAACACATTTTTGTGGTATGTTATAACGTTCAATTGCACTTTAACGATATTTAATTTTATGAAGTAGATATCATGCATGTTTTTTACTTCAAACAAAGGGAAAATTTGCATGTCCAGTTTGTGGTCCAAAGATGAAATCTCTTCATTCAACAAGTTTAGGAAAGTAGGTGTTTGATGAGCATAGGCACTTCCTCCACAGAAATCATAAGTATCGAACTACTAAAAAATATCTTTTCAATGGGAAAGAAGAGACTACATCAAAACCACGAAGAATGACACCTCGTGTATGGAAGTTGGAATATAATATAATTAATCATCAAGGTTATACATCGGATCAAATTATTTATCTACTATATATGATATGTTTGGAATTTATATTTTTATATTGTGTTTTGTTTAATCATGTTGTAATTGACAATGATTGTCGTTGTTAATTTTTTTAACTTATATGCTTCATGAAGGTCGTCAAGGCATTAATGGCCAGCTTCCACAGGGACTGAAAAGTTATCCCAGACAATTTAGTAGGTTGCTCTACTATGAGCAACTACAAATTGTGCATTTGTTTGATACAATGCATATCGAAAATAATATAACATAAACGTTATGGAAAATATTGGATGGAGGGCATGACAAAGAAAAAATTGTAAAAATTTGTAGTGACATTTAGGAAGCCAATCATGCAATGAAAAATGTCATTCAATTAAATAGCAATGGAGACCAAATTAATATAAGTGCCCTTGCTTGGTTATTAACGGAGCAGCAAAGCAATGCTATAAAAGAATTCATACAAAAAATTCAATTTCCCACAGGATTTTCTACGAACACAAACAATATCATAACAAAGAAAGGTGAATTTGGGTCAAGGATGAAAATGCATGATTGGCATACCTTCATTAAGGTAATTATTATGGTATATTTTATATATATTTGTATACTGCATGTACTTTTTAGTGTATTATTTTTACTAGTTTTGGAAAAATAATGAAAAGATCATTTTATAATTGTTGCAGTACGTTCTACCTCTATCTCTCCCAGACAACTTCGACAACAATTTCAAGCAAGTTATATATGATCTTGGAAAATACATGAGATAAGTAGCGATATTTGTTCAATTCATTGTATAGATCTTATATTTGCCATTTTTTTTACTTGTTATGTAATATATTGTATATTTTTGTTAAATCTCGTTAATATATTTGAGCCTTGAATCACTTGTAGATGGTTGTCATCTAAATAAATCCATAAAGAAGATATAAATTATTGGAGGAGAAAAATTCCTTGTCTAATGTATGAAATGCAAAAGTTTCTACCTTCAAAAAATTTCAATGCACACGAACACTACCTCATACACCAAGTTGAGGAGATTGAATTGTGTGGACCTGTACACACAAGGTCAATGTGGATGGTTGAGAGGCACTTGAAATTTTTGAAGGCTTTGGTTAGACAAAGAGCACATCCTAAGGGTTCTATGGTGGGGGATATATGGTATACCAGACCATGGTGTACATTACTAAATATCTTCCTAAGTTCACAGCAAAGTGTTGGAGTACAGTTAACACTGAGAGGGGGGGTGAATCAGTGTTAACAATCAAATTAATTATTTTATTTCTTTTAATAATTTTTAGATCATGAATGAACTTATGCAATAAAACTCAAATGAACAGATAATGAACAAACACATAAAATATTGACACATAGATTGTCTTGAGTGGGAACCCTCTTGGGGAATAAAACCACTCAAACTTGGCCTCAGTGGCCTTATCTAAAAATAATCTTTGTACAAAGCCTCACTGGTTAATTTGTCTCACTGGCAATGATGCTATCTCACTAATAGTCTTATAGTGCTATCTCACTGATAGTCTTTTGAAATGTGCATGTATGAAGGAATAGTAAATACAGAGTTGATCTCTGTTTCAATAATTACATACTTTGTTCTACCATGACCTCAGAATCAGAGTCAAAAATTTCAACTACACAAAACAATATATTACCTTTCTGAAAACATATATTTCATTCCTTTCAAAAATATCTCATCATCTAAAATGTGAGCACAATAAAATATTTAACATATTCTCTGTTCTCAAAAATAGAATTGAGAAAACCCCTATTCTTTTTAAAACTAAATCACAAACTTCCATTTAAAAACTAAAACTGAAACTGCCTTTGCTAGTTGTGAGAACAAAATCTCTTAAACAATGCTTAACCAATAACGTGAGTACACAATCCACCTAATCTGTACAACACCCACCTTTCCAAAATGTATCAAGAATAATCAACAAATAGTTGTTATTTACCTTGCCGAGTCGACACCTTTAACAAGGGTAACTAATCCCAAATGCCCAGATAAACGCAATGAACCCAATTACAACTAATCAATATTATGAACAACAAAATGTTGGCATATGGCTAAGGATTTTTTCTTATAGGTTTTTTCATTGATGGCAACCCAAGTCATGCAACTCTAGGCAGCACTATTTTTGGCTTCTACCTACAAAACAGAGCAAAGAACAGGAGATGCAGTTAAAGGTATAAAAGTTGGTTTAATCATCTCACCGGATAGGTATTTTGCATTATGAACCCTTGAAGAAGGTTTGCAGAGGCTTGCGGTATCTTAGTTTTGATGTGCACTCACTAATAAGTGATCTAGGAGGTACGGTGCGTTAATCTATCAAATATCTATGTTAGAAGGCCGACCCGAGAAAGACAGAATTCGTGGATGAATAAGATGAAATTAATTATAAGTTTCATTGTTGGATTAAGTGTTGTATGGGTCCTCTCTTGGTCTTAACCAATTTTGGAAGATGCACATAATGTTTTGGTGATGGATTTGGCTGACAAGTTATAAATATCTTGATACCGTATGAAGCCGACTATTGGATGAACTAATCCTTGATTGCGGATATATATAAGGGATTGCTTTCATCATTTGCAGAAGGAGTGTGTGAAGTGTATGTAAGATAGAAGTGGTATTCTACAAATTACCTCATTGTAGAGTAGCAATTTGAATCTAATGTGAAGAGCAGAAAAGGGTAGAGCAGGGCAGAGCGAAGTGGAAAAACAGCAAGTAGATCCAGAATAAGATTCATAAGCTTCACTGAAACTGTTACCTGGCATTGTTAGATGCTATCATCTCATTTCATCTCTTCAGATAGTTTTAATTTGAATATTGTAGGAAGTAAGCCTTTATCTTTGAGCAGTGAGCTCTAGGTAGTGTGCATGAATGCAAGTACATTCCTTTTATAATTCCTATACTTTGAGTACTCAAATTGTGGATTAATCTCCACCGTGGTTTTTCCCCTAATAGGGTTTCCACACAAAAAATTTGTGTGACATGTTATGGATGTTTACTTTTAATGCATACATATTTCCTTAATGCAATAATAAAATCCTTTCATGTTTTGAATGGATAAAACTCTTGAATATAATTGAACATTGATTCACCCCCCCCCCCCTCTCAGTATTCCCTTGAGTCCAACAATTGGTATCAGAGCGAGTTCCTCTGGAGAAGTTTTGTAGCTTGAGGTAGATCTTGGAATGTGATGGACTCTGGTAGTCTTCAACAGCAGCTTATGGTAGCTCTTGGTGACCTTGATCTATCTAAAGCAGAAGTTCAAGAATTGAAAGAAAATCTTAGAGATGCTAAGAAATTCATTCAGTCATTAAAGGATCAAATAGTCAAATCTAGGGTGAAGAGGAAAGATCTTTGTGATCAGATACAGCATAAGGAAAATGAAGACATGGATGATTCTCACCTGAATCAAACTTTGAAGGAGATAACTGGAGAATGTGAACATCTTGCCAGAGACAATGCCAATCTAAAACATGAGATGGAATCTATGAAGATAAAGATGACAAAAGAGATAGAGGAAAGGAAGAAAAGTGAATTAAATATTACTCAGACCCTGAAAGAGAAATCTGATGAATGCAGCAAAATAAGTGGAGAATTTACTCAGTTGGAAAGAAAACTGCAAAGAACCAGAAGCAATGAAGAAGAACTTGGTAAGCAGATTACTACTCTTAAGAATGATCTCGGCATTGCAAATGAATTCAAAGAAAGGTTTAATATTAGTTCAATAAAGCTTGATGAGCTAACTCAAGGACAGAAGAGTGGAAATGATAAGAGAGGTCTTGGATATGAAAAGGAAGAAAATTTCAGATCAGCACAAAATAATTTCAAACAAAATAGAAATGGAAGGTATCCGATAAGACAACCTAATGCACAAAAATTTAATGCATATTTTTTTGCCTGTAATAATTTTGGTCATATGGTTGCTCAGTGTAGAAGCAATATAAGAACAAAAGATTCATCATTCTATGGTCAGTATTTCAATTGCAAAAAGCATGGTCATAAATCAATTGAATGTAGAAGTGTGTCAAGTCACTCTATTGATAAAGGAAATGTTGAATGTTATGCATGTGGGAAGTTTGGACATATTGCTAATCAATGCAGGATGAGAAGAAGCCAATGGAATAGACAAAGGAATATTATGTGCTACAACTGCAACAAATATGGTCATGTTGCTAGATTATGTAGAAACAAAAACACAGACAGAAGAGGTCCCATAAATAGAGACAAAAATACAGAGAAAAATGATAAAGAAAAGGGAAAAATGATTGTGGATCAAATGAGGGATCAAATAAGAAGACATGGGTAAAGAAAAGTGAATCTGAAGATGGTAATAGTTCTGTACTAAAATCTTCTTCCGGTAATTCTTCCGGAAATTGATTTGAGGCCATTGGCCTAGGGGGATCTTTATAAGAGAATTCTTCCTCCCCTGCTTACAAATGGTACCAAAAAGAAGAGATTAGTCGAGATAATGTAATTATGGTGTGTAGAAGTTTTGGATAACTTTAGCAAGTGAATTTAGCCAATTCACATGTCCGTAGAAGATTTTTTTCTCATCACCTGAGGAAACAAAGTCTCCAGAAAGTTTAGGGAAAATGCATTTATTGCGCATGTGTGAGCTATAATTATTGTACATGTGCAAGCTATAAAAGTTAAGTTCAATCCATCATTTGTAACTTTGCATTATCGAAGAAAAGATGGAGAGCACTAGACAAGTGGTTTTTGAAGCAGCAGAAGTGAATTCATCAGCAAATTTATCAAGTACTTCAAATCACTCTCGAATTCTTCATATAATTTGGTGTATAGTTGCGAACCCTAAAAACATGAAAAATAGAGCAAATCAAAGGATCGATCACATTGGATGAGTACAATAGTGAAAAAATCAGATCTATGAGAAATCTATTCCTTCCTGATGAATTGAAATAATTAAATGAAGCCAAGCATGGAAATCTAGATATGTGGAATGAGTTTTCGTACTTCACGGATGCGGAACTTGTAAAATTCTTGTTGAACAAATTGCACGATGAGGTGTTAACTTTGGATAAACCCTACACAATCTTAAAAGAAGTGATTGAGAGATTAACTTGATTGTGCAATTTCGGTGATGTTCCTAAAAAGAAATCTATCTAAAACAAGGATGTAGAAACCCTAACTAGGATAATTGGAGATCAAAGAGCTCTGCTGAAAGCAACAATCAAAGATCCTATCACAAAGTACATCACGCATGGCATAACCTATAAAATCTTCTACCAAAATTGGGAAGGGGCTACATCAGTTGGTGTTGTATATATTGCTCATAAGATGATAATTGAAGGTTGATCCTTTGGCCTATGCGGATTATTGAAAGATCAGATGCTGGAAAATGTCTAATTGACAAAAGAATCGAGGTATCCATTCAAGTTTGGTACTCTAATTATTTGTCTGGTTATGTACTTTCTGAATTCATTGCTGAAAATTGACAATGTAGAATGGACATCGAATAAACTGGTATGTACCCAAATCTACTCTTATGCTAAGAGTCTATCTAATTGGGATTCAAAATTTGAAAGTTTGTGTAACAACATGCTTATGAAATGTGGATCAGTCATTATTTCTCCTGCGGTGAGGACAATGGAAATTGGTTTCTCCTTCGGTAGCACTTTCAGAGGACAAAAGAGAGGTCAGGAGATTATTGAATACAACCCTCTGAAAAGTAAAGTTCTCAAGATTAAAGGAAAAAGGAAAGAGAAGGAAGTTATGGACATTCCAGAGGAAGATTTTGACAAAGAGCCTGAGAATCAACTAGAAAATGATTATAGTATTGAAAAAGGAAGTGAAGAAGAAGAAGATTTGTCAAAAGAGAAACTTCAGCAACTTATTCAAAGCGCAGGTGGTATACAAAAGATTACAAGGTTATGATCAGTCAGACCATCTTTTGATCAAAACTTAATTCTGAAAGTTCTGAATGCTCATATTGAGCATTGCAAGATAAGATTGGAAATTCTAAAAGATGTTCTACCTGAAGAAATTATTGAATGTAGCAGAGAATCTATAGGCTCTGAAGACAAAGGCAGGGAAGAAGGTGAAATTATCTCTCACCCGAAAGAGCAATTCAGACTATCTCTTGCTAAGCTTAAAAAGAAGATGAATGAATTAAGGAAGTGCATTAACTCAGCCACAGGAATCTATAACTATTGTGTTCATTGGCCCCATGCAATCAGGAATCACAAAGAGAAGTTGAATCAGATTGAGACAGAATTGAATGACATTCGTAAAAACTATGACATGTCTCAGGATCAGGATAGAGTCATCAGAAGAAGAATCCAAGAATTGTAGGTAGCTCAAATAAAAATTCAACTATCCACGAATGTTCTTGCGGACACCTTTTGGAAGGTAAAAGATTTAGTTGAGTGAAGACTGGAGCAGTTGGTGGAGATTCTAAAAAATGGTGAAAAATTGGAAGGAGTAATCACAATTCCTGAATCTCTTATTGAGATTATCAACAAAACTTCCAAGAATTACAGCTTGATTGTTAGTATTGGGATTGCAATTGATAATTGGGAAAAATTTCTTCTCGAAGTGAAGAAAAACAACAAGTGAATTTTTAAAGATAAGCAATAAAGTGATTTCAAGTTTTTTAAATTTTGTTCAAAGGAGAAGAACTACAAGCGTATATATATGCTAAATTTCTTAAAGGATTGATGATTTTGAACAAGTGTTTTGTCACCGTTTTGACGCCTTTTTGGTCAGATTTTTGGCATATGGCATCCATGCTTTGTCATTGATGTCAAAGGGGGAGAGAATGCAGTGAAAAACATCTCATAAATCTAAGGGAGAGAGAATATCAAAGGGGGAGAAAGTGCAATGAAGGTTTTTCACTAAGTGTTTCCATCAATGCCAAAGGGGGAGATTGTTGGCATATGGCTAAGGAGTTTTTCTTATAGGTGTTGACATTGATGGAAACCCAAGTCATGTAACTCTAGTATTGCATCTAAATGAGCAGCACTATTTTTGGCTCCTACCGGCAAAATAAAGCAAAGAACAGGAGATTCGATTAAAGGTATAAAATTTGGTTTAATTATCTCACTAGATAGGTATTTTGGGTTATGAACCCTTGAAGAAGGTTTTCAGAGGCTTACAGTATCTTAGTTTTGATGTGCACTCACTGATAAGTGATCTAGGAGGTACAATGCGTTAATCTGTCAAATATCTATGTTAGAAGACTGACCCGACAAAGATAGAATTCGCAGATGAATAAGATGAAATTAATTATAAGTTTCATTGTTGGATTAAGTGTTGTATGGGTCCTCTCTTGGTCTTAACCAATTTTGGAAGATGTGCATAATGGTTTTGTGATGGATCTGGCCGACAAGTTATAAATATCTTGATACCATATGAAGATGATTGTTGGATGAACTAATCCTTGATTGCAGATATATATAAGGGATTGCTTTCATCATTTGCAGAAGGAGTGTGTGAAGTGTATGTAAGATTGAAGTGGTATTTTTCTAATTGTGATTCATTGCAGAGCAGCAATGCGAATCTAATGCAAAGAGTAGAAAAGGGCAGAGCAAGGTAGAGCGAAGTGGAAAAATAGCAAGTAGATCCAGAATAAGATTCGTGAGCTTCACTGAAACTATTACCTAGCATTGTTAGATGCTATCATCTCAGTTCATCTCTTCAAATAGTTTTAATTTGAATATTGTAGGCAATAAGCCTTTATCTTTGAGCAGTGAGCTCTAGGTAGTGTGTATGAATGCAAGTACATTCCTTTTATAATTCTTATACTTTGAGTACTCAAATTGTGGATTAATCTCCACCGTGGTTTTTCCCCTAATAGGGTTTTCACACAAAAAAATTGTGTGACATGTTATGGATGTTTACTTTTAATGCATACATCTTTCCTTAATGCAATAATGAAATGCTTTCATGTTTTGAATGGATGAAACTCTTGAATACAATTGAACACTGATTCACCCCCCCCCTCCCAGTGTTCCCTTGAGTCCAACACAAAAATAGATCAAATTTGCATGGGTTTACATAAATATAAGCTACCAACTAAGAAATAATGAAAGAATGTTACCAGAAATGTCAGCCAAACTGAGACCATTTTCTTCCAGAAACCTCCTCATAGATGCCAAGCTTCTGCCTGAAATCGTTACCTCTTTCCTCCATGTTTCCATACTCACTTCTACCGAGCTTCACAACTTTCTTCCAAACCCTAAGTAGACTGTTCACAACTCGTGCTTGGTTGATTTTCCAAAGGATAGCTTTTAGGGAAACACAATTATTGTGTCGGTGATCACAATACATTCCTTAGTCAATGCAAAATCATAAAATCATAAGTATGTCGATATTAATCACCATTTACATGTGGACAATAAACCATGCCTTGCAAAGACTTGAAATAATGCCAAATAACATGTGTCGGTCCACCTTCAATTAATCAACTTCCATTTCAAGGTAAATATGCTAAGATCAATCATTGATCAATGATGGATGAATGTAATCCAAGTTCAAGACCCAAATAACACTATATAATCCAACACCAAAATCAATGTGCCACTATCAATATAAATCATTGATCAATAAATTGATTAATAATAGATAAATATAATCCAAGTATGTTGTCCCCATATACTTCCTCAGTAGACAATATCAAAACTACCTTTGCGACCAAACAATAGAACTGAGCCTGATAATGTATGCCAAGTTGACTATAACCAAACTATGAAAAATATCAATCACTGAAATATGCCAAATGCAAGTGATGATGCCAAGATAGATCAGAATAGATATATAAACTCATACAAGTAGAACTGAATTAAAAGATCATCATGTGCACAACCTGATACTTCAACTTTGGTGTTGTGACATTAAAGCCAAATAATACTAAGGGACAACACAAAGATCCATGTAGATTGCATTTGGGATCCCAACTCCATTAACAAATTCGAAGGGGAGTACCTAATGGGGAAAGGTAGATTGAGGAAAGTGAGATGTAATTATAAGATGGTCATGGAGATTAATTAGAATACATTTTACATTGCCTTCAATTTCTTGAAAAGAAACAACAAAGAACTAGTCCAAATGAAAGAATCTTCCACACACAAATAGAAAAGTATTGGTATTGTATTACTCCAGAAAATAAATCTTTCACTACTGAAAATTATTAAAATCTTAAAAAGTGTTGATGATCAAATATTACAATTTGAATTTCATGCATATAAGAAGAAGACCCAACAAAGGTGTCTCTTCGGATTGTCTTTTCGAAAATAATTAAACTACTGATCTTAATTAAACTTATAAAACAATTTAATCTTCTCCTAACATTGACTTAGCCGTTGAGAGATGTTTTTTATACTCCTCCAAGGTATGGGTATTTGCATCATGCACTGCATTTTAGGCTTCATATTTGAGTTTTATCATTGATTCCATATGTTTGCATGCTCCATCCAACAATATCCCTTCTGCTTTGACTGTATCCAATGCTTCTTGAAGTATCCTATTGCATTCATCCATCCTGTTAGCTCTCAAAAATGCCAAGAGGTTGCCAAACTCTTGGTACATTTCAAGGTAACATACAAGGCCAAATGGTTTAGACCTTCTTCTCTTTAGGTGTTGCTAGACCTAGGTGGGTACACCTATATGAATGAAGCAGACTTGATTTATGTTTATTCCCTAAAACAATTTATCCACAATCGCAAGTGGGAGTGGATAAATGAATTCTTATTTTGGTATAGATTGTATAAGCAATATCAAGGCTAATCTTAATATGTTCAGTTAACCTATGTAAAATCTAATATGTTCAGTTAACAAATGTAAAAGATAAAATGAATGAAACTAAAATGATGGAATGTGAGGGACCAGTGCTCTATTGGATATATGGAGTCAAATAAAAATCAGAGTTAAGTGACTTATAACTGGAAATAATTCTAATTGTTTGGCACTTTTATGTTTCTAACTTGTTTAAACAGGCAAGGTTGTAATTATCATATTCTTCTTTAATAATCCAAAATAGTAATTACAAGTTGATGTGAATAATCAAGAGGATTTTAATCTTTACTTGAAAGACCCAATTAAATATTCAACACAGATACAACAAATGTGCACTGATAAATTGAAAATATGCTTGATATATCAATTTAAACAACAGAGAAATATCAAATATGGAGACAAACTGATAATATCTTCAATTAACTTAACAAACAATTGCTACCAACATAGAGCCACCAAATCAGATATTTTTCATTAATTCCTTCAAAATTTACACGTGCATCTTGGTCCTTTTGTTGTAAACATTGTATCAATCTCTATTCTCCTACTTCTTCTATCTACTATCTTCTAATCTAATCCCCTCTTTATGGTCTTGGTCTCTCTTATTTATATGAGAGGCAACAAGCTTCAGACCAAAGGATGTGGCTCTTGATAACAAAACTTAACTGAAAAGATAAAATGTATTTAGAGATAACTAACATATGCAAATATGTTAATCTTCGAGTAAGAAGCGCGTGGTCATCTAAGACCTATGAAAGGATCCTACTTTATGACATGATATTTTTCCTTCTGATGACGTCAATCAATCTTCATCTGAGCCCAGATATTTTTCCTGCCATTTGCTTATTATTAAATCATTTGACCACTTGAATTCCTATGCAATAGTGAAATTTGTAAGGTGACTCTTCTATTTGCTATCAAGCAGGTTTCTAGCATCTACAACAAACTTTGCGTAACCATTATCCAACATTATAATTCCATCAAGAAAAGTGTGAAACTTTTCTAGATTGATATCACCATCACCCTGAACACATGTCAAGCATTGAGGAACATTTGATCAAACTCATTCTTCCATTGAGCCACATCCTTGAATTTTCCATCATCTTTGTTGATCAAAGGACTGAAACTATGCTTTATTGAATTGAATGAATTCCTTTAGTTCTCCACCTTCTTCTTCATGTCAATCAAATACTTCTACTCATCAATAACTGTCTTCACCATCTCTTGAGTAGGCTTTAATTTTGGAGGTGCATCAAGATCCCTATGTGTTGCTTTGCATAAAGTGTTTAAAATGTGGTAAGTGGGCTGTCATATTTTATATAATTCCTCTAGGATTGGGGAATTAGTATTTATTTGTTCTAGGATTTTCACCAAATGACTAAAACCCTCATGGACTCCACTTATCTTTTATTTTAAAACTCCAACTCTATGCTTCAATATTTCTTTTAAGGTATCCAAGATGTGTTGCCTGACATCATCCATATTATGTTTCTTCAACTTTTCAATCTCCTCTTTCAACTGTTGGATTTGTGGATCTTCAACTGGAGTAGGTGGATGATAGACAACCATTTCATCCCCTTTTACATTTGTGGCTTGTTGTAATTGTTGTTTTAATCTGACACCTTCAATGAATAACTTATTTATTTCATCATTTGATAGCTTGAGTATCTTTTCATACTATGTTATCTTCTTCTCTATGTTTTCTACTACATCCTTTGTAAACATGGCGGAGTGCATAGTTATGGTTTTTTCTTCTGTTGGAGTAGTGTCCTTCATTTTCCTAACCATTGTAGACCCTCTCATTTCCTATACTACATCCAGAAGCCTTGGCTTCCTTGTGTTCTTTTGTTTTGTCCACAGGGAAAGGGTCTTGGTGGTAGGATTGTATCTTGTGCCTAAGTCTCCTTCTGAATCAAATTCTATAACCAAGTTTGGATCATCCTGAGCTCTGATTTGATCTAACAAAAATACCCTAGAGAGTTCCATTCCAGGTATGATTAACATCTTACTACTTAGCACCAACTCCCTTGATTCTTTGGGAGTAATATTGATGTTATCAATATCCAAATCTACCATTGTCTGGGCCTACACATCTGCATGCTTTCAATCATCAATCCCAATGAGATTAATATCTAGCCTATCATCAAACTGTCTCATTTTAATTTTTATCCAAAAATATTTGAATTCCCTTGTATGGATGAAATCATCATCCTCCATGAACCGCAGAGAAGTAATTATTCTCTCATCATCTCGTATCTCATCAATGGCTTCCTCTGATATTCTTATTTTTTGGTCATGAGGCTCTAACACTTTTTGTTGCTCTGCTACTTCTTTCATCTCAATCAGTGTCATGCCTGCTTCTTGTTCTTCATCACTTGACCCATTATCAACTAGTGATTCAACTTTCTATTTCTTAGCAAGTGGCTCACCAATTGGGGATGGAGGAGATGGATGAACTGGTGGAGGAGGTGGTGTATGTGATGTGGAGGCTATGGATGAGGGTGGCTGGGGTGTAGATGGTGGAGTTAACTTCTTTTCTTGAGCCTTTTTTATACATCTCATCAAACTTACCTAGAATCAAGTGCATCCTTTTCAACAAATCTAGCTCTTCATCAAAGAACCCCTTGAACTTCTTATCTTTTTCTTTCTTCTAGTCCTCCCATCTCATCATCATTAACCCATTTTTCCTTGTTTCAAACACATTTGAAAAGTATACCAGGTTTCTTATCACATCCTCCTCTAGATCAAATACATGTGTTATTGCACTCTTTGTAAGCAGGGTCCTTCTGATATTATTGATTTGACCCTCTGGATCACATACTCTCACCTTTCCTGATCTGAGAGAAAAATTATCTCTTATGAATCTCTACACTTCTTCCAACATATCTGACCCAACTGATAATTCCTCAAAACTATTAAGTTAGGAAGGAAAGTCCCCTTTCTCTGATTCTTCATAAGGCTACGCTCCATCCAGAGCATTTTCCAAATAAACTCTAAAAACAATACTCTACTAGGCACAAATTTTGGTAAAACATGTGGGGCCTAATCACAACCATACACCCTAATGATGGTATATTGTGGCATTAAAAACCAGTTAGCATAGTTGTGTATGAAACCTTGGTCTAGTTTGTATTGCAAAGGTCTCATAACTTCCATTAAATATTTTGGTAACCTCGATTTAGGAAAACCAAGGGCATCAATTAGTCTATGGGAAAAGTGATCTCTAAACATAATAAAGTCACCTTCAGGGCACTTACTATCCCAAACATAGCACCAATTTTGCATTGGAAGCATAACTCCATTTTCATGTGTGCTCAACTTCATCCTTTTAGTCCACTTTGTTTGATTTTGAAATATAATTAGATGGCACAGTAGAGAATACTTTCTGGAAGTGATAGGGGCCTTAGCTTCCCTAACCTATAATAGACCTTCATGAATTTGTTCCTCAATGATAGAAGCAAAATCAAACTCCACATTGGACTCAGGGTGTTGGATAGTCATTGCCATCCTCATCAATCCAACTGACATGATGTCTTTAGCATCAAATCCAAGAATTTGGCATAATGCATAATAGGTGTTTTTGAAATAGCTCTGAAAATCAAACACTAGAAAGGGTTCAACTTTTGAAGATGGAATAGGAAGGACTCTATTCTTGTCACCCCTTTCATGTGTAGGGAAATTTCATCAATTCTATAAGTCCTCTTTAATCTCTTGTACTCTTGGTCTAGCCTCCCCAAATCTATCTCTATGACAACCTACTTATTTAGGTCAAAACACCTAATTATAGCCTCCTTGGAGATATCTACCAAACATTGTCCATCTAGGAGCCTAACAACCTTCGACAAGGCATGATATCTACTGGCTAGAGCTCTAATTAGCTCAATATCAACAAATCCATTAGGAGCTATCAATTTTCCCATGTCAAGAGTCCATGGGTTCGATACTGGGACCCCTTCATTCCTATTCTTATAAAAATACCAATACAAATTCCACCCAGACCATGGAATTATTGGGTCTCTGCACCCCTAAGCTAAATCCTTAAAGACCCCCTTATAACCTTTATCAACTAAAGCAGGTAGCAGTGCAAGTAATGGCGACTGTAATGAAGCTTTATTGGATTTTTCTTCTTTTTTTGTCCTTACTTCTATTTTCTTAGGTGTCATTCCTTACAATTCAATGTGTGGTGAATAGAACTTACCTAGAATATTGCTTGTTCTGAAGAATTCTCCTGACTATCACACCTTGAGCTCACCTATACTCAGCTTTCATTACCACGAGTGAACAAATTAACAATCTTCTTGGTTTAATTCTCATATCATATTGCATTAATTCCATATAAGTTCTACATCATTCAAATCTTTCACATCGAGCTAAATTTTGTATTTTGATGTTGATTGATTTGACTAGCCTTTATTTAATGCTCCAACGGTTGATTATCGTGCTACTGCATGTTACTCCTCACTCCTCTGCAATACCATGGTACATAATATTTACTTGTTCTTATTATACCGCACTATCGCGCACTTCCTTGTCTTCCTTAGCAGCACCATAGTATTTATTTAGTATTTTATCTTATATACCACTTTACCGTGGGCTTTATTCTGACCCCTCGTGGTATAGCGGTTCTCCATTTTGTGTATTCTTACTTTACCTCTCTACCGTGGTCCTTACTCTGACCCCCCATGGTATAGTGGTTCCTTCTACTAGTATTCATGATGACCCCACTCTACTGCGGGCTAGGTATCAACCCTCCACGATATAGCAGTAATATAATATACTACCATCCTCTTACCATGCTACCGTGAGTTACTTTGTTGGAGGCCGCAGTAAGGAGGTAAAAGGAAATGCATATATGGTATACTCAAGTATGGCAGTGGTATGGCGGTAAAAGGCTAATTTGACTTTTTGGATGGAAGAAACATTAATTTTATGAGAATACTAAGAGAGACCCTTGATTTTACATGACAAAATCAAAATAATTTTCTATAACCTCCTATGCTTATTTGTCTTCTTTGTTCTTAAACACATCTTCCCCCAGTATAGGAACATGGGTGTATCTACTAAGGTTTTTCTTTTTCTGACAAGAGTGTATGTACCCTTCAGGGTCATTATTCATTCTTTGTGCATACTCCTTTAATTTGAATTCATCCAAAAACGAAAGATAATAAGATCATTGGTAGTGGGATGTTAGGTTTTTAGGTACATCAATTATAAATTAAGATTGTATACCGTGGTAATTAACTAATTATACGTCGTTTGTGAATTTCATTTTTTCTATACAGTTGGTCGAGAGTGGGATGCACTACATTTGTACGTTGTAAACAATCTTGATTGGATGATGGTATGGATTGAACGATGTCAACAATCTAGTCGTGCATTAATATGGGAAGGTGTGGATTCATTGGTTAAAGAAGCTCATCATAATGGAGATTCCAATGTTACACCAAGGGAAATTTATTTAGCATATGGCTTAAGAGATAACAGGTATGTATAAATATATTAATCACCCATATTATTTAATTATTTTCAATTATATTGATGTATATATATGTTGAGTTTTCTTTTCTTTTCATACACTTGGCCAAGAATAAATATGTTTATCAACTGATGATACAATAATTTTTATGTGTTTGACATATTGCAGGTGAAACAACACAAGGCTATGTGGTGCAATGGTCATAAATTTCAAATCAAAAAGTTGGATGACACGAAGAAAACTTATGATTCTGGGATAACTGTAGTCCTTCAGGTGACTAAAGTTTCATCTAGAAGGGACATACATCCAGAAGTCTCAAAAAATTGATACTATGGGATTTTGGATGATATACTTGAGTGTGACTTTAAGTCCTTCAAATTAGTTATGTTCGTTGTCCAATGGTACAGGCTATGATTGAATGAAAATGATCCCAAGAGAACTGTTATTGAACATGATAATGGATTTACCATGGTTAATACAAGGTCGATCGAGCGAGCTAGAAATGAGCCCTATGTTCTTCGAAGCCAATGTGAGCAGGTATTTTACTCAAAGGTTCCAAGTAAATTGGGCTGGTCATTTTTTGTTAGACATGATCCAAGAGGAAGGCCGGTAAAGTATAATGTGGTGGAAGAACAAGATACCGAAGAACTAGAAGATGATGTAGATGATGATCAGGATCAACAGTTAGTTGATGATGTGCCTGACGAAGATGTTGAAAAAGAGGAACTAGATCATGATGATGTAGGAGTTAATGTTCATGAAGATGATATCTGTGTGGATGATGACATTATTGAAATTGATATCAATGACGATGATGATGATATGACCAATCCTTACAATGTCAAATTTGGATTGGATGATACAGACAAAGAGTTGGATGAAGAAGAAGATCAATGACATTGAAATGTATGAGTTATGCGATTATATTATCTATTTGATATTGATTTCTTGATAGAATTATATTTGACTTATATGGTTACATAATTAATTCATGATGTTTTTAATTTTTATGCCATTACATAATTAATTCATGATGTACTTTTTAATGTTGTTAATTCACGATGTTACAACTATTGTAGCTCTCCTAGAAATTTCCATATGATCAAATCCTAATTACTCTAAGACTATTTATGATTAGATATTATTTGACCATATCTTTAGTTATTTCATTCCCAAAAAATTAATGTTTCCTCATGTTGAGCCCGCATAGTGACATGTGAATGGGGCCAACGTTGATTTTTTTTCAATTTGTGCTTGTATGGAGTGAAACTTGACATGGTTATCCTAGATGCATGCATTGACAATATGGGAGGGTTTCAAGACTCAAACATGAGGTCATGCTATATAAAGGCATCTCGTCCTTCCTAACAATACAAGTTGCCTTATTCTTCATCTCTTTCATATATTGTTCTTAGCATTTCTTTGGTTAATGGTTTCAAAAGATGAGGCTATCTGAGCCTCACCTTGGATCTATTACACATCAGTTTGTACATTTTCGTTAGCAATGAATATTTAGATGATCTTTAAAAATCTCATTGAATATAAAGATGATAATAGGAAGCTAAAAAATTGAATATATTTTGTTTATGGAACCTAAACCACAAGGTTTTTCACTCTAATGCTAAAACCAAGTCAAATTAACCCCTAACACCTATTGGAAAAGTCAAAACATTCCTTTCTTTCAAATTCACAAGAACGTATAAACCTTTTGAAACCACACATGCATGTTATGAAAGTGTATGGTAATCCTACTTATAGCGGAAGTTCACATGATAAGCTAACCAATGGCACTATATTGGAGGATAAACCCACCTATGGAATTAATTTAAGAGGTAAGGGATGCCTCTTAGTGTGATTTTGAGTCTTGGATTAATCCATAGTGCTAAAATTAGTTCTAGTGTTCTTCCCTTGGTGTTATATTTATCTTTACAATTTCCCATACTTAACCATTTCATCATCCCTTTTCCCAAGCTATTTGTATCATAATATAAACTTGGTCCGATCTCACATTATCCCCTTAGGTAATTATCCATTTCCTCCAAGTTGAATGGAACCTTTTATATCAATGCATCTATGTTTTCCTACCCTAATGGATCAAGACTTGACATCACCTTAAAAATCTTCTTTATGTCATAGCATATCTCTAAAGTGCCTTTGGCATGCCTTAGATGTGTCAATATTAACTAGATTGAATATATTAATTTTAAAGTCTCTTAACACATTCCATGACAATAAAATGACTCATTTGGATTAAGGAGTAATTTCCTAAACCATTCCTTCATATTCAATAATCCCTTCTCACACCCACATCATAATTCATATCCATGTTAGTTGTAATGAGTGTTTTAAACCAACAATCAAGAATCATAGGATAGAATAAAACTTTTTATGCACAAGGATAAGAATCAAAGAGATTGAAAGAATCAATTCACTAGATATGCTCCCCATTACTATAATAGACCAATGTAAAAAAATAAGTCATAACAAGAAAAAGACCAAAAAAAACTAGGAAAAGAAACCTTGTAGGCTACATTAATAATACATTGATTGCAAGCATTAGCCTTTTTAACAATCACTAGGACTATAGATAATATTCAATCATGTCATAGGAAATAAATCATCAAAAATTATAAAGAAAGAGAAAACCAACTATATAAGCTCAGCAAGCCACCATACAAAAATTATATTTTGTAGAAAATAAAATAAACTATATGTTGAAATAGCATATATATTTTGTATATAAACTATATGTCGGCATAGCATATATATAAACTATATATTTTAAATTTTGACCCCACGCTTGCAGGAGCACGACATAGCATACTGCATCGAGACCCTAAATGGAGAGTTGCACCAAGAACCACTGCATCTAGCCCCTGAGTGGAGAGTTGCAAGACTTCACTGGACGAGTGTTGCAAGGCCATTAAGTCAAGGAGGAAAGCCAGATCAAGAGGTGAGGGCACTCAGAAAGGGAAAATCGACCAAGGGACAATGACTGTAAGTGATTTTTCCCCCACATTTAGGAATCTTGTTGCAAGTATAGTGATTTAGACTTTATTTTTTCCCATCGAGGTGTTTCATGCTATATTTTGGTCAATTCGAGCCAATGTCCCATTGACAAACCCAAGTACTACCTAGTACTAGTGTCTGGTTAGTTTGAATAGCCAAGCTTTGAGATGTTCAATCAGTTGGGTGGCCATTTTTGGCCTATGAACTACAGTTTTTGTATCTGTCTTAGCATATTTTTTCTACTATAAGATTGAAAGGAATTCTTGTCACATAACAACACATGAAGTTCACTAGGGTTCAAATTTCTAAACTTCAATAAAATAAATTTGCATATTGAGGTCCACAAATGATCAAAGGGACTGAAAACAATACATGGTTCGTGAGTGCAATGATAAATGCCTAGTTCCTTTCCATAAGAGAACATATAGAAGTACATGATGCAGAGTCAAAGGAAGGAAACAAACTCACACAATCTCATTTGACAAGTCACAAACAATCTTGAACTTTCCTTCTTTTGACACACCTATTCAACTATATTTCCCTTCACAAAACTCAACACAAACACTCAAATTTTGCTTTAGAGTTCCAAACCATCACCAGACCTTCAAACACCTTATTCAACTTCATCTTGATCAAAACAAACAATTACTCATTTTACCCTTAACTCTCTTTATGACTGTCCTAAACTTCACAATTTCAACTCAACAAAAAGTAACCTGACCCAAAATAGTATTTAGGCTAATATAGACCACACAATTTCCATTCCATTTCACTTCAAACAAATGTAACCATCTCCCATCCTTTATTCTTGACAATTTAACAAAATCATATACTGTACTTTCATTTTAGTCTCCAAAATAGGGCTATTATTAGGCAGATCATTCAAAGCAATGGACTTTTTAACTTCATGCTTACACCAAACCTTATATCAAATGAGATAAAATTATACCTTGGTAATCTCTTAACCAAAACAACCAAGAACTCACACTAAATCATCAAAAGCCCTTAAAGTTCTTACTATCACTGGTTCCTTCATACCCTATTTGCAACGCTTGTAGGTCTGCCAACCTATTTTTCAGGAATTCATTCATAATCTAAACACTATTACACAAGTGTATCCAAACTTTTCAATGCCCTGCTTGCAAATCTAAAACATATTCAAAATGGGTATCAAAACTTTTACAACACAAGCTTCAAATATTGTTGTCTGAGACAGATTTAGGCCTAATTAGGCCTGATTTGCATAAGGGTTTTTTTCTTTACTAACTCTTGACCAAAGTAAACTTGTCCAATGCTTGGGACAGGTTTAGTTTTATTGGTATATTCTCTTCAAAGAATCAAAGTTCGTTTACAAAGTATTTTCACAAAACCCTAAGGGCTTAACCTTCATAATTACTTTGTTCACAGACTGTACACAGTTTTTCAATCAAGAAACTTCATTCCCTCGCATCTTATCTTTATGATTTTGCCCTAAATCCACTGAAACATGAAATAACATTCATATTAGGATAATCTCACAAGAAACTAGAAGATTCCACCAATTAATAAAGGAGAAACACAATTATGTGTCTCTAGTTACCCTAATAGAGGGTTTTAGCAGTCTAAAGTAAATCCATAATAACTCACACAAATCTTATCTAAAATGCATGAACTTTGATGTAACAAGAAGGTGATTGAGATTATTACCATATCCAACCATTCTACAATGCCTTCAAGGCCATACAATTTCGTACAATGCCTCGACATGCAATATTTCTGAAGAAAAATGATTAAAAATCATATATTTTCCTTGAACTTATTCTTTATTCAACCACCCTCAAAGTTCTAAAAGATACAAGAGCATTTTTAAAGGAAAAACAAATGACTTTTAGCCTTCTAACTGCCTCTAACCGACCCTAATGACTCTTCATCTCTTAATATTGCCTTTTTTATTAAGTTGACAACTTTGTACATTGTTTTCATTTTTGCACTTTTGGACTTAATAAACACCAAATGACCTCAAACATATGAAACATGACTCTAATAACATGATTTACAAAGTAGGAACAATAACATTGAATCAAATTTCAAAACATTGCTTCATAGAGGCCTAATTATGCAAGGTGCTCTTGCACCAGTACAAGAGATGAAAAAAAGACAAGGAGCCATTAAAAACTTTTGAATATTTCACTGACTCAACCAAACCTCCAAAAGAACAGTACAGATGCCAGCACTAGGGAAAGCCCGAAAGAGAACACTAATGAAAGTGGACTCTTTTTTTCAAGTTCCAAAAGAGTATAAATGGTTCAAAGATGTTGTGGGTGTCTGGAAAATGGTGAAGGGATGTTGGATAGCGAGGGACCCAATTAGCCTCTTTAACTGGATTCTTAAGAGAGAAAGAAACTCTAATACATTTTGGGGTTCTTCTGAGTAGGGCCTATCTTTTATTATTTTATTTGGGGGATCCAAAAAACTATAGGGGTGGAAACCTGTGGAGCTTAATCATTAAAGGCAAGGGGTCTATCCGTTTAGAAATAGACTGAAAGGATGGTTGCATGAGGGGTTATTTCACATCAAAGGTGGTCCAAAAAATTGCATAGACTAACTAACTAGACACCAATACTACCTTAGAGGGACTATTGTCTTCAAGGAAGGTGGTCCAAAAAATTTCATAGACAGGTACAAAAAGTAATAGCAACCTTCCACCAACTAACCCAATCAACCTCCAAGAAACAAGACAGTGACTCCTCTAGATGTTCCCAAAACCCAAGGCTTCAAAACACAAGGTTGGTGACCCTCCAAACCATTCCCATGCTTACCAAGTGAACTATGATCATCAGACCCTTACAAGGTTTATTGATACATTCACAACTATTGTTACCTCCACATGCATTTGACTAGTAGTGACAACCTTGGTTTTTAATCCTCCAACCCCATATCTTGGGATCACATCACCATGAAAGAACTTCATCCAACATATTTATGAGTACAAGTACCACCAAATAGGTATTTGTCAGATCTATCTTCCTTGAGCGAGGGAAATTCAAGAAGAGAAGAGGAAAGTAGGACATGTAGTAGGTCTAAAAGAGGGAGATCAACTAGAGGTCAAAAGATTAGAAGAAAATTTCATAAATGCATGGAATTTTGTCTTGTTGAAGTGGGTTCATGTTCTTATGATGATGAGAGCATAGGCGACATCAAGGTGCCCTTGAGGTACAAACATCTACGGAAACAATGGGTACCCAAGGAACTTCCTCCAATAAACACTGATTTTTGTGTCAACGAGAGGATATATCGCATAGCACCATCGTCATTACATGGTTTGGTCCTATTTTGCATGGATGATATAAAGGTTTGTTATGACAAATTTACTGAATTGATGGAGTATGTCAGACCCTGTTACAGTTACAAAGATTGGATGAAGCTGGTTCGATATACACGAAGTATGCGTAGGTATGCACTGTCAGCAAATTATATATAGCTAAAAGATAAGGATCAAAATAAAGGAGTGGCTATGTACATTGAAGGAAGGCCAAAAGCATCAGGAAGTATTGTAGGGTTTATAAACAGTACACGAACTGGGTCAACAAATAAGAAATCCAATTGCATATTCGAGGCGCGCGAGGGAAACTGTGTATTCCTATGTGCGATAAAATCAATAACTGCAGGAGAAGAGTTGCTAATCGATTACAATTTGAATCGCATAGATACAAACACAGTTACTATGGGGGTGGTATATACTATATACCATTTTACCCAACCTCAATTAATGACTCCAATATACCATTTTATTATTATGTTTTTTTTCTTAAGTCTATTGGTTTCATTTCGATAATGTTTTTTTATATTTAATTTTTGTCACAGTGGGACATTGATTGTAGGGGGAAGTCTTTGGCCCAAAGCACAGATCGTGATGCATCTTTAGGTGCTTCTATCTGATAGGTTTACCTCACTGTAATTGTACAAATTAGATACAAGCAAAATGTTTTATTATTATGTTTTTTTCCTAAGTTTATTGGGTTAATTTCGATAATGTTTTTAATATTATTGTCGCAATCGAATGATCGAGGAAAGGCACCAGCAATAGAGGAGAGCATCCATAGGGAGGTGCAGTCACTATTATGTGATGATGACATCGCATATTTCGTAAACCCTCTGGATATGATAAGCAAGACCCAAAAAAGGTGCAATGAAGAAATCCTTTAGTTGTTATTCATAGTGCCTCAAACATATGAGATAAGAGAAAGGGTAAAAATATTGACTAAGAGAGAACAGAACTTGCAAGTATGCTCTCATGAGATCTTTAATTATAACATAAGTTCATTCATGGTTTTATATTTTTTACTCTTTTATGTCATGAACTAAAATATGTGTTGTTTTTATAGGATTTTTTGCATCCTCATGATGTTGTTGGCCATGATCAGGGTATTGCAGGTGCTGCCCAGGGAGTAGGGGTTGGTACAAGTGTTGATGTTCATCTTCCTGCACATACATCACATCATCCGACCCCATCATTTGTGCCTATATTGCCGACTGAAATGTCAACAATACATAGCACGCAAGCATCGGGTAGTGCACCCTCTGGCAGCGAACACATGCCAGAACATGCATCAGGACATGTACCTAGCGATGCAGAGGCCACTAGTACTGGTGATGTTTTAGCAGCATTTCCTAGATCTTCCTATATTACTAATATGGGAAAAATTTCGATCACATTTGTGGTGACCAAGGATTTTGTTCCCATAAAGATAGAGAAGGTCTCAGATACTTTAAAATGTTTTAATTATTATTATATATAATCCAATTGAAATTTACTTATTGATCACTCTTTTTAGACTAATGATCACATAATCATTTTGTAGGAAATGATGTTTTTTATAAACATCTAAATGATATCACATTGGAGATCTTCAGGCCCACCATACGTACACGGTGGAATGCCCAAAATCAAGATTTAAAAGATGAATTCATTAATCGTTTAGCTGTGTTGTTTGGTAATAACAAATTCAACTGAACCAATGTCCTTAAGAAAGCTAGTACCTATCTAAAGTATGTGAGGTACCAATATAGGTCACATTTAGAGAAGAACAAAAAGTACAAGCATCCCCCCATGAATCTAGAGAGGGAGTGGAAGGACCTGGTGTCGGATGGAAAGGAGAAGGATGAAAAGAAAAAAGGAAAGACACCATTGGGCCAAGGAAGGTATGTGATACTATCAACAATGTAATTATATACTAATTACTCTTTCTTTTTACATAATCTAAAGTATTTCAAACTTTTCATAGGCTTCCTGACACATCAAAGGCAACAAAGGCAAGACTAGAAAACACGGGAAACGCAAACTTGTCTCTGGTGGTTATACGAAATTAGCTGCATGAATTGTAAGTATCAATAATGAAATATTGCATCCAAATAATAAATTGCAAACAATTTTGGTTTTATCACACCATAGAAGCAAAATTCATGATCTTATGCAAAAATGCAGGGCTCTGAATTCAATAGAGTTCCCACAGAAGAGGACCTGAAGATTTCCTTCCAGCAAGGCTATGGAGTCATGGTTGAATGCCTAAGACTCTTGACTGGGAAAACACAAGCTTCCATTGCATCTGACACGCAGGTAAATAAACTCAATGAAGTTTATTTGAAATTGAATACTTGTGCAATCTATTCAATATTAATTTCCATCATAATATAATTGTGTCCCTATTTGTTTTAAACAAGAAAGCAATGATAATACTGCACATGACATTGGAATGCAACCTGGTGAGGGTGGAGCACAACCTATAGATGAAGGTCATGGTGTGCATCTCAGTACTAGATGTATTCATGTGCTATACAAAATGCAGTATGGATTAATACAATTAAACATCTTTAATTGAAATTGGTGTATTAATTAATGTAACCTTTTGTGTTTCAACTTTAGAGCATGCAGAGCATGAAATATTCCAAACCAATTTTTTTTTATTTTTCAATTAACTGATTTCAAACAATGCACCTGTTAAGGTTAGAAGATAAACCAAAACGTGCAGAAAGCAACTCTAACCAGAATGTACACCAGGATCCCGATGTGGGCAAGGTGTGAGCATTGGTCAGAGGATCTGAATTAAACTGCTTATGCAAAAAGCAACTCTAACCAAGGATGGCGCCGATGATGGCGAGCATATGGTCAGAGGATCTTCTTCTCTAAATACAGAAAGGAACTCAACGTCAAGAATGTGCTTTCCAAACCAAGATGGAATGGGAGCTACCATATGACGGAGATGCTAACTATGCTGAAAGTAAACTCAACACCAAGTATGTGCTACCCAATTCCAGAGTGGAAATGAGGCGACCATATGGCGGAGATATACAGAAATACAATGCAGCTTCAGAATGTAAAGTAAGATTAAGAGAAATGCTGACAGTACTACTGTTCAGCTTACAAAATATCAGAAGATGCCTGCAATAAACAAGATTAGAAGCTCTCCACTGCTGCAATAATAGATATGATCATTCCAAGGTTAATTATAACCTTCCAGATACAACTCTTCACCAAAATACAGATTACTCAAGACTGATTTAACAAAACAGCAACGTAATATGCATAACCAGCAACCCTAGAATCCACTAAAATGCTCACAACTCACTCAATACTTTCAAGAATGACATGAGACCTAATGCAAACGAAAGATATAATGATGGCAATGAGGACTAGACCAAGAAACAGCTAACAAATCGAAGTATTCTTTTTTCTAAACATTTGCCAGGCAGACCAGAATGGTGCGGCCAATAAAGAGAAGCGATTTTGCTTTTAAAAAATAAACACTCAATATTAAAATCTGAATCTTTGCAAGAGGGGTCGCCCCTATCAAGGAAAATCAATGAATCAAACCCAGAATGACTGTATTTTTATTTTCAGATTTATGAGTGAAACTACAGATTCAGCTTGACTTCAGCAACTTCAAAATGAGACTGAAATGCAAATCTAGAACTCCAAAAATGCAAGATACTCAACTGAAATGCAAGATAAACCTATTACAAACTATCTCTCAACTAGTTGCTATCTTTCAAGCAAGAAGAAGAGCCAAGCTAGGAGGCATTCATTCCTCGAAGCAATCCCAAAGCCATTCCGGCAGCATAACAATATTATAAAACATAAGATCCTCAAATGAGAACCCAAGGCTGTCTTTTATAAGCTTCTGTGGACCTTCCTGGAAACCCTAACTTCTTTTCCAAAGTCAAAACCCTAATCCCAAGAAATGGCGTCCTTTTCCAAGCATCTTTAATTTTGACTTCATTAAATTTCTCACTTAAATAAATGTGTCCTCCTTAAGGCTTAGTTTTGACTTGATAAATTCAATATAATTTTAATATAACCTCAATGATGGCGCCACCCTTCAAGTCCACCTTTTAAAATAACATTAAGTTATTTGACTAGGCCAAGGTGATAAAATAACATTTAAATTATAATGTTATTTTTAAGTGAAATGAGTTCAACTCTCCAAAACTGCATTCTGAAGCCCGAAACTGAATACGCCACTTGAGACAACTGAAGGGGAAAGTCAACTACCTGAGACCAACCTGTATACTGCCAAAAATAGAATTTACTAAAAATAGTAAATTCTAGAAAATGCTCTGAATGCCGAAATGAACATACTGCTGCGAAGCCCTCTGAAAACCCAGAAGGAATCCGCCATTGAATCCACCATCTCAGAGCCAAGACCTCCTCAAAAATAGGAAACCCTAATTTAACCTTCCGACTAGCCTTCGGGTTTCCAGAAAAAAGGCCAACTGTCATATGCACGATCAGGTTTGAGAAGGGGACATTACAGAGCATGATCAACATGTTGAGCATGATCAGGCTAGACAAGATCAGCAACATGATGTGGCCCCATCAGGTAAAGAGGGCCACTTTTATATTCTTTTAAACATATTTAATTGCAATTGGTGTATTAATTAATGTAACCTTTTGTGTTTCAACTCCAGAGGATTTAGAGGGTGTTCAACATGTTGAGCATGAGGCTATAAGACAAGATTGAGAACATGATGTGGCCCCATCAGGTAAAGAGCACCACTCTAATGTTTTTTTAATTAATGAAATACTTGTAACAATAATAATAAAACATATCAATTTAACATTTCTTTGTTATTGCAACAGACCCCCTCTTGTAGCGGCCTCCATGTCGTGAGTACACGACTAGGCATACATTAAGATCACGAGCAGAGGGCAGAACAACTGAAGGGGGAAGAGTTGATTTAGAAAACGATACTCCACTTCTTTTTTTAGCTGCAAAAAAGAAACAAAAAAAAAGTGATTGTAATCATATTATGACAACCATATTTTTGATAATATGTAAAAACTGAAAGAATGAATGTCATATGTTAATGAATGAATGTGAATATGTTAATGAATGAATGTTATATTTTAATGAATGAATTTTATATGTTATTAATGGATGAATGAATGATTAATGTTATATGATCGGGTATGGGGAATTGAGAGTGATGTGAGGGGGAGGGGGAGGGGCCAAATGAGCTTCCACCATCACGTGGTTGGCCCTGTTAAGTAGAGAATATTAGACTATTCTCAAAAGAAAGAGAAGCTCAATAAGGTAATGCACTTTTCAATAAAAAAAATTTAAAAAAATTGTAGGGTTTCGTCGCAATTTTGACGAACATAGCCCGACGAACAACAAAAATGTGCGACAAAGTTGTTGTACATGCGACAGTTTTTTTTGTAATGGAAACAACGGTTTGCTCTACCTCGTTAGAAAATGGATGAACGTTTGGTGTTTTTTCAACGATTTCAAATGGGCGTTCTGCAACGTTTTGTGATTTTTTGCGTCAATAAATGGACGAAGATACGTTGATTTTGTGATGGACACCGCCAACATTTTTCATGGCACTAACCGAAGATGTAGGGTCGTGGTTTCGACATATAAAATTTGGTCGTTAAAGCGATGAAAAACTAGCCACGAAATTTAAATTAGTGTTGCATTGGTAAGTTGACAATAGTTTGTCGATATGTCAACAAACATGCGTTGGAATTTATAATCAAATACAGTAGTGAGGAACCTGAAATTTGGCCATTTCCTATTTCTTGGTTGCTATTGTAACAAATACGTTTATAATCTGTGGCCAATAAACATATTTTTACGTGGGCCAATAATCTTCAATGTGTTGTCCACATGAAAAAAACAAACTGGTCTATTTTATATTGCCTTATTGTTATTTGTTATAAGCTTGACCTTTATATATAGGGTTTGCTAGAAACAATGAAGGAGATTAATATAAGCAAATTTGTGTAGCGAAATATTGTATCAAAGACTGTGTTATTTCTGATAAATAAAAGAACATTTTTCATGACCGAAGCAATGTAGAAAGATATTTGTCCTCCATCATCGAATGCACTGAGGAGGTAGGGCCCACTCCAAGGTTACCAGTGATCTTTTATTTTTAGCTTTGTGGTATGCATTAGTTTATTTCAATTTCTGCTACATTTGATTTTAGATGTAATATTTCATAGTGTGTTTATCCTTAAATCCAGTTTATCATTGAAGCCTATGTTTAAAACCTTTTCTCATAATGCTTGAAATCGTTTATTTATTTCTGAGCACTTTGGGATTAAAGTATAAAGTTTGAATCAAACTATCATTTTACCAGTCTATAACAGTCCACAAGAGACAGAACACTTAGTTTAGCTTCTTATTTTTAGAAGTGTGTGAGTAGTTGCATTGCATCCCCACTCGGCTCACCATCTTCATCCCTTCGACAGATAGCCACAATACCTTTCACAAGTATACGATCCCTAGATTAACATTTTAGGAACAAACTGAGTAAGTTAATGTAAAACTTTTATAGCAATTTGATCCCAAGTCCCGATCCACAATTTTGTCCATCAGTTGGGCAAAGAGTTTTTTCTTTTCGTTTTGTGGGTGTGGCTTGTGAGTGGCAGTTTTCTTCTACTGCTTTCTTGCTACCTAGTATGTTGTTTTTGTTGATGTCTTTTCAGCTGGTGAGTTCCTTTGTTGTGTGCTTTGAGTCCTTTGAGAAGGGTTTGGTTGTGGATGGCCTTATATTTGGTCTTGATTGGCATATTAGGGTGACTAGTGTTCTCTTTATGTTGGCCTTCTCTCTGCCTCCTTCCTTTTTGGTTTCCCATTGCCCCCTTGGGATTTTTTACTGATTGTTTGGTGGCTGTGGTTGCTTGTTGTTTTCTGCTCTTTAGTTGGGTTGTGATTTTTTCTATCCCAGTTGCTTATGGTGGTGGTGGCTATTTATGCTTTCCCTATTATTTTCCTTTTGCTATTGGTTGGGATTTTTCTAAATTCACATTTGTTTGTCCAGCATAATATGTGTTATATGTTTTCCTTTTTTTTGTTATTGGCAAGGCTGATTTTAGAGTTTATCTTGAAGACCCACCTGCTGGTGTGTGGGTTACTGATGTTGTTGGCTGAAGTGATCTCTACATATTTCTTCCCATTTCTTTCCCTCTTGGTTCCTAAGGATGTTGTGATTTCTTGTGCTACTAGAGTAATTTCTTTTTGTTGGGTACTATAATTGAGTTCTTCTTTTGAGGTGAAGAATGCTCTTATTGAGGTGGAGCCCTCTCCTATTGAGGTGGAGTTGCATGTTGTAGGTCCAATGGAGAGTTTAATTTTCTCCTACGTGTTCCTATTGAGGTGGAGTTTGCTTATGCAAGAGACTGGTGGCTTGGTGGTGTTGGCTTTCTCTCCATCCTCTCCTATAGAGGGAAGCCCTCTCCTATTGAGGTGGAGTTTATGATGGTTGTTCAAGTTGGTTGGAGCTACAAGGAAGTTGTTTCTTTTCAGTGATTTGTGGTGCTCTCTTACTTTCCTTTCAAGGTGGGGATTTTAGATTGTTCTAGCTCAATACTTCTTACATTGAGTGGTTGGTTTGTTGTGGTTTGGCAGTTGTAGACTGTTGGGTTTTTGATCTCTAAAAAAACCTGATTGTTTGTCTAGGTTCAAGGTCACTATAAAAATCCTAGTTGTAAATGGTTGAAGGTCCCATCAAAACCTATTTGTTGTAGCATGAGTTGATTTGAATACCTGTGATTGGTTGCTACCAATGGGCTATGGTTAGTCTGTTGATTATCTTCCTTGCAACTTATCTTCCTTGTAAAGGGTTTAGGTCCTTGTAAAACCTTCTTGTAGTGGGTTTCTAGTCCCATCAAAACCTATTTAACACTAATCAAAAATAAAGGAGTAGACATCAACATGCATATTTAAAAGCTCCAACCGATTATTCTTCCCTCATCCCTTAATGGCTCAAGCTTGCTTGCAACTTACTCTAAGAACAACCCAAATCCCACTACTAACTTCTCACCAAATCTCTCAGCAATACTAATGCAAATCAAAAAAAATACTCTCTAACTCTCAAGCTCTCAACTCACTTTGCACAGAAATTACAGTAGAATAGCAACAAGGTAATCAAATTGAAAAGTGTAGCAAATGGTAGAATGAGTACCTCTATATATACTAAAATTTGAGCAACCAAAGGCTACAAACAAGCTAATACTTCTACCATATTTTTGTCCCCATGCAATGACTCATCAAACTAACTTATAGGTTTGCAACACATAACAATCCTCACCTTTCAAATGGTTGAGTCGACTTGTTTTAAGGGACAACAAGACTCTTTTACTGAGTCAAATGAATAGAAATCTTCATAGCAAGTTTCCTATTTTGTTTGCAAATTGAATTCCTTCTTATATTGCTGCCAAGTTTACATTAACTAAGTTCCATGGCTAAGATATTGATTTTCCAGACTTATGCATAGTCAAAAGACTTCTTATGCATTTCAAATATTACAACATTGGTCCCACATTTCATAAACTAGCACCCTTGAAGATAGTGTGGGTTAGACTATTTCTACATTGATTAAAACTGCATTCACTTCCTTTTGCAACGTGCACACAACAACACTTATTTCATACATGCCTCATAGTCTTTGTTGACCTAGTCTTTTGTTTTCTTTATGCGCAAGTTATACTATGTAGCTCATTACCAAGGCAGCACCTCATATGTGCCTATGTTTCATTTAAGTTCTTTACTATTATTAACTACAACACTATGTTTTGTGCTTTATAACTATCTCAAATGATTACCAATTATATTATATATATAATATATATATGTATCTATATATCCTTCATAATATATATATATTAATATATACTCATTTCACATGGTTATCAAATACATTAATTTCCTATTATTAAACATATATAAATATATATTGAATAACTTTACACATATATATACATAATTATATATTAATATATATGTAGCTATATTATTTTATGCATATATATATTATATATACATAATATTATTTTAATACCTTTATAAAAACACTCATACTCTCATATCCATCAATCAACATATATACACGAAGTGTATACATATATGTCACCTTAGTCCAATCGGTATTCCCATGCATATGGGTAATCTATCCATGAGCATGTGTAGGTACGTCTACCTACATATACTCATGTATGTATTCACTCACACGTATGAGTTTATCATAGACACGTACATATATACATATATATACATTTTATGCAATTATTTCATTGGCATAACAATAAAAACACAAGGAAGGACTTCCACTCAACATCAAGACTTAATCACATTCCTCAATCCAAACAATCATAAAACAAGTTCACAAACCAATATATAACATTCACATCCAAAACTGAAGATCGCTTACCCTTTACCGGAACTAACTTGACTCAAATAAGACCAACTAGGGCATGAGCATGTGAATGCTTAGTAAGGTTGAATTAAAGGTTACCAAACCAAGTTCTTTTGTTGAGTGATACTTCCCCGCTCTTCCAGAGGTTTGAACCTATTCTTGCATTCAACTTAGTACATCATAATCGTAGTTAGCCAATAACAATACATTCTTATGCATCACATATATTTCATATATAAAATCATTATAAAACATTAAATTGAATCAAACATTCATTCATCATATTTCCATCAAGATTCATATATAAAACACATTCACATATATTTAAAGTAATTTACCAAACAAGGTAATAGTAAATAGGTAATAACACATGGGGTGTAACATATTTCCCCCTTGTGAATAATAGTCCTCAATGACTTTTAAGTATCAAATATGATCATAACATAAAGCACAACATTAGAAAATATAATATCACAAAACATCATTGTTTTCAAGATTTTTCAAAATCTAGCAAGATTTGTGGAAAAGTTTGCTTCATTTCAGCATAGTCTTCCCATGTGGCAGAATCTTCTACATATTGATCTCATTGGACCTTTCATTGCAGAACCTCTCTATTATGTAAGGGGAGTTTACATGTTTTGAGCACCTTGAGAAGCTCGATCATTACCACCCCTAGGTCTTGTACCTGCAAAGCATTCTAATCAATAACATGGTTATCACCCGATATATACTTCTTAAGATACAAGACATGAAAGATGTTATGCATCCTAGCAAGAGCTAGGGACAAGGAAATTCTATGCGCAATAGGTTTGATTTCCTCAAGAACCTTAAAAGGACCTACGTAGTGTGGAGCTAGTTTGGATGACTTTCCAAACTTGATAGAACTCTTGTGAGGTTTAACTATCAACAAAACCTTATCCCCTAAATTCCCAGGTACCTGTTTAGAATCAACATAACTTTTCTACCTATCATTAGCTTCTACTAACCTTTGCTTGATAATTCCAACTCGTTCCTCCATTTTTGATAAAATCTATGGACCAGGCCTATCCTATCTTCTTGATTATTCCAGCTTATAGGAGTTCGATACTTCCTGCCATATAATGCTTCAAAGGGAGCCATCTAGATCATAGAATGATAGAAGTTACAATATGAAAACTCTACCAATGGTAAGTAATCATCCCATTTATATTTTTGATCCATGCAATACATCCTTAGTAGGTCTTCTAATACTTGGTTCACCCTTTCAATTTGTCCATCCATTTTTGGATGATAAGAACTTATGTTTAGTTGAGTCCTAAGTGAAGTAAACAAGGTTGTCCAAAATCTAGATGTCACTTGAGCATCCCTATCAAAAATGATATTTCCAATAATTCCATGCAATCTAAATATCTCTTGAATAAATTTTCATGCTATTACAAGAGCTCCATTATTTACATTCCCTAGTATGAAGTGAGCTACCTTTATAAGCTTTTCAACCACTACCAGAATGGCATTGTGCTTATTCCTTGACATTGGGAGACCTTGCACAAAATCCATGCTTATAACTTACCACTTACTTTCTGGAACTTCATGTGGATACAAAAGACCTGCAAGATGATGATGCTCTGCCTTCACTCTTTGGCACTCTAAGCAACTTGCTACAAATATCGATGCATCCCATTTCATACCCTTCCAAAAAATACAATGGATTTATATCAGCCAACATCTTATTTACACTAGGATGTCCTAAATATGGTGCATTATGGACTTCTTTCCATACCATGATCCTTAATTCCCCAGTGTTAGGTACATAAATCCTTCCCTTAAATATCAATAAACCATTAGGTTCAAAGTGATATCCTTCATAACTTTGATCTTGCGGATTTTCTGAGAGTGCTTGCTTGACTTGTCCATAGAACTCATCACCCTTATATTTTTGCAACACTTGATCTTTGAAGTTAGTTTGGATTGATATCATCGAGGAGATATGCCTCCTATGACTTAGGGCATCAAAAACCCGATTCTCCTTCCCCTTGATATAATTGATGTTGAAATCATAATCAGATATCAATTACATCTCATTTTTTGTGTATTCATATTAGGTTGAGTAAAAAATACTTTAGACCATGATGATTAGTCTTTAGTTCAAACGGTTTTCCCAATAGATAATGTCTCCAAATTTGTAATGCATGTACAACTATTGCTAACTCTAAATCATGTGAAGCATAATTTTTTTCATAGGGCTTCAACTTCCTTGACTCATAAGTTATGACTTTCTCCTCTTGCATCAATACTCCACCCAAACCTTCTCCTAAAGCATTCATCATAACTACAAAGTTACCTTCTAGATTTGGTACCTTTAGTATCGGTGTCGTGGTCAACCTTTCCTTAAGTTGGTCAAATTCTTCTTGACATTTCTCAAACCACTCAAACTTCTTCCCCTTCCTTTGCAATGATGTGATGGGAAAATCTATTCTTGAAAATTTTGCAACAAACTTGCAGTAATACCCAACCAAACCCATAAAACTTCTAACTTCTGACACATTCTTAGGCACCGACCACTCTAGCACTACTTTTATCTTCATTGGGTCAATCGAAATCCCATCAACCAAAATTACATGACCCAAATATTGTACTTCCTTCTAGAAGAAGGTACACTTCGAGAGTTTTTTGTATAGCTTATGCTCTCTCAATCATTGGAAAACAATCTCTAGATGCTTGAGATGTTCCTCTTCATTCTTGGAGTGGATTAAGATGTCATCCAAGAAGACCAACACAAACCTATCCAAATAGTCCCTAAATATATTGTTCGTTAGGTTCATGAATGTTGTTGGTGCATTCATCAACCCAAATGGTAGGATTGCGAACTCATAATGATTGTATCTAGTCTTGAAAGTTGTTTTGAAAATGTCTTCATCCTTGATTCTTAGTTGGTGATAACCAGAGTGTAGATCAATCATTGAAAACACTATTGCTCCTTGCATCTGATCAAAGAGATCATCGATACATGGCAATTGATACTTATTCTTTATCGTTGCTTTGTTAAGCAATCGATAATCAATACATAAGTGCAGTGTACCATCTTTCTTCTTTACAAAGATCACTGGCACTCCCCAAGGTGAAACACTAGATCTTATCAATCCTTTAGAAAACAATTCTTCTAGTTGTGGCTTTAACTCTATTAATTTAATTGTGGTCATCCTATAAGGTACTTTTGATATAGGTTTCAACCCTGTAACTATATCAATAGAGAAATCAAATATCCTCTTAAGAGGTAATCTAGGTAATTATTCTGGAAACACATCCACAATTTTTTATAAGATAGGATATTTCTCCATTTCCATTTTTCCAGATTCCAACACTTCACTTCTTTGACATCTTGGGAATCTTGAGGTCCATAATATACTACATCACCTTGAGAAATGAATTCCTTGCATTCCTCAAATTTTTCCATTTATACTGCAAAGAGTTGACAACCTTTCTTCTTTGCCCTATGCATATGTATTGCGAATATCTATTATAACTTAACCTCTCTAGGTGTTCCTTGTAATGACACCCAATTACCTAGATCATCTAAGCATTCAACTATTTTTGCATGTCAATCTACCTTGGCCCTATGTTTCCATAACCAGTTCATCCCTAAGATGACATCATAAGAACCTAAGGGAGCTATGTACAAATTCACTTCTATTGAGAAACTTGGAAGTTCAATCCTTGATTCGAATAGATATTGACTTACTTCAACTCTTGTCTGGTTCGCACATTCTACAACCCAAGACTTTTCCATGTAGCCAACTTTTCTAGACATTTGACTAGATATTCTAGGAGAAATAAAAAAAATTGTGGCACTAGTATCTATTAAAATTGAAATGGGAACTCCAAAAAAAGTACTTGAAACTTCTACTATAGTAATTTAGTACTCCACTTGTCGATTATCCATTGCAACATGAATCCTTTGTTGAAATGTAGCTCTTTGAGGTGGAAGAGAGTTACCATGTGGTTGTGTCCCAGATGGTTTTCTTGGAAAATTACTCACATGGTGATCCCCACCACATGTATAACATCCCTTCATTGGTCCCCTCCTTTTCGCAAGTCTTCCAAAATTACTTTCATTTCCACCATCATTTCTTTTGAATTTATTGTTGAAATTGTTTTTGTTTCCCCTTCGATCTCTACTTGGTTCATTCCAATTATTTTGGGATACCTTGTCCCCTTGATTTTGAAAACTTTTCCCTTCACTAGGATTTTGTGGAGCTTGATTGGTCTACATCCAACCGAACTTTTTATTTCTCTCTCGGTAGTTTGAGATAGACTTAAGCCTTTGTTCCTAGTTAATTTCCTTCTCATACACCAAGTCCATGGTAGATGGACCATGCACATCCACCTCACCACCTATTTATATACATTAATACCCATGATAAACTTCCTTATATGAAATTTCTCATCCTTTTGGTACATAGTTATGTACTTTAGGAGTCGAGTGAACTTCTCCCAATAGTCATTCACTGAGGAGTCACCTTGCCTCGGGTTTTGGAAGTTAGTGAGATTTTGGTCATAGAAGAGTTGGGGCAACCATCACTTTTGGAAAATATTTGCAAATTCTCTCCACGTGAGACTTAAGGAGCTAAGCCCAAGCTCCATTTTCTTATTCATCCACTAGTTGGATGCTTCACCAGCAAAATGAAATGCTCCCCAAATGACTTTAGTGACTTTAGAGCAATTTTTGATTTTGAAATATTTCTCCATCTCCTTAAGCCATGCTTTCATCATATCACCTATAGACCTTCAAATTTTGGTGGTGTGATCTTTCTCATGTCATGTGATAACTCACTTGACAACCACTTCCTTTTGGTTCCGTGAGTCTGAGATTGTGACTTGTCATTCTCATGATCACTAGATTGAGTGTGATTGTGGGAATTCTCCCCTTCTTCTTCATTGGGAAACTCTTCTTCATTATTTGGGACTTCTTGTTCCTCTCTTTCCTTTCTTCTAACTTCCTATTTGAGGTTTCCTATTCTTACTCTAATTTCATCCATGATAGCCAGAATGCGGTCCAACTTAGCTTCGGCATTCTCAGCACCTTGACCTACTTCTTGAATTCCCCCAAAGTTAGTTCTTTTCCTAACTATTTTCCAAAGAATATTTATACCTGGAAGTTTCATTTTAATTGGATCTATGAAGGTTTGGTAAAATTTAACAACATTCCAAAAGATCTATCTTTCACATAAGAAATTCTATAAAAGAACTCATTCACAAATTTTGCCAAAACATATTTTTCACTATAATAAATAAGGATTTCAATTTCCTTGAGTTTACAGAGAATGACTATTCAAATAGTCTAAGGGAGAGTATCCCTCAGATTCACTTTCTAATACATAACTTTGTGGGGTATAACCCTCATATTTTTTCTCATATACATCATCAAAAGGAAAATAAACCTCTAATCTATCCTCAGACACATAGTTTCAAGGTACATAACCCTCTAACTCACCACTATGGCTATTACAATAAATTTTTCTAAAGGAAGAACACAAGGATCCCTAAATATCATGACTGGACTAACACTAAATTTCTAGGGAATATCCTTGGAAACTGATAAAGAGTCTGACTTGGCCGGAGAGATAGGAGGTAAGAAGTTGAAGTTGGCAGCCTCTTTCATCCTTATCTTCTCTTCACTGATTCACAAAAGGGTATGATTGAAAGTTTTAGTATCGCTCATCCAAATGGCGTTGTCATAATTGGTTCCCTCAATGGTTCAAACAAGGGCTTCTCTTTCCTTCTTGGCCCGTAGGTAGCACTCATATCCGATTATTGACTTTCTTACAGTCATCTTGAGATGCACCGTCTTGGCACAGAATTTTTGAACATTAGAATCATATAATGTCGAATTGGAAACATACAAAGCACATAGGTTCCAGAGCTGAACCTGGTAGCTCTGATACCATGTGTAACATGCCCATTGTTCTACCTAGAAATTTTACTATGTTTTACCGACAAGTGAATAGTCTATGCATCTAACATAATGAGAAATAAAAACTTTATTTTCTTTTCAATAATAAATGCACCATTTGAAACATAACCTTTCCAAAATTTTCCATTGCATAATCAAAGAATCATTTCACTAATATAAGTGTGATTTCACTTTACATAAATATATTCAAGATAACATTTCACATTTACAATTTCCATATAGATAAACACATGATTACATACATAGCTTCAATAAGCTTACATGAACTAGAAATATAATGATCTGGAATGTCCTCCCAAATCTTGGCTGCCAATTGCACGAGGAGAAGCATCACTCAAGCACTTTTCCACCAACCATGGACTTACTGCGATCCCTTGTGCATCTACCAAACTTGGTAAGATGGCCCTCCCTTTGACGAAGAGATTGGTTTGGTAACCTCATCCTTCATATAGCCTTTCCAGAGCATAGTGATGTGTCCTACATATCTAGAGCTATCATAAAGTATACTTCTACATGTACAATATTCCTAGCCTAGAATGTAAATTAGATCACAATGAAATGGTGGTGTAAATAGTGGCTAGGTACACTACTTTGGCCAAAGATTCATCACCCAGTACTTCAAGTGAGGGCCATCTATTTCACCACAATAATTGCTCGATTTGTATTGACCATTATTATTCTATTCTAAGATTATCCCCTTTCTCATGGATTATCATAACCCCAGGAACAACCTTCCCATTAACTCATATTTAAATGACATTGCTACTAAGTATCTCAAAACAACTCTATCTTATGCTACACACCTAGAGTATTATCATACTACGTATAGTATTGACATTCTACATATAGTATAAATAGTATACATTTGTATAAAACCCAATATAGTATAATTATCTATATAAGTATAAACTAAAAAGAAAGGTTTCACAAATACAAGAAACAATCAAGAGATATGCAAGCATATCGAATCATCATAACACACATAAAATACAATATTTCCAAACATGGCAACATAATAAACAATATTTCCAACACAATAAAAAAGGAGTAGAAATTAGCATGCCCGTTTAAAGCTCCAACCGATTATTCTTCCCTCCTAGCTTAATGGCTCAAGCTCACTTGCAACTTCCTCTAAGAACAACCCAAATCCCACTACTAGCTTATCACCAAATCTCTCAACAATACTAATGCAAATCAACAAAACAACTCTCTAAATCTCAAGCTCAACTCACTTTGCATAGAAATTACAGCAGAATAGAAACAAGGTAATCATATTGAAAAGTGTAAAAAATGGTAGAATGAGCACCTCTATATATACTAAAATGTGAGCAACCAAAGGCTACAAACAAGCAATACTTCTGCCACCTTTTTATCCCCATGCAACAACTCATCAAACTAACTTACAAGTTTTCAACACATAACAGTTATCACCATTTAAATGGTTGAGTTGACTTGTTTTAAGGGACAACAAGCCTCTTTTACTGAGTCAAATGAACAACAAGCTTCATAGCAAGTTTCCTATTTTGTTTGCAATTTGAATTCCTTCTTATATTGCTACCAAGTTTACATTGATTGAGTTTCATGGCTAAGATATTTCTTTTCCAGACTTATGCATATTAAAAAGACTTCTTATGCATTTCATACACACATACATATATAATATATATACACTTTTCTAATAAGTATTAACACTTGTGTGTGTATTTGTATATATATACAAACATATATATTATATAGCAATATGATAGTCAAGTAATCCTTTTGATATCAAATGATTATGACCACATGATTATATTCACAACCGAATCATATACAACATCTATATACATATATGCATATCTATACATATGTTGTAATACTCGCATGGAAATCCCATTGCATCCAATGTACGTGTATGTCGACATATGCATATATATGCATATATGCACCATACAATCAAGCATAGTAACATAAGGAAGAACTCATAAACTCCAAACATATAAACATCATCCAAGCATGCATTCAATAGTAATCATGACCCTTGCTAATACAAACACTTCACACTAAAGGATGACTTACCAATTCCCAACACAATAACTTGACTCAATCATTCTACTATGAGTGTGAGTATGTGTAGCTCAGATAGGTTTCATTTAGGGTTATCCGACCAATCACTTCTCTTGAGTGATACTTCCCCTCCACCTGGAGGATTGAACCTATCCCTACAACTAGCTTAGCACACTTGCAATGGTAGTTAGATGTTCATAATAAATCCATATGCATCATAAAACCTAAGCATATTCATATAGCAATCAATGTAAACATATTTACTCTTTCAAAGCCATATTAAGCATTTATCAATACTTTCAAATAATACCTATTTCGATATTTCATTCTTTAGCAAGCATATCAAAATAATGATTACATTTACCATCCTATTTACCCATAAAGGTAAAAGTAAATTAGTAACAACAAGACGAGGTGTGACAATGAATCCATGGGTAACCAAGGAGAAGGTTGTATGGTAGATCCAGATCCAAGACTTACAATATCATGTTTTTAATAGCAGGCCCAACCCTCACGGGAAGTGTGATTATACCTTTGGATGACCACTTGGCATCGTCATAAGCCTTGATGATGATTTTCTTAGACATATCTATGCAAGATTTAGAGAATGTCAATGTTATGACCAATTTTAAGGTGCATATAGTCAAACCTACTCCACCATCTACTAAGACTTGTCTGATTTTGTTTTTATTAATGTATACCTCAATGTGTGATGGGTTATTATGATTTGGTCATTGTGCAAGAAAATATTGCTCAAAAAATGTGACATGATGGATTGTAGTTAAGTATCCTACCATGGCCTAGAATTTATTAATGTTTAGGTCGGTGGGAATGGATGTTTCTTGCAAAGCTTTGTCCAAAATGAATTTATGCTTAAGGGATATGCAAAGCAACTCAAGAATGGATATTTCCACATGAATCTTTCCTAGATGGTCTAAAAGGTTATATTGACTCTTTCGTTATGGATTTGAAGCAATCCCTTGTAAGGTCACTTTATCTCTTCGGGTGGTGACCATATTTTGGACTTTTCTTGATGGTAATGGTAGAGACATTTCCATCAAAGGCTCAAATATTATTAATGGTATACTCGAGTATGAGACATTAGTGTAATTAGTATTGGTGTTTGCATTGTTCCCTGAACTGGAGGCTTTTCCTTTTCCATGGTCTTGTAGGGGATTATTGAAAATAGTATGGTCATCATTTGTCTTTCCTTTTGAATTGTCCACTGATATGTCACCTTGTTCAATGAGCTCTTGGATAAGGTTCTTAAGTGTCCAACATGACGATGTTTTATGTCCCTTGGTGTGATGGTATTCACAAAATTCATTGTCAATCAACCAAGTTGGTTTGAAGATTTTTGGTTTATAAGGTTTAACCTTCGATAGTTGAATGACATTTGATTGCAATAATTTCTTCAAGACTGATTCATTGGTTTCTCCTAAGGGTGTATATGTTCATTTAGGCATGTTTTCTCGTGGAGGACCTCTATGTTGTTGGTTGTTCTGGACTACATTTGTAGTTTGATCTTGTCTTGGTGTAGGATTGTTTTGTGTGGAAGGACCTTTGAGGTGAATGGTGGGGTGAACCTTGTTAACCATTTTGGCATCAACTTCCCCATCATTGATGACATTTTTGTTTCTAGACCAAAATTTTCCTTTGTCATTGGGATTGTTTTGGTTTTCTTTGAAGACCTTGACCAATCCTTTTGCAATAAGATCTTTCTCAATGGAGACTCCCTTCTCAACATGACATCCTCAAATGTGTTGTAACAATGGATTTGAAGTTGAATCATTAACTCTGTGTTCAGGTTTTCTACAAAGATGGGAACCAATTATTTTTCTGGTATATGGCAAGGACATTTACTAGACATACTTTGTCGTCTTTGAAAGAATGGTGTGACTCCCCTTCCTTTTATCTGGTTGTGCATAGTTTTGAAAGGGTCATATCACTTTCAATGTTATAGGAAAAGTGTGATTAATTTTTTAGCTAATTCATTCCATGTTCTTATCCTAGGAGGATGGTGTGCAAACCACTCTAGATCCTACCCTGAAAGGCCAAATGGGAATAATCTCATTAAGTATGTAGGCTCAAAAGTGATGTCCACATGAGTAGTTAAACTTTTGTACATGTTCTACTAGATCTCACTTTCCCTTGTATTTTTTGAATTTTGGCACATTGAAGTGTGGAGGAAAAGCCAGCATGTATATGCATCTATCAAAGGGATAAGGACATGGTTCCTCCATTGAGTATGTTTTCTTTGTTGTGCTCACTTGCATTTTTTTCATTTTTTGTTGCATCACTTATATTTGTTGCATCAAATTTTCCATAGGTGATGGTGGTATGTTTTGTTGACTTTGCACAAGAAGGTTGGCTTTGGTGTTAAGCGTGTTGAGGTAATTATGTGATAATGTGTTTTGGTTTTGGAATTTGGATGTAAATGTTGATTTTGGGTTGATGTATGTTTGAGAATGATTTTGATTGCCTTGTTGTAAGTGAGATGTAAATATGGTGTTGGTATTGATATTATGTTATGGTGGAATTTGGTTGGTGTGTTGGTGTTGTGGTATGAAGTTGAGGTTTGGGTTGACATGTTGTTGTGATGGAGGTTGGTTGGTGTTTAAGTTTGACCCAAAATAAATGTTGGTGTTTGGTGTAGTGTTGGTCATTTGGGTTTTCACTCTTGGTGTGGAAATGTGAATCCTTCTTGCTTTGCTTGGTAGGTTATGGTTTTGATTTGTGTTTGTGTTGGTTCATGGTGCAGTATTTTAGGTGGAATTGTGGAAAATGGATTTGCAAAATTTATACCCATGGAATTAGAGGACAATCCAAATGGATTGGAAAATTTGGGACTTGGTCCTTGAGATGTTGCATATGTCCTTTTAGTTCCAAATGTTGGAGTAGCAGGTATGTTAACATGTGTTATGTTGTGTGTAGTTCCCCTAAGTGGTGTACTAGTGCGCATTTGTTGTGAGGAGGAATGACCTTACAAAAATGTGTTATGACCTTGACTTTGAGTTTGTGTTTGTGTTGTTCCTTCTACAATTGTGGAAGTGTCAAAACCAAAGGGAAGCTTGGCACCATTTTGAGTGAGTTCTAGGAAATACTTTGTTAGGATCCACTTTGACCATCTCTTCTATGATACACACTATCTTAGGATCTTGGGAAGCTTGTTCAATCTCTTCGGGTGTTAGATTTTGGTTAACCTCCTTCAATGTAAAATTGTCAAATGGATTTGGAACTTCATCTTATGATGTTTGAGGTTGGTTTGAGGATGACCCAAAGTTCATGTTGCTAGTTGGATTAATATAGGGGTCATATGAAGAATCCATATCTTTTTGTTTCCTTTGTGACCTTGAGGCTTTGTGAAATGAATGCAACTAAAGATAGAGATGCAAACTAAATATGGTAATGAAAGATAAGGATAGTAATGATAATAAGACTATGCTATGTTTTTTGTATTTTTGGAATATAAATATGCAAGATGGGAATGCAACTATGACTAAACTTGGTATGGAAAGTGGTAATGAGACTATGACTAAGCTTATGCTTGGATGGAATACCAAGTGATGATGAGACTAAGACTATGACTATGGTTGGATTTGGATATGCAATTTTGAACCTTAAAAGAGGATGCTAAGCAAACTATGATGGACCAAAGTAACAACTCTAAATATCAAGACCTCAAGGGGATAAGGACCAAGATGGTGATGATGATTGGATAAAAGGTGAGCCTAAACTAGACACATGAGTTGTAATCCCAACCTAAGGATGAGATAGATAAGCATATGATAAGGTCAAGATACCTCAATATGAAACTATGGTCTACCCAATAGGATGACAAGCCTCCTAATCTTAAGACTCAAAGATGTTGATGGAATGAGGTGTGGCATAGTGTATGCAAGCTAGGAATATGCAAGCCAGCCTAAGGTAAATGATGAAATACAATGAATGGGTTGACTGAACCTAAACAAGTCTCAGGTCTGAGTGTACAGTCACTATCTATAAGGAAACTAGAAGTTGGATGTATAGATATTTCCCCAAAAAAATTGAAACTAATAGATGCAACATTTTAGACTTCCTAGGGTTTTTAATAGATGTGGTGTTCTGATTGACGATTGTTGTTTTTTGATAAACAGTTATGGTGTTTTTCCTTTTTGACCCTAATTTGATGTTTTCTAGGTTGTTTTCCATTTTTGGCAAGTTCAAATTTGATCATAAAACATAGAAAACACTTGAAAGATATATTTGGATGCTTTTGACTCTTTGACTTCTTGGTAAGCTAGTATTTCACAAGTTTTCTTCCACAAAAATTGCTTGGCCTTGGTTCACAAATAATACAAACAAGCACAACCTAGTTAGTAGTAATAGGGTTATCTACTAAAGCGGGCTTACCTCACCCTCAAAAGAGTGATGTTAAATCTGATAAAAATGAGTGGGTGAAGCTAGAATATGCCAAGGTCATGGACCACCTTAACACCTCTCACCTTGAAAGGAGTAACTCCAAAGAAGGAACCTTGCCACCTCAACCAAGAGCTAGATGTGGCAATTAACTTCAGCCCATACAATTTGCATCCCTTGCACCAACAATAGTAGACTCTCAAAATGGGTCTTAGGCTTCCAAAACAATGGTTCATAGTGGGGGACTATCGTGAACACCCATTGTATAACATTGAACGTGAGACACTAAAGCCTCTAGTCAACCCCCATATGGTCTATACACCCACATTTGAATTGACACATGTGGTATACATCATAGTGCTACTAACTTTCGCCTTCACACCTTTGATATAGCCCATCGAGAAACGTGCTTGAGGTCGAACCCTTGAGTTCTTCGTTAGGATGTGTCTCAAGGTAGGCCTCCTACTAAAAGAAAAAGAGATTGATATGTGTTTCTCATGCACCCAATATCACACAAAGCGCAAGGGGAGAGGATATGCACACACCAATCTGAGATTTAATAGAACATGCAAGTGCACAAAACACGAAAAATACTTGTTCTTTTTAAGTACCAATTCCAAATGTTCCTAATTTAAAAATCATATATCAGTAACCAATTTTTTTGTATCAAGCTAAAAATTAGATATTAATAACCAATTTTTTTGCATCAAGCTAAAAAGATTAGATATTAGCAACCAATTTTTTGCATCAAGCTAAAAATCAAATATTAGTAATCAATTTTTTTTGCATGTTATCAACGTAAAGAACAAACAAATTTTTTTTGCATCAAGCTAAAAATTAGATTAAATTATTTGAGGTCAAAATAAAAAATGTAAAGAACAAACCACCTGTAGAATTTTGAGAGCTTTCTAGATTTGCAAAAAAAAATGAAAAATTTGTCGATTTGCGACTAGAATTTAAGATTTATGAAAATTAATAAAAACATGATAACTTGCTTTAAAATGTTGACCTAAAGCTATTTTTTGGAGTGTAAGCTTATAATATGATCTTGACCTCTAGTAAAAAAACTAGAAAAAAATTCACAACCGTTTGGGAGATATGATTAAATCTTTGGAAATTACTAAAATAGCATAACTCACTCAAAAATGTTGAGCTGAATCTAATTTTTGGAATGTAGGCTCTTGATATGATCCTTGACTTGCAATAAAAAACCCAGAAAAAAAAATTGTTGTTGTTTGAAAGATATGATGAAATATTTGGAAAATCCTAGGTTTTTTTCTTCAACCTGATCTACACAAGGTTAGTCTTGAATTTTTTTAACAAAATTGCAAGATAAGGTTAGAAAACCTCAAAAAATAAAGATACAATAAGGATGTTCGATTGACATTAGGTTCACCAAATGTAGATAGGGGTTAAAATTCAGGGAATAAAAGCATGAATCAATAATAGCAACCACAAAACTATCTAATTCAAGCCATGAAGACCCTTATCCAACAATGAAGCACAAATGAACATAGAAATCACATAATAAAGCAATAAACCTCAATTCCTATGCCATACTTGATTCACCTCCATTGCTCTTCTCCATTTTTCTTTGTTTGTTCTCATATTTGTAGTATGCAAGATGTATGATAAGCTTGATGTGTATGCAAGATAGCAAGATCTCAAGATAGCAAAACTTCAAAGACTGTGGTTAACCCTAAAATGAGGATGATGACTTGATTTTATAGAAATCCCAATTCAAATGAAGGGTTAGGATTGAATGATGAGGTATCGTGATAAATAGATGAGATTAATTAAGAAGAAAAGAGATAAGGATGGGAAGGATGAAACAAAACTCAAGAAATTGGTTGAGATTTAGGGCTTGAATAAGAAGAAATACAAATTAAGTAATGATAGCAATTATTTAATTTATGGGAGGGAAAAATGAATAGTTAAATAATTATTTAATAAAAGATGGAGGGAAATGATAAATAATTAAATAATTTAAAATAATTATTTAATTATGGAGAAAAGAAAGTGATAAATAATTAAATAAATAAGAATTTATTTAATTATGGAGAGAAAAGGCTAATGAATAATTAAATAATTAAAATAACTATTTAATTATAGAGGAAAATGGAAATAAATGATTAAATAGATAAAATTTATTTAATTAAGGATAAAAAAAGATAAGGCGTAATTTAAATAAAATTGATATTTATTTAAATTAATCAAAAGAGGAATAATGATAAAAATAAATTAATTAAATAATTAAGAATTATTCAATTAATAAAAGAAAATGACATTAGGAAATAATTAAATAATTAAAATTATTTAATTATGCATGGAAGAAGGTGAATTAGTGATAAAGATAAGGTTATTTGCAGGCTCGAGACATTTTTTAGTATCTACAATAGTAAAAATCAAAGTGAAAATAGTAAAATAAAAGAGAGAAAATAACATAGCCTATTGGTTAGTTGTTTTAAGTGAATTTTTAAATTTAATGAATGTTTAAACCAAAACAAGAATAATTTACAACTAGGGTTTGCATGGGTGTTTTCATCATTGCCATTTTCTCACTTTCCCTCTTTTTCCTCTCTTCCCTCTTCTCTTCTCCTCCATTACAAGTATAAATCATCTTCATTTTTCTTATTTTTCTTTTGTAGTGTTATTTTTATCTTTTATTTCATTTTATCACACTTCTATCTTGTAAGTCATCAAGGGAAATGACACAACACAGGTGAAACATGTCAACAATATATCTTCTCATCCTCCTTTATGCTTACTTTCAATTTATCATGTATGAATAAGCACTTAGTTGGTTTGAAAAAATTAGTTTTTTAGATTATAAGAAAGTAGTGAGGGCAAATGATAGGTACAATATCTCTACACATATAAAATTATGTTCCCTCGTAGTTTTTCATTTTCATTTTCAAAGCTATCATACTATGTGTAATTAACAAAATTATTTTGTAATTGTCCAATGCGAAACAAAAAAGGTAAGTACAAGTAAATGTAGGTCTCAATGTTGGTATTCAAGAATAATAATTATGTACTATGTAGATTGCCACACACAAGGGGGGAAATATGTAAGTGCCTAAAATTGCATAGGATGACATAATAGTTTTATGATGATTTGAGAATCCAAATCATGACCCTAGAGGCATGAATTATACATCCTCTCAATATTATCCTTCTTGATGATAGCTTTCTCATTCCTCTTAGCCTCTTGTCCATCTCGTTTAGCCTTCAAGATGAGTTTTGGGTATTTGGAAGCACAAAAAAACTTTTATAGAACTTCAACTAAAGAGTCTCTCCAGAGACTATATAATCGCCCAAGCAACCTTACTTAAGTTTTTGGGTCACTTAAGCAACCAACCCTAGGAAAAGGTGTGATATTTTCATGTTTGGTAGATACATAATTGCTTCTATTACAACCATTTTTCCTTGTGATTAATATTTATTTCTAGTCCTAGCTAGGCCATCTCTTCCCCTAACTAAGTTTCCTCTCCCCTTGACTCTTGATCAACTCTTTAGTATTCTTTCTATTGGCTCTCCAATATTCTCCTAATCACTTCCCCATGACTGAGAAGATTCAAGCCTATAAATAATTTCCTTGCCTCTAACATTCAAGAGGTTAATTTTTCTATGTTTTGACAAGATTCTTGCTAATAGATTCAAACTACATGATTCCTTGATTCTAGCACAAGGATAGTGATTCACCTATAAAGATTTTTTGTTGTTGTATTGTAACCTCTATCTATAGCATTATTATGCTTAGTACAAGACATAAATAGCCTTTCCCATTTGTGTATTGAAGCTTCCTAAATCTTCCAAGTAATATCTCCAATTCCTAGATATAGAGCTTCCCTATTCCCATTTCCACCAAGAGGAGGTTTCAATTGGTGCAAAGCAAAACTAAAATGTAAGTTGGTTTTTGAGGACACAAGCCACCACCAACAACACCAAAAATCTTATGTGAAGATTTTTGATATTATATGTTATTTATTTATTTTAAAAGCTCTTAGTTAGTAATTAGAAAACTCAAATTTTACTAAGGAAAGTAACACTCATTGTCATTTCTTAGTTACAGTATGGAACTTTACTTATTTCTTACAATGCATTAAAATATTTTTTCTTATCTCGAGTAGATTTGCTTTATTTATTTCTTGCAAAATACCTTGATGACAACACAAGGCAAACAAAATTAAACCCTTGATCCCAACATAAGGTACTTTGAATCATTATTTACATTCAATTTCAACATTCTCACCAAAAAAAAAAATGGTATTAGATCATTTGGTTTATTTTGAAAGTTGTAAAATAATAGTTTATTTTTAAGAAAATAAAATATTGTATTCATGCTTGAATTTAGCCTCATTGAAACTTTAGAAAAGAAGAAGAAGTGGAAGGCCTTGATTTTTCACAAGGCACATAATGAACTTGCAAACAATGGAAACACACTTACCTCTCTTTTTCCTCCTTGTTCAACGAATCAACTCTCACAACTAATATGCCCTAATGTAAAATAAAATTGGATAAGAGCAATCCTAAGTGAAAAATGATAACAGCCATTAAAGAAGAAGCCCAAGAAAAAACCAAAATCTTAATGCTAATTCAACAAGAAAATAAGAAAATACAATAAGGGCACACATAAATATAAAAATTCAAGTACAATGACAACTCATAAACCATTTCCATGTAGAATCTAGACACAAAATAAATATCATCCAATAAACCAAAAATTATAATGTTAACTTGTTACAAGAGTTGACCACTCAGTTCCATTGAATAAACATTGAAAATAGTAGCCAAACCATCCATCATCATCTCATTCAACCTCATCAATAAAAACTTATAGATATTAACAACAATAGCTCCTTTTCCATCCATGACCTTCTACTTTTGTATTAAGTGAAAAACCCCTCAATCCAACCCTTGCTTAATTAGATTTTTCCATGAGGGCAAAAGTGACTTGATAGGAACCTCTTGGCAAGGATCCAATGTGTGTGTTGTCCAAAATTTGATTTATTTTTGTGGTGCTTGAATCGATTTTGACCATCACACATACTACAATTCCTTCCAACATCTCCCCAAACCTCAAAATAGTAAAAGCAACAATGTATAAAAAAAATAGGCTATAAAATAATTCCTAAAGTGTTGGAGTATTTAATTTTCTGACCTACTTATTCATTAAGCCATGAAAATCATCTCACACAAACCAATATCTAGTAATAGTCAATTCAACGAAATATTTGAAAAAGAAAAAGAGTTGAATAAATTTAATTCTACAAATTTAAGTAAATTATCTCCCTTGTTCTTTGAGCTCTTTCTGCATGGAATTTTATTACAAATCATATAATGAATTATAGACAAAAATCAAAATACACTTCCTTATGTCAAAGTTATTTCTTGAGATTCTAACCACAACTTTCTTGAATCTCACTCTCTAGATGGAAAATAATATACACAATTGTATAGGGTTGTATAATTTTTTGATAGGAAGGTAATAGAAATTAAGAGACATTGATAAATATTTGTGTTGTTGTTTTGACAATCAAAGGATTAACTTAGGGGAACATAGAGTTGTATTCTTTGTATAGATGGTGAGAAATTATAATAGTTGTGGAAGAAAAAGCCACAAATAATCAATAGAAAATATTTGATTTATTAGTGGCCCATGGATAAGATCATATGTCCATACTATTAAACTCTATCTTCATAATATAGCCATAATATTATATACATATTATTGTAGATATTATATCAAAATTTTAAATATTTGCAACATATGATTATTAGAAATTATTTTTACATGTTTATGTTTATGAAGGAATCCAGGTTTGACCATAGGCTCTATGAGCCCTTAAAAGTGAATATATTAAATCTTGAACTCTATTAAATATAAATGAACTCATTTACTTTTATGTACCATAAATTTATAAAATTACGAAAACTAAAATAAAACTAAAACAAAATAAATAGCATAAAAAACCTCCACATAATTTAATATATCAATCCATCCACTACACCTATTAAAAATATATATTCTAATTATTAGTATTTTATGATAAAATTACAAGTAAAAAGTAAAAAAATAAAAAACAATGTGTACTTAGGAAGGTATAATGGGTGAGATACCATTTTGGAGGAGAAAACATAGAACCTTATTTTAACATTTTCTATATTTCTTAAAATAAGAAAGACTACAATGAAACACCTTGACCTAATATGGAACAACACAAAATGTAATGTTTTATGTCCTTGAAGTAAAGTGAACTAAGGGTTTAAGTTCACAAACACTATTGACAAAATATTTTCTAGGGTTTAGTGGAGGTCGTTTAGGCCAACTACATTTAATATCCATTACTTTAACATCTAAAAACTAGAGCTTCTTAGGCTCTCATTTCTATGAATCGCATAAAATTGGTTGGAGCAAGAAAAGGGACTCCATTGAAGAGGCTTTAATGAAGTAGAGTGAAGAATTCACCACTTCATTGTAAAAGTGCAAGCACCAACAAGAAAATTTATTTTTTTATTTAGAGAAGAAGAAGAAACTAATCATAAAGCTACCAAAAAAAGAAGAAAATGGGGATTTAGAATTACTTCCATGAGCTTTTACTACTATCATCCTCTTCTCACTAATTCCTACAAAATTAGGATTTCATCATTTATATCGTAGAATTTATCCACTAAGCATTGCACCTGGGGAGCTTTAGGAGATAAGGAGAGCAAGGCATGGTCAACCTCAGCCCTTAATTGAGCCTTTAAATTTTTTAGATTCATCTATGAATTTCAATGTTGATTTGAGATTTATAGCATTAGATGCTATTTAGATCCAATCCGAGGCATATAAATCTTTTACCAATGGAATGCCATTAGGTGTTTATTTGGTAGTTTGGGCCTCTATGTGTGCCTCTTGAAGTCTTTGATCCTTAATGTAAGCTCAAAATTTAGGGATTCATTTTAACTTCTAATCTCTAATATATTTAATTACAATTGAGCCACTTTTACCACTTTATTTTTCTTTTGTTCCTCTATCTTGAGCAAGTTTCACCTATGTGATTCTAAAGTGAGATTGACTATCCTCAATTGTGTTTATAAGTGGACAACTTTAGATTTTCCTACCTGTAACAACCTCGGTGTTCTACTCAGTAAAATTTCCAATGTTTTCACCTTAAGTGAATAACCATGATGTTGAAACATAGCAATAATTCTTTTTCCTTTCCACAATGTAAATTACATGCACATTTGAAATAATATTGTTTCTAAACTTCCATTGTAATTTCACAAATCTTTCCATAACATAGATGTCATATTGAATGAACTCAAGTATATCTTTATGATTACATCCTTCCATATAAATGGGTGCATGATAGATACATAGCTCTTCTGAGCTTCATCTGGGCAATAGATATACAAACTCATCTCAATGTCGCCGCATTGACACATACATTCTGAATGTCCTTGCTTACTAGTGCAAACACTCCAATTATCCTCAATACTAGTGCAAACATCTACAAACCTCGGTTTCCGACTGATGAGGAGAAGCATCACTTAATCACTTTTCCACCAACCACAAACTCAAATGCAGTCCCCCACACATATGTCACACATGACAAGATGGCCCTACCCTTTGATGAAGAGATTGGTTGGTAAACCCCATAAAAAATGCCTATATGAGCTTAGGTCCTACAAACCAAAATCTAATCATATGGTAGCTACACCTACAAGTATGAAAATCTTGAACTAGAATGCATATAAGGAGCACAGTGAATTTATAGTGTAAATAGTGGATACTTACACTACTTTGGCCAAAGTATTCTCACCCAGTACTTCAAGTGATATTCATCCCATTCACATACACTACCATATCTCGGTTTGGATTATGACCCTTCATATACTATGCGTAGGTAATTTATTTCCATAGGTAATCCCTAACCTCAGAAATAACCTAATCCCCTTCTTCCAAAACAGAATGGTATCTCTTCCATTAAGCCAAATCATAAGTTACCCCTTCAATGGATATTCCTATCCCAAGTATAACATATGAGATTTAATAGTTAACACAATAACTTTACATAAACAAGCTACTCACTTCAAAAGACAATCTAGTCCCAAGTATAAATTTATAATCTAGAGTATGGCTACATAAGCCTCATCATAATCATAGATTAAATATTCATATATAACTGGCTCCCTTCAGTAATATATCAAAACAATAAGTGATTCTCACCAAGAGTATTATCACATCAATGAATGACCTCAATCGAAGAGTAATCATATCAATAGATGATTCCATTCGAGAGTACAATCTCCTTAATAAAAAGGTTTATTTAAAAGAGTAGAATCTTGTCAACAATATGACTTCATTCTCAAGAGTATTAAGCAACTACCCAAGTAGCAACTCTACTCAATAGGTAATCCCACCTATGTCTCTATACTTATAGTATCTCATAAGCTCAAGTGATTTACTTAATTACATAAGTGAGTCTCAACCTCATTGTACCTTAGCATTAGGATAAAGTCATCAACCAATGACTATTCTGATTATATAGTTTAATCTAACCCTATATGTTCCAATCAAGACCAAATGTACAACCCAACCATGTAAGTTAAACCCAACCCAGTAGGTAAAACTTAACCTAAGGTTTCACTATTTAATCAAATGAACTTCTCGTTCCAAATAGGTTATTCTAAACCTAGGGTTTCATTCGAGTATAAAGTATGATCAAGTGATCATTCCAGTAAAGATAATTGATGGGGTTCAGATAATGTCGCATCATATCTTTCATACCATCTTTATGGCTATATAGCTAAACCTTATCATCTTTTTCTGGCATAATTAGATAATACTACCAAGTTGCTTCATGACATTGATATTTCTCGTAATCTAAACTATCTATGTATAGATCATCAATAGCTTCTTCCCATATAGGGAAAATAGGAGTAATAAGACACTTTCTTTAAGCTAATCCTATTTCATGATTCCTGGTATATAATACCAATGATAAACAAGCACTCCTATTATGGAGCATATACAATCACTTCCATAGAAAAGCATAAAAAAAACTTTTAATCCTTTTCATAATCAAATAATATGATTCACTATTGCAAGCATTCTCAAGCAATTCCAAACAAAGCAATCAAGCTCATTCTTTCATAATAAAAGACAAATAATAGAAGATGAGATCCCCATGCTTGTAATACGCTTAACCAGTTGAATACTTCACTTTGAATTCTCTCACAAGTTGATGATATGCTCTCACAAATGAAACTCTCACAAAATACAGCTTCTCACAAACGCTCAAGGCTCTCACAAAATACAACAGAATGCAATTGCAGAATAATGTAGATTAGTGCATCCCAAATGAGAGTATAAGCCTCTCTATTTATACAGCAAAAAGGAGATTTCACTACCTACAGAAAAATCATGTAAACTAATAGCACTCTCCATGCAAGTCGACTCATTATTCCCAGCTAAAAGGTGGCAATAATTCAAAGAGTATACTTAGCATATAATGCCATAGATCAACCTATATGGTTGATAGCAACAGAAGACTAGTTCAATCTGCACATGATCAAATGATGACAATCGAATTGTTTCCAAAATGGACTTCTACAGGAAATAGAACTTCATATTCTAGCGCCAAGTATGTAGCCATTCTCCCTATTGTTTGGCGCGGCTTTACTCATTGAAACAGTCTACAGTCACAATGCAACACATTCTCAATGTCGACTAAGTCTAAGCTTTGTAAAAATCAAAGGAGTAAAGAGTCATTTAGATCATAAATGATACTTTGACCAATTCCTTGCATTGTTGTACGTCTTTCCTATTCTCATGCATTTTGCTTTATTTTGCAATTGGTATCTATTTCATCGCTTTATATAGTAGCATTCAATGTTGAGTAATTTACTATTTAATAATTCCAAAATGCATTGTCCATAGTATCAACTATGGTTCATTATTCATATTGACCATATTGTTATGCATTACATAGCATGTAATTTGACCTTTAGTCAATGCCAATATATGTTATATTCGGTCTTTAAATACTTTGTGTGTGCGATTAAAATGCGTCAGTGAGTAATTAAACATAACTAAATACACACATCAATGAAATGTATTGCATCTAATGAAAGAGAAATAATAAAACAAACTATTATAACCCTCAATTTGAAATCATTCCATTGTCCTCTATTCTTGGTGATTTCTTAATTCATGCTCTTAGAATTATTCGTTGCACATGAATCTATGAAATGGCAGCCTAAGAAATGAGAAGCTAATTATGCAATGCAAACTACATGCCTACATCATATTTTTGTGTTTTTGAAGATAAATGCTAAATGATCTATGATGGAGTGTTGTTGTGATTGAAATGAGGCTAAAACTAATATTGCAAATCTAATAATGAACTAAAACACTAAAATGCAAACTGCAATGCTTTCAAAATGCTCTCAAATTGTAATGAGATTTTTGCAGCATAAACTTGTCAAATTCTCCTTCTTTTGAAAAGTTGTAGAAATGCTCTCAATTTATAGATTTTTCAAAGTTGGGAATGATGTGGCAGTGATGAATGACCGAGATTGTGATCTTGAAGCATTAACAGTTGAGCACAAAGAGGTTGGAGAGAATCATTGAGGTGGTTCCCTGCAAGAGAACACTTTGCCAAGTGTTGAAGGGAATCAAAGGAAAGAAGAAGCCATGTGTCCAAGGTGGTTTCAAATTTGTTACAGGTTGTTGATGGAAAATCCTCATTTTACAAATTAGAAAAAATCAATTTCATGTGACACATGGTGAGGTGGCAGGCGAGGTGGAAGGAAGTTAGAAGAATATGTAAAAATGTGCCAATTTGAATTGAAAATTCAAGTTTAAATGAAGAGGGGAAATTAGCTAAATGACAAATTTGTTAATTTGTGCATTTCAACTAATTTAAGAGGAAAATGATTTTGGAGGCCAATTTGAATTAAAAATTCAAATTTAAATGAAAGAGGGAAAATTAACTAAAAGACAAATTAGTTAATTTGTGTATTTAATTAATTTAAGAGTGAAATGATTTTGGATAAGAAGAATATTTAGAAATTATGAACTATATAAATAAATTTTGCAATTTATTTATAAGTAGAGGATTTAAGATTTTATTAATTAAATAACAAGTATTTAATTAATTTATGTTCATACCATTTTTATGTGCATACATTTTGCCCCTCTTTGAAGTGATGTGCATAGATGCATTGCTTCAAAGAATAAATTTGTAAGACCGTCGTGAAAATTATGACATGCCCCAAATGCTGATTTTTTCAGTGATGATGAATGGATGCCCCCTTAGGAGATAAATCAAGGACTTTTGAATTTTTGATGATTTTTGAAATTTTTGAACAATTTTGATGATTTAAATGATTTTTCACTGATATGCTGATGATCTTTAGATTTGATGAGGATGACCTGATTTATCTCTCGATAATGATTAGAGTTCAACCACATTGTTGATTAGTTGATTAAAAAGGCCCATTTGAAAAATTAACTAAATGCCACCATAATTACCCCTTAATTATCCCTTAAAAGGTCAAAATGTGTAAAAGAAAGCTCATTTGTAACTTGTGCATTGTAAAAATTGAGAGCTTGAAGAGCCAACATGGATAGGATTTTGCGCCACACTCACAGATTTGAGTGAGTTTTCTGCCACCAGCATTCAGCCGCATACGGACCTCCAGTATATAACCCTAGAACCGCCATTTTTCAAATTTAAATTCAAATTTTCCTACCATTTTGTATTTTAAAATTCAAATTTTTACATGTTTTAGCGCATTAGGTTAGTCTATAAGTGCATTTGGAACCCGATAAAGTGCATAGGGAACCTATAGTAGCCCATAGAGGTTAGGTTAGGGTCCAAAATTAGATTAGCACATAAGGAACCCGCTTTAGCGCATTAGGTTGTTATATTAGAGCATAGGGATTTTAGCGCATAGGGTTGATAAAGTGGTGCATAGGGTAGGTCAAATAGCGCATTTGGGAAATGGTGCATCGGGACTATGTTCTGGTGCATCTGTTCTATTTTCTAGCGCATCCGGTAAATTTTCCAACACATCTAGTAGATTAGTGCATAGAAACTTTGTTTTAGCGCATTGAGCCAAAAATGATGATTTTGAAAGATTCCTCCTAGATTTTGATGGTTGATGATCATGTCAGTCGATGATAGGATAATGTTGATTGATAGATTGATGATCATCCTCATGATAAGAGAGGAACAATGATAGTATAGATGATGATGATCGATCTCATGACAAATGAGAGTTGATTGATTGATGATCATCCTCATGATAGGCGAGGAACGATGATATGTTGATCGATGATGATTGATTGATGTGCTGACTTGATATGTTGATTTGATCATAGGAGGGTGGCTTAGGGAACTTACAGGTTCAAAAGCACTTTTTACGGACATGGGACATGATCCCATAGCTTACCCCAGTAGATTTGGCCATTATTAATCAGTGTAGTCTGACTTCTTTGATTGACATGCCTCTGTACCGGATTAACCAGGGGTTGTTGACGACACTTGCAGAGTGGTGGCATAGTCGCCACAACACCTTCCATTTGGCGACTAGAGAGATTATAGATACCCCTAAGGACATATATCATATTTTGAGGATACCAGTTGTGGGTGACTTAGTGGTGTATGATCACGAGGAGTAGGGGGGACTAATGCCATTTGACATTTTTTCCATGATGACCAGTTTACTAGATATGAGATATCTTAACGGGAGTTGATTGCCACTCATCGGCCCTTTCCATGTGTGTTAGCGGGATTTATTGGAGGTTTTTTCTGCCCCGATCGTAGGTCGAAGGGCTTTTTAGTTGGCTAGGGTTGGGTCTTAGAGAGCATGATTGCTAATGGTACTAGATATGCTTGGGGTTTGTGCATGCTTGCACGCTTGTATCATGATTTGCACCAAGTCATTTATCTTCGAGCCAACAGTCTTGCAAAAGGATGCACACTATTACAGCTCTAGGCCTGGGAGCATCTAGCAATTTCATGGCCAGTGGGAGGGAGGGCTACGCCAGCAAGATGACCATATGTTTTTGGTTACACAAGGCCACTTGTCCAGCATAAGCTGGGAAAGTTAGAGTATTGAAGGAGAGTCCTCGATGATTTAGACATAGTTATATGGCGGCCATATCTTGATTGTGAGGTATGACCAGAGGATGACACGGAGATGCCCTATGTATTCTGTAGCTGATATCTGATTGGAAGGATGCCATACATCATTAAGAGATTCTTTTTTGGCAAAGTGTACAGACAGTACGACAAGGTAGCACACTATGCGCAATGGCAACAAGATATTCCAGAGTGGGGGCCAGACCTTGATTATGATGCGGCATGTGCAGAGTACTATGGCTTACAATTGATTTTATGGTAGTACCATAGAGAGATTGTAGATGCATAGATGACGATAGATTATACTGGGTATTTTTATACACATCCATTTCCATGGATCTTGAGTCCATATGAGCCTGCACCCATTTTGGAGGTTGGGAGGAGGGTAGGACCAATCGTGTAGCGAAGGGGAGATGGTGGTGAGGAGGAGGCAAAGGAGAAGATGGGAGATGACGGAGGAGATGATGGGGGAGATGGAGGTAGAGATGGAGGAGGTGGGGGGAGAGATATGTCAAATTTTGGGGTCATCCCCAAGAGGAGGAGGTCAGCACCTGCTGAACAACGGCTAGTGGTTCTCAAGATGCCCTCTCATAGGTAGAAAACATAGATAGCTGGGTTGTAGGCTCAGGTGCAGACTCTTCAAGGGCAGGTGTAGGCATTTCAAGCACAACTAGCTCAGGCTCAGGCCCAGCTACAGGAACATGCACCAACATAGCTACAGGTACAAGGTCAGATGGTACAGCTATAGGCCCAAGCAGCCACCCTCACCGTAGAGAGAGATGTTGCCCCAAGATAGGGAGAGCAGGCAATGCTAGTGGAAGACAAGATCCAAACAGTCATTGAGGGTGTTGGGATAGGGGACCTAGTCCGAGAGCTGAGAGAGTCTACCAAGGAGGCGGAGTATTACAGGGGTAGGTACTATGAGGTTGTCCCAATAGAGAGGAGAGCCAGCTACGCTCATTCCAAATCCGATCACTCCCAATCTCATACTAGCAACTGAGGCATCACATAGCCACTTCCAGGAGGCCCACCTGGCGAAGGTCCACTAGGAGTAGGGTCATCAGGGGCAGGCGGTGATGGGGAGAGGCCTACAACCTCCGAGGGTAGTACCACAGGATCACGTGGTCACACTTGATTTATTGTACTTTGATTCAGAGACTTGGCTTTGCCACATTTTTGATGTATCATTTCTTAGTTCATTTGATATCATTGTACACTTGACATATTATTATTTTGAGGTTATATGATATGCAACAGCATTTTAGTGATCTATGTGTTGATGCTTTTATTATGGATGTTTATGATGGATGCAATTAATTTATATGTTCTATGTGATGATGATATTTTATATGATTATGTCATGGATGCATTAATGAGATGATGATGTTATGCAAATGATATGAGATGCATTTGTATTTTTTGTATTTTTCACATATATATATATATATCAATGTATGGATGCAAATATGAATGCATAAATGGTTTTATTATAATTTTATGCATGGACATGATTGATTCAATGTTTGGATGTATGGTTTATGGATTCCAGATGTATGATAAATGAATGAATAGCTTTTGAACAAGATAAATGCAGATGTATGGATTTATGATAATGCTCTCTTTTCGGATTTTTCATGAGACGAATAAATGGCCTAGATGTATGGATGATTATGTAAATGAATTATGATCATGAATGATGCGTATGTATGGATGGATGATGAATGAAAATGCATGTATGATTTTATGTTATGCCCCTATGTGATGTTGATTAATGCCCTTATGTGTAATGAATGTTATTATGTAAATGAAATGTAATACACTTTTTTGTATTTTTGGTATTTTCTAGGCAAATATGTGACCTAAATGCATAAATGTGAAATGAATTATGATCATGAATGATGCTATGATGTTATGATGTTATTATTGATGATGAATGCATATATGAATGGATTATGGATGAATGAAAGAATGCATTTATTATGACCTCGATGTATGATATGGATTATGAATGATGATGGTATTTTGAAAAATGCTTTATTTTTGGAATTTTTCATGATGCAAATATTATAATGAATGAATGCATGAATAATTTGTGATAGTGGATGTATGATAGTGCTTTCTAATTATACGGAATGGAAATTTCAATGCAAATGAATTATTTTTTTGTTATGTTATATCAAGTGTATTCAATCTTGTAGTGAGAGATAACATAATGTTGAGAGTTACCAGCTTTGGAAATATCTATAATGAAAATGCAGAACTAAAATGAATGCAAATCTATCTATGCAATGTTGCCATCTAATTCATTGTGCTTATTATCATCATTGAGAATTTTATTATGTTGAAAGTTAGTACAAACATTGATGGTATGATTAGACCATGATGACCTGAGTACAACTTTCATACAACTTTCATTGAGATTTGATAATGCAATACAGCACAAGCATTTAGGTATAATTAGACCAAGATGACCTGAATATCACTTGTGTAAACAGACAAGAGTTAATCATGTTCCCATGCAAATTCAGAATTTCATTAATGATACTTTGTATAGCATGTCCCACGAAAATTTGCACAGTAGTAATGATTGACTCACAAACAACAGACAAAGAAAAAATATCATTCTCAATCATAGCCCCTCTAGTTCGTGACATCATCGAGGTACTCCGGAGAATTGATAACAACAATCAAGATAACATCAATTGAACATTTGTGTTAAAGTGATCAAACTATGATTCAAAAGATGATCCTTAAGCGAGATTTGATTTGATTTGGTCTTGTTGCTTGATTTGGATGGTTGATTGATTTGATTGACTATGATTGATATTCAGTTTTAACGATGTGATGGTTATAGTGATTGTTGTCTTTCACCAAGGTTGCTTTGGTGTTTGTTTGCTTGTTGATTTAAGTTCAACGGTTGTTTTCCCCTAGTGAGATCAGGATTTTGCCCCCAGTGACAAACAAACCAAATTTATTATGGATATGTACAATGACAACCAAGCCAAGGTGGGACACGATCGCAGCAGCCATATATGGATGTTAAGCTCGTTATATGATAGGCATGAATGTGCAGTGATAGTGAGAAGCGGACAATCAACACATGCTCAAATAGACAAAGAAGCTGACTTATCGCAAATAGCACCTGTTTACCAAGTTTTCACCACTTGCTTTTATTGCACTTTTTTCAAATTTTATGGTTTTTTCAGGACTTTTTCTACTTTTTAGGATTTTTTCAAGACTTTTTTCTACTTTTTAGGATTTTTTCAGGACTTTTTCTGATTTTTAAGATTTTTTCAAGACTTTTCCTACTTTTTAGGATTTTTTCAGGACTTTTTCTGCTTTTTAAGATGTTTTCAAGACTTTATAAGCATGCGCCGGATGCATTATGTATAGAACTTCTTCAAATGAAGTTTTTTCATTGGTTCTTCAAATAGATCCCCTTCTGGTGTAGACAGCTAATATGCCCCTGATCCAAAGACTGAAACAATAACAAAATGACCTAACCAATTTGGCTCAAATTTTCCTTTCTTTTCACAGTCCTACTGGTTTCAGGGATTTTCCTTCAGTACCAGATCACCTACCTGAAATTTCCTAGGTTTGACTTTGTGATTGTAGCTCCTTGACATTCTCTATTGATAGGCCTTCAAGTAATCCACTGCAAGTTGATGACGTTCATCCAACAATTCTAGCTCTTGTAGTCTAGACACACAGTAATCCTCATCTGAAATGAAACCTTTCAAAGACACACAGAGTGATGGTATCTCAACCTCAATGGGAAATACGACTTCAGATCCATAGACCAAAGCATATGGTGTGGCACCTGTGGGAGTGCGGATTCTTGTACGATAGGCCCACAAAGTGAGGTTTAGTTGAATATGCCAATCACGTCCAGCATTGTTGACGATTTTCTTTAAAATCTTTGGGATAGTTTTGTTTGAGGCCTCTGCTTGGTCATTCCCTTGAGGGTAATAGGGTGTAGAAAACTGATGTTGGATACAATTTTTTTCATAGAGTTCTTGCACATCCTAATTCTTGAAAGGTCTGCCATTATCAGTGATAATTGATTGAGGGATACCATACCTATAGATGAGGTAGTTTAGGATGAAGGATGATATTTGCTTTCCTGTGATGGTGGATAGAGGCACGGCTTTGACCCACTTCATAAAGTACTATGTGGCTGTAATTATGAACTTGTGTCCATTGGAGGAAGATGGGTGAATTTTACCTACAAGATCCAATCCCCGCTAACAAAACAACGATGTTGATGTGAATGGTTGCAACTCTTGTGTTGGTGCATGGATAAGATTACTATGGATTTGCCATTTCTGACACTTCTTGACAAATTGGAAGGACTCTCTCTCCATAGTCAACCAATAGTATCCCAAATGAAGGAGTTTCTTAGTGAGGGTTAGACCACTTGAATGAGTGGTGCAAATACCCTCATGGACTTCTTGCAAATCCGTTTCAGACTCATCGCCTTCTAGACATCGTAAGAGAGTTCCATCAAGACCTCGTTGGTATAGTACATCTGCTATAAGGGTATGACGGGCAGCTTGGTGGATGAAATTTCATTTTTGGTTTCGGGAGAGATCAGGAGGTAGAATATTATCTTTTAGGTAGGTATAGATCTTCCTGTAAATGGAGGTATTGGCATCAATTAGGTGGAATATGAGGTGGGATTCAGGATCGTCATAAGTGGGGGTAAATAGTTGTTCCACCATGAACTCATAATGGCTTCATTTTTTTTGGAATTTGGAGTAAAGAAGCAATGGTAGCCATAGTGTCAGCAGCTTTGTTGTCAACCCTTGGGATTTGAGAAAATTTGATATCAATAAAATGTTTCTTGAAGTCATCAATCATCCTTTTATAGGGCATCATTTTGTCATCTTTTGTTTGGTAATCATCGTTGACCTAATTGATGACTAGTTGAGAATCCCCGTACACTTGCATTTCTATTATTTTCCATTCTACTGCTATTTTGATGTCTATGATGAGGGCCTGATATTTTTTCATGCTATTTTTGCAAGGAAACATCAGGTGATATGATTTCAGAATGATGTGCCCTAGGGGAGTGATGAATAGAATTCCTGCTCTTGATCTGTGTTGAGTATATGAGCCATCAAAATACAATATCCATTGTTGTGTTGTGACTGTTAGGACATTTACATCTAGAAATTTGATGTGAAGAGAGTGGTCATCATGAATTGGTGCTTTCGCTAGTTGGTCAGTGATGGCTTGGCCTTTGATTACTTTCCTGTTGACATATTGGATGTCAAATTCACTACGTATCATTACCCATTTGGCCAATCTTCTTGTCAGGTTTGCTTTGCTAAGGAGATTTTTCAAAGGATCTATCTTGGCTATGAGTTTGACTATATGAGTCAACATATAGTGCCACAATTGTTGGGTAGCAAACACTACAACTAGATAGGCTTTCTCAATGGGTGTATAGTTGATTTCATAACCATTTAGAGTTGTGTTGATGTAATAGATTTCTCTTTCCTTTCCTGTAGAATCTTCTTGTGCCAAAAAATCTCCCAATGATTGATCAATCATGGCTATGTACAATAAGAGAGGCTTTCCTTCTGTTGGTGGTGCTAGGACAGGTGGACTCATCGGGTATTATTTTAGTTGGTTGAAAGCTTCCTCACATTCTCATCCCATCGAAAGGAAACATTCTTGTGCAACAAATGGGTAAAAGGATGAGTCTTATTAGCCGGTTGTGATATGAATCTTCTGATTGAGTGGAATCTGCCTTGAAGAGATCTTAATGATGGAAAAACAAGGATAGACAACTAAGAGGGGGGGTGAATCAGTTGTCACAGAATTTAAAACTTATTTAAACTTATTAACCTTTAATCTCATATCTGATAAATGATAGTGAAAGCATGAATCAACAACACAACAGAAACACACATAACACCAAGATTTTTTGTGTGGAAACCTTGTTAGGGGAAAAACCATGATAGATATTAATCCACAAGTTATACCTTGTTAAAAGTATAAGGAAAATGAATAAGGAATGCACATGCATTTAGGCACACTACCTAGAGTTCACTGCTCAAAAAAGACACACTATCTTACATAGAAATTTTAGATTAAATCCATCTGAAGAAGTTGAGCTGAGAAAGTAGCTTCTTCAAAAGCCTGATGATAGTTTCGGTTAGGCACATAAACACTTCTTCACACTTCGCTCAAACTTCTTCACACTTTGCTCTGCAATCGAATGATCTGATCTCTAGTCGCACATTTTGCATTCACACTTCTCACACATACATCTCAAATGAAGAAAAAAATCGCTCTTATATATCCACTTCATGGAATTACATTAACAACTTTGTCGACCAAAAATAAAAGAATAAATGAATACAAATTGTCGGCCCAATTCATGAACAAATCTCAATGTGCACCAACCGAAGTCGGTCACAACATAATGAAGACCTAAAACAATAGCCTCGAATGTGCCAAACATTAAAATATTAATCCACAAGGATCCACAACATTCTACAACCACCATGTTGGTCAAGAACATGAAAACCCGAACACACAAAGAAAAAATATTTGATCACGATCACACAAATCAACGCGAACGTGCAATAAGGATAGAGCATGATCTAGGAACATCAACGAACATCATACGGGCATACGCAACAGCTCAAATTACCATAATTGCATTCTCTTCTTCTAGAAACACCAGCTACAGTAACATAATAACTGCAGGAACACAGAAACTCGTAATTTGCTCCAATCTTGATGTGCACCTCTGAAAATTCTGGAGTATAAACTGGATAGGCTCATAAATAAACCCTTTAAAGCGCAACTTTTGAATACCAACATACTGAATTTTCCACCACACTGAACTTCACAGCTTCACAGACAGTCTTCAACATATTTAATATAATTTTCTCGATATCCTCGACATATACAACCTTTAGGACACCATTGTTTATAGTGTTGACATCAATGACAACCACATATCCATAACACAACCACATCATCCAACACTTAATTGACTGATGTTTTTCAGAGGTGGAATCTCCATTATAGCTTTCACTTTTGCAGGATCTACCTCAATACCCTTTTCTAACACTATATATCCCAATAGCTTTGCTGACATTACCCCAAATACACATTTCTTTGGATTCAAGCGGATATTGAATTTATCTAGTCGAGTGAAGTGTTTGTCCAGTATCTCCAAATTTCCTTCTCTAGTGTAGGATTTGGCTAACAAGTCATCCACATTATCTTCCATGAAGGCATGCATCATGTCGTGAAAGATGGTTGTCATGGCTCTATGGTATGTGGCCCCTACATTCTTCAATTCAAAGGGCATGACATTCCAACAGAAGGTTCCCCATGGGGAAGTGAAAGTTGTCTTATGCTGGTCTTTAGGTGCTATCTTGATTTAATTATAACTAGAAAATCCATCCATTAGTGACAACATGTCGTGACCTGATGTTAATTCTACAATGATATCAATGAAGGGGAAATCATCTCTCAGACAAGCCTTGTTGAGGTCTCTGAAACTTGTACAAATTCTTATGCTATTGTCAGGATTTCAAATAGGTACAATGTTGGATATCCATTATGCATAATCAATGGGTCTAATGAATCCTACATCCAATCATTTCTTTAGTTCCGCCTTCACCAATAAGGCAATGTGAGGATGTATTTTTCTCAACTTTTTCTTGACTGGTTTAATTCTTGAAGGAAGGGATAAATGATGCATGATGAGATCTGGATCTATTCCTAGCATGTCTACATATGACCAGGAAAAGTTGACTTATCGTTCTTCAAAGAACTTGATAAAGTTAGGCTTTTCTAATTTTGTCAATGATTTTGTTAAATGGAGAGTTTTCACTATTTCTACATTGTCGACATTGATGGACTATGTTGGTTCAATCATGACTTTGGATCTTTCTTGGAAGTGCTCAAGAAGAGTGTCAAATTTCCCATCCTTCGGCGCCTTAGAGAGGTTTTCACCATCGGATGCACTCTTTATTTTTATTCTTTCTTGATCTGATACTACTATGGAATGGTTTTCACCATTAGATCTTTCTTTTGTTTCATTCATTTTGCAGCTGGGAAATTTGGCACTCCCTTGTCTGGAAACTTCATTATGATGTTCAATGCTGGAACCCATTTCAGGAGTAATAGTGCAGAGAAAGTTGACGATGGCCTCATCGTTTGAAAAGGTGGGGATATCAATAGGGTCAATTTGGTCCAAATCTATGAGTTCAGGATGTACCAATTGTAAGGGATCATCAGATGGGTTCAAGTTAGAGGTCATAAGGGTCCTCATAGCAACATTGTCATCGAACAATACCATGGCAAGGTCAAGGTCTATGATGCTACTCTCTTTCGAGTGATCTATCTTGCTAGGAGTTTGGTCATCTTCACTTGAGCCATCGATATCTTGCGATCCTAATTCAAATGGTCGTAACCCTGAGCTTTGTCCCTATTCGATTGTGGGAGTGTACTTGTGTATGACATCAATGTCCTTATCATGGAAGGTCTCTTTTGGTATTGAATCCCACTCATATTCATTGGAATCAGTTTCATAATGATCACTGGCTTGCAGTTGCAAGATCCGTTCAACAAACTTTTGTTTTAGGTCCTCCTTTGTTTCTTCATCCTTTTGATGTTCTTTATATCCCAACCCTATTTTGTTTTTTGGATTTTTTATAATGGGTTGGATGGGTTCTATGATACCTTCTTTCCTTTTTCCAATAGGTCCTTTTCCATCATATCCTATTTTTTCCAAGATTAAGAATCCTTTGCCAGATTGAGTGGTTTGGACATTAGCCATTGCTGCTTGGGAATCAATTTCATCCTTGTAGAGCCAATTCAAGATGTCTTTGTCATCAGATTCCTCAGCTTGAGTGCTTGCTTTTATGAATCGATCATCAAAAAGTGTGATGGGTTGCGAAGCTGATTATGATGAGGTTGATGGTTGACCATGGGATTTTGGTGAAATTAGTTGCAAGAGGCAAAGGGATTGTTCAATGGAATATTCACCTACACCTTTGTCTTTAACTTGGACTTTCTTCTCAAACTTTTTGGCCAAAGTATTGAGCTGGGCTTCGGGACTGGTAGATGCAGAGGGGCTAGGATCTTCCTTTTTATTGAGTTGTTTGGAGGAGGAACTTGGATGAATTACTTCATTGGTGGATGTGGCTAGTAGTTTTGACAATGGATTGGCTTGACTTGGATTATTGGAGGTGTCAGAGGTGGAATTAGGAGCTTCTTAGTTATGAGGCACAAACACATCCTGGACAACCTTAAGGGTATTGCAATGTTGGGGACTATTGGAATCAGCAGGAATGGTAATTTCTTGCCCATTGCAAGGAAATTTTATACGCTAATGATATGTTGAAGGGACATCCTGCATTTCATGCATCCAAGGACGACCCAAGAGTATATTATATGTCAAATATTTATCCAAAAACCTAGCAAACCACATCTTTTTGAACTGGACCAACCTGAATTGGTATCACTATCAATCCCTTTGAAGCTCTTTCCTCATCATCATATTCTTTGATGGTGATCTTTTTCCTTGCATCTATTGCATTTTTAGAGAACCCTAGTGCACGGACAAGCTTTAAGGTACATTTATTAATACCGACTCCCTTGTCTATTAGGACATGCTTGACATGACTTTTATCGATTAGAACTTCAATATGGAGTGTTGTGTTATGAGGATGGGTGAGAGATACGTCATCATTTTCCGAAAAGGATAAGAAATGAGGCACAACTAGATGTCCCACCATGGCTTGGAAAGTGCAAACTTCCAAATCATTTGGTATTGTTGTATCAATAGGGCCTTTTCCAAGATCTCCTTGTGGGCGGGTGAGATTTTAAGGAGCTCCAATATTGATATTTGTACAAGGATCTTTTGGAGTTGATCAACAATGTTATATTTATGAGATGGGGCATCAAGTGTTTTAGAAGTGTTTCCCTTCAAAACATATTTGGTTTGTGCTCTTGTGGTCACGTTTACAGGTACACTATCTTGTTTTCCTTTGATCTTGATGACATTAAGTTGATTATTTGTTGCAACCATGTCTTTTGGGGTATTGTGGATTTGATTAGAGAGTATTTTGGTGTCATTGATTGGATGGTTAGTTGTAACATGATTTGGTGTGTTATTGATTTCAATGTCATTTGTGTGATCTTCAACAGTTGAGATATGATAGATGGTTTCATCATAAACATAGTTCACACCTTTTCCTTTGCCATTCGTGTTAGAATATTCTCCTTTATCATAATTTGGTAAAGAGTTTTTGAATACCCCATGATCGATGTTTGCTTGGGATTCTTCAATTTGTATGACCTTATTGTCAATCCAATCTTGTATCTTGTGTTTTAATTGCATGCAACTATTGGTTAGGTGACCTTTGCATCGATGAAATTCACAAAAATGGGCTTCGTTCCACCATGATGATTTAACTTTGGGTTCAAACCCTCGAGTTTCAGGTAGAGTAATGAGATTTTCTGCAATAATTTCTTTTAATGTGAGTTCATATGATTGACCCAAAGGTGTAAACTTTCGACGATTGTTAATTGTTTGATATGGTAAGGTCTTGGATGTTGTGTTGCTTTCATTGTTTTGAGTATTTCCTTGGTTGGTATTTTGGATGTTGCTTTGGTTGGATTTTTGGGTGGTCTTTTGATTGGTGTTTGAGGTGCTTCTTGACAAATTGAAGATCTATTTAGCATTATGCATTTCAGCTGAAGTATCATTGTCATTATTTTTGTATTTTTGCCAAAACTTGGGTTTGTCATTGTTGGAGGAATTGGATGAATTTATTTCGTTATAAATTTTCAAAATTCCTCATTTGACCAAGGCTTCCTCAACCTTGATCCCATTTTTGATCAATTTTTCAAAAGTTCGAGGACATTGTAATTCAAGCCTATAAGTCATGTCATCATTTAAGCTATCAATAAACACCTCCATATTTTCTTTTTCTAGTATGGGACGGGGATACCTCATGAATAACCTTCTCCACCTTTGCAAAAATACTAGGAATGATTCCCTTTTCTTTTGTTTGACATTGCAAAGGTCCTTCATTATGATTTCATGTTGAATATTATATGAGTATTAGGTGATAAGCTTGTTGACTAATTCCTCAAAAGATTTGATCCCTGAGGGTAATTGCAAGAACCATTGCATACATTTCCCTCCCAAACTGTGAGGGAATATTCTCATTAAGTAAGTGTCTTCATCGGCAAATTCAAGACTCATAGTTCTAAATTCCCTTACATGATCGTTGGGATCTATCTTTCCATTGTATTTGTCAAATTTGGGGAATTCACAATGTTTGGGGAATGGTATCATGTTGATGCTTGGATCAAAAGGATAGGGGCATATATCCTGTATTGAGTACCTCTTAGTGGTTCCAGTTTGCATGTTTTGCATTTGTTGTTGGAGGGTTTGTATTTTTTGTGTTAAGGTAGCCATGGGGTCGTTGCTCCTTGCTTCATTTTTCGTTTTAGTTGGTATTTCAGTTTCTATCCTCTTAGGAGTCTTTTGAAACTTTGTGATATCAAAATCATTGGGTAGTTTGACTCCTTTGTTTGCTAACATCAAAAGGTATTTCTCACCCTCTTTCTCAAATATCTTCTCCATGAATTTGTGAAAATTTGGGTCTTGTTGAGCTTGTTTTATGGTTTTCTCTATTATTTCTTCTACGTCCTCTTGATGAATTTAGAAAAAGGGATTTTCTTCTCTTTCCACCATGGTGTTTTGGTTTTTTATTTCTTTTTGCTCAAGTTTTCACTTTTTCAATCTCGTTAAGATGGGCATACAAGTGGTGAAAATTTTCTAAACGTTTGACCAAAGTTTGGGAGTGCCAAGAGGATTGGTTAGAATCTGATTAAGCAAACTTTATTTTGGGATGAAGGATGATAAATCCTAATGGTGAAATGTAGTTGCTAAATCAGAAATGGGTGTGATGAGGATGGCACTTTTGAATGTTTGATCAATGATTAGACGAGAGATTTTCACTTGAAAATGTTGGTTTCAACAAATTTGTGATTCTAATTTTTCTATTGTATCAACTGATTTGGACGGTTGGAGTATTGTATTGTCGGTTGTGGAATGTAAGAATAACGAATGGGTTGACTATGATTATGCCTTTGTGAAAGAGCTTTGTGTTGATAATAAGCTTATGAATATAAAGGCTCTAAAGCAAAATCATCAATATATCCTCTATCAAAGTCATGATATCGATGGATGAAAGTTCGATAGTCAAGCAAGACCTTCCTACTTTGATACAAGAAGCGTCTCCTTTTCAAAAATTTCTTGTAGCTAAGTTGTTTCTTTGGTTTCTTGATTCTTTTAGTAAGGGATTTCTTGACAAATGTTTTTGATTTCTAATCCCTTAACATAAAATGATGTTGGTTTCAGGTTTAGGACAAGAAAAAGATGTTGTTTGAGAAGAAATCTCCGAAATTGGATATCAGTTTGTAGATGGGAGGTCAAATTTAGCTTTCTATTTGCATATTTATCGGATGCACTACAGAATGGTACATATGTGCTATGGGATGAGTTGGATGTGCTAGAACAGTCAATGGATGCGCTAAAATAGAAAATGGATTTGCTACAAGATGGCACAGATGTGCTATAACAAAGGATGGATGCGCTAAAATAGCAACTGGATGTGCTATTTTATGACAACAATGCACCAAAATAGTAGCGAGATGCGCTAAAAGATGCAAGCTATGTGCTAAAATAGTTAATGGATGTGTTGATCTGGAAAAATGTTTTCTGGTTTTTGGCAGTTTGACGGATTTTTTTGGTTTCAATAGTGAATTTTGGGACTGTTTGGTTCAAATTTTCTTCTGAATCAATAGTTGGACATGTTTGTGTGATGTTTTCTTGTATATTGGTTTAAAAACACATTGGTAAAGACACATCAAACAAGTACGATTCCTAGGCTATGTAAGATAATATTCTTTTGGATTCCATGCGGATTTTACTCCAACCGCACTTATTCTTAGTGGGTGATTTAGAAGCTTGGCCGCACAGGCTCCCCCTTACAGTGTACTCACTTCTCTGGCCAAACAAGCTTCAAACTCCCATGAATCTCCCATGGCAAGTTTTTCACCTCTACTAAAAACTATGATAATGTGGATGTCTTGGCAATGACCATTGTTGCACCAAAGAATAAATGAGGGTAATTTTGGGCTTACTACAACAAAGGGGTTTTATTAGGGGAATTTTGTTTGTGGGGGATCATCCATGCGAAAAGAGACTATTGTTTCCCTTCTTGTTGGAACAATCCTCATGATACTCGAACTTTCCTTGAGTACCCATATTTATATCTCGGGTGGAAGTCACTTGGCTTTAGCATGTTCCCAGTTGGGTTGCTCCCTCCTTTCAAAGCAGGGAGGCAGGCCCTCTAAGTTTCAAAAATGCAAATAAAATGAATGGGTCTAGCTTTCTAATCACCCAATTAAGGGGAGAGCATACATGCCTACCATTCCAAACACAACAAAAATGGTGTAAATTTATCCTTCCTAGTTATGCTAGATTCCTAACTTAACCAAAGGAAAATGACAACTAGATTTAACCCTACAACTAATTTCTTAATAGTTTTGGTCCATTATTCTTTAACAACGTTCTTTTGTTTGTTTTAGCAATGTCTTTGACTGCGTGTAAGGTTCCTGCAAAACAAAAAAGCATAGATTAGTTTCAGGAATCTGAAAAATTTGCAACAAAAACCAAATGCGCCATTAAAGTGACCGAATGCACTAAAACTTAGACCGGATGTGCTAAACTATTGAATGCACTACAAGAATGAACCAATGTGCTAAATGATAGACTGAATGTGCTAAAATGGAAAAGCACATAATGAAATGTAGAACCCCATGATGCACCGAAAGAACAGTTGGATGCGTCGAAACAACAACCCGATGTGCCGAAACAAAAGCCAGATGCGCTAGAAGAATAGCCAGATGCGTCGAAACAAGAACACAATGTGCCGATACATAGATCGAATGCGTCGAAGAAAAAATTGTATGTTGTGTTTCATAATTTTTTACGAAACTTGCAAAGAAAACTCAACAAAAAAATAGATTAAAGATGGGGCTAGGCCCCATGGTGGGTGCCAATTTATGTGTGTGAGTAAAATACATCAGTGAGAATAATTAAACATAACTAAATACACACATCAATGAAATGTATTACATCTAATGAAAGAGAAATAATAAAACAAACTATTAGAACCCTCCATTTGAAATCATTCCATTGTCCTCTATTCTTGGTGATTTCTTAATTCATGCTCTTAGAATTATTCGTTGCACATGAATCTATGAAATGGCAGCCTAAGAAATGAGAAGCTAATTATGCAATGCAAACTACATGCCTACATCATATTTTTGTGTTTTTGAAGATAAATGCTAAATGATCTATGATGGAGTGTTGTTGTAATTGAAATGAGGCTAAAACTAATATTACAAATCTAATAATGAACTAAAACACTAAAATGAAAATTACAATGCTCTCAAAATGCTCTCAAATTGTAATGATATTTTTGTAGCATAAACTTTTCAAACTCTCCTTCTTTTGAAAAGTTGTAGAAATGCTCTCAATTTATAGATTTTGCAAAGTTGGGAATGATGTGACAGTGATGAATGATTGAGATTGTGATCCTGAGGCATCAACAATTGAGCACGAAGAGGTTGGAGAGAATCATGGACGTTGTTCCCTGCAAGAGAACACTTTGCCAAGTGTTGAAGGGAATCAGAGGAAAGAAGAAGCCATGTGTCCAAGGTGGTTTCAAATTTGTTACAAGTTGTTGATGGAAAATCCTCATTTTACAAATTAGAAAAAATCAATTTCATGTGATAGATGGTGAGGTGGCAGGTGAGGTGGAAGGAAGTTAGAAGAATATGTAGAAATATGCCAATTTGAATTAAAAATTCAACTTTAAATGAAGAGGGGAAATTAGCTAAATGAAAAATTTGTTAATTTGTGCATTTTAACTAATTTAAGAGGAAAATGATTTTGGAGGCCAATTTGAATTAAAAATTCAAATTTAAATGAAAGAGGGAAAATTAACTAAATGACAAATTAGTTAATTTGTGCATTTAATTAATTTAAGGGGGAATGATTTTGGATAAGAAGAATATTTAGAAATGAACTATATAAATAAAATTTGCAATTTATTTATAAGTAGAGGATTTAAGATTTTATTAATTAAATAACAAGTATTTAATTAATTTGTGCTCTGACCATTTTTATGTGCATACACTTTGTATATGTTACATACAAATTGGCCCATGTTTATGTAAATAAATCGATCTCTAAGCATTACATATGTTAATCAATCTCTAAGCATAAGTTTATATAAATATACATTCATATATGTACATATACATATGTATATGTATATCAATAATATCACACACATATATATGTATATGCATATATGTTAATATATATATATATATATATCATGTCAATAAAGTATGTATACATTCAATATACAAATGAATACGAACAAGTTAAGATTCTCAAATTGTAATAATATATATATATATATATATATCGATTGTGTGTGTGTGTGTATATATATATTCCTCTATGTACATGTATACGTATGTGTACATATATCAAGATACATTTATATGGGCATGTCTATTTGCCAACATACGTGTGTATTGATACATGTATACGTATGGATATATGCATATATCATATATATATACACATTCGATTGCACACCAAGCACATACACAATTACTATTGTATTGATAGGGAATAGTCATGTGATGTATTTATACATACACACATTCATGTCATATTGTCCACTCAATAGCTCCATGCTCATAAGCAATCCATTCATAAGTGTACATAGGTACTTCTACCTATGTACTCTCATGTACGTGTTCCTTCATGAGTATGGTCTATTATAAACATGCATATGTATACATACACATACATTGTTAGGTGTATTCACCTCATCTATACAATCATAGTAATATAAAGAAGAACTCATAAGCTATAAACATATAGACATCACCTAACCATGCATTCAACAGTAATCAAGCCCCTTACTAATGCAACACATCATACTAAGGATGACTTACCAATTCCCAACATAATAACTTGACTTAATCATTCTATTATGAGTGTGTGTGTAAGCTCAGATAGGTTACATTATTGGTTACCTGACCAATCACTTCTCCTAAGTGATACTTCTCCTCCACCTAGAGGAATGAACTTGTCCCTGCAATAAGCTTAGCACATTTGTAATGGTAGTTATACATTCATAATAAATCCATATGCATCATAAAACTTAAGCATATACATATAGAAATACATATTCATCATCAATGTAAACATAATTACTCTTTCAAAGCATTTATCAATACTTTCACATAATACCTATTTTAGTATTCCATTCTTTTATCAAGCATATCAAAATCATGATTGTATTTACCATCCTATTTACTTGTGAAGGTAAAAGTAAATCAATAATAACAAGACGAGGTGTGACACTACCACTAATCATTGGGTGATCCCACAATAATGCGTCCCACTTTTTGGTCAAATTGGGACATTGAAATCAACATTTTAAGCAAATTTTTAACTTTTTTGACACCTATAACAACTAAACCATTAAAATTTTGAAGATGATGTGAATTAATGATTTTTGAGATTTTGTGTGCATATTTTAAATATATTTTTACAAACAAACAAACAAAATTGTGATTTTTTTATGTAACTTTTAATAACTTTTTTTTATAGTTAGTAGTACTTTTAAAAAGTGATATTTGTAGCATACAACATAATTTTGTTATAGGAAGATAAAATTATAAACTTTTAAACATAGACTCGTGCAACACCAATATCTAGTGTGCATATACTTTTTCATAATTTTTTATTGCATATTTTTAAATTAATTTTTGAAGCGAGATTAATTATAACTTAGATATAGGTTTATACCATACAACATAAAAAATATTGTATGTATCCAAACTAACATCTTTTGTTGTTGAAATAAGGACATCGATACCTAATGTGCATTTTTTTATTTTATTTTTAAATCCATTTTACTATTTTTCTATGTGTGTGAAATATAGACCTTGATGATCATTGAAAAACTTATGTTCACTAAAAATAAAAAATAAATACGATAATCAAATTAAATATAGTTAAATTTATACTTTCTAGAAAACTTATATTAAGGGATACAATCTTGTAAATTATCTTGTTATATTCATTCCATTTGGTGGTCCAACCCAAGGTTGGAAATAAACAATTTGAGAAAACCCTAAGGCCTAAGATGGAAGATCATTTATAGGACCTTTGAATGAAGGTACCTTCATTTGAAGGTATCTAATGACCTACAAAAGAAGGAATGCCCTTTCCATGTAAGAAAAAAACTTTCCATAAAAATAATAAAAAGGGACGAAGGTCCCTTTTTTCTTTTTATTAAAATTACCTTCATTTGAAGGTCCTTTTATATTTTAGACCTTCAAATGAAGGTTCGTGTTCATTTGAAAGTGATTTTTGAATCAATTTTGAATGAAGACCCATCTTCATTTTAAAAATACCTTCAAATGAAGGTGTTTCCTACTTTTCATCCCCATCTGAATTGAAAATACTAATGTCCCAAGTTTGGTATTTAATATTGTGGATTTACCCCATTTTATTGGCACTCAATTTTGCATCTTACTATTAAGCCTCTTGACCTCACAGTGCAAGTATTTGAGAATAGTACCTACCTATTATGTAAACTACTGCACCTGATGGGAGAAATATTTAAGTGCCTAAAATTACACAAGATGATAGATGTGATAGTCTAATGATGATTTGGTAGTCTAAATCATGACCCACAAGGCACAAATTACATATCCTCTCATCATTTTTCTTCTTGGTGACAACTTTCTCATTCCTCTCAACCTCTTGACCATCTTATTTAGCCTTTGAGCTGACTTTTGGATATTTGGACAATATTAAAAACCTTTTGAGAGACTATATAGTCACCCAAGTGACCTTTCTTAATTTTTTGGGTCCTCTGGGAAATCAACCCTAAAAAAAGATGTGACCTTATCATGTTTGGTAGATACATAATTACTTCAGTTTCAACCATTTTTTTAGCATTTTCCCTCATTATTAAGAGTTCTTCTAGTCCTAATTGAGCCATCTCTTCCCCTAATTAATTCTCCTTTCCCCTTGACTCTCAATCAAATCTTTAGTCTTCTTTTTTTTAGCTCTTTAGTCTTCTTCTCTTCACTTCCACATGATTGAGAATATTCAAACCTATAAATACACCTCTTGCCTTTAGCATTCAAGAGGCTATTTTTTTCATATTTTGACAATATTCCTATTAATAGCTCTACATTCCATATCCCCTTGATTCCATCACAAGGATAGTGAGTCATGTATAAAGAATTAAAAAAATTGCATTGCACCCCCACCTATAACATTCTTATTCTTAATACAAGACATATATAACCCTTTCCTTTTATGCATTGAAGCTTCAAAACTTCCTACATCTTCCAAGTAAACTTTAATTCCTAGATCCAAATATTTCCTATCCCTATTGTCATTAAGAGGATCCAATTATTACAAAGGATGACTAACAAAATTGGTCTCAAAGGACACACACCACTATTAATAGCACCAAAAAGATTATGTGAAGCTTCTTAATACTATATGTTCTTTATTTGTTTTAAAAGCTTCCTATTAGTAATTAGAAAACTCAAATTCACTTAAGGAAAGTAAAAATTTATTTCTATATATTGGTTAGATTAGGAATCTTTATTTATTTCTTATAGTATATTAATCATTTTTCTTAGCTCGAGTAGATTTGATTTGTTTATTTCTTGCAAAAGCCTTTGATGACAAGGCATACAAAATTAATCCCTTGATCCTAATACAAGGTACTTTAATTAACCATTTGCATTCAAATTTAAAATTAGAAAATGAGAGATCCCAACATTCTGACCAAAATTGAAAGATCTCAAAATTGTATTAGATCATTTTGTTTATTTTGAAAGTTTTCAAAATGATAGTTTTCAAGAAAAGGTAAAATAGTTTATTTGTGCATGCATTTTTCCTTAGTAAAACTTTAGAATATAAAAACAAAAAAAGTGGAAGACCTCAAATTTTTCAAAAGGCGCATAATAAACTTGTAAACAACAAAAGTATGCTTGTCTCTCTCTTCATTCTCTATTCCTCTTCACTTATCTCTCATGATTGATGTGTCCTAGATTAAAATAATATTGGATAAACATAATCTTAAATGAAAATTGGGAGAATTTATGTATCTAGGAGACTCCCATCAAAGAATAGGTCCAAAAACAAACAAAAAACTTGAGGCTAATTTAACAAGAAAATGAGAAAAACATGACAAGGGAAAACATAACCTAACTCTTTCAATTGTAAGTAAAAATCATAAACCATTCCCACATAGAAGCTAGACACAAAATAAACATCTTACAAGAAATCAAAGAATACTTAAATTAATACAAGAGTTGACCATTTAATTGCATACAATAGCCAAACCATCCAACATCATCCCATTCAACCTATGATCATAGTCATAGTAATAGATAAATACACCAAATCAATATGGATTTAAGCCATATTTAACCCACTAAGCTACAATCCCAATGAGATGTTAGAAAGCTTCAAAAACAAGCGACCATTAAACTAAGCATGAAATAAACCATGAAAGCATAAAAAAACATAATCTAGAACTCCAAACCTTATCCCATTGGGGAATTGGTGTCATATTGATATGGAATGAGAACCCTTTCCCAATCTCTTGGTAAAATGATCATCTAATCGAACTCCATTGATGAAATCTTAAGATAAAATGGATAAAACTATGGTGAGGATGCATGAAAAAGATGAAAAATCTTGATAATGGATGCAAGGATGAATAAAGATAATATTCAAACAAGCAACATAACTTTGCTTTGATGAAAGAAGATCCATTTCTCTCTAAAATATGAGGTATTAATAGGATAAAATGGTGAATGAAGGGTTGATTTGATCAATCAATGGTCAAGATGAAATCAAGGGTGAATACATTGATCAATAATTCTCATCAATGGATGAGAATCAAAGATCACATGGATCAAAGAAACAATCAAGGGCTCACAATGAGTCAAACAAATACACTTTCAAAGTTGTTAGAAAGTTTGTTAGAGAGTTTGTTAGGAAAAAATATTTCATTTTTAGAGCCAAATAGAAAAATATTCATTTGGAATATTCCCTATGCAAGTGGATGGGTGAGGAAAATTAGTAATTAGTTAATTAAAACAAAGTTTTAATTGTGCAAGTTGAGGAATATTAGGATGCTCATTAAATTATTTATTTATTTAATGAAAAGGAGAAGTGATATTTAATTAAATGATCTAGATTATTTAATTAAATGAGAGGAGATAATGGGGGGTTTTAATTAAATATTTTTCATTATTCAATTAAACTAGATAAAATGTTAGTGTGAAAGGGGGTGAATTAACCTAATTAAATTAATTAGATTAATAGAAGAAATTGATTAATTTACTTAAATAACTAGTCTTATTTAAATAAACGGGCGAAAACAAGATGAATTTTAGGACAAAACGATGTTAGTAATTGGATTCAGGTGTGTAATATCTTTTAGGACAATTTTAAGTGTCTACATTTTGCTCCTCTTTGAAGCGAGGTACCTATTACATTGGTTCAAACACTAACGCTTTTCAGATTAATGTTGCTACTCAGATAAAAAAATTAAAAATTCCTAAAAAAAATCGGATGCCCCATTGTTGCCTCAGCAGAAGGAATTAAGCTAGTACCTTTCCCCCTCAAGAGATTGGACAAAAATTTGAAATTTTGGGTTGAGATCATCAAAAAGGTGCAAGATTCATTCAGCTCAAAGAGGACTAGAAAGCTCAAATGTATGATGTAGACAGATTTGATGATGAATAGACAATCATCGACCATGGGTAGCCTCATGTATATTTTTATATATCACTGGTGCAGACACGGTAGGAGGGTCCTCAAAGAGAACAATCTGGATTGTGCAGCAAGAGTAACACAACAGAACCAACACAGAATATGGAGGCAAATACAGATTCAAACATTCTTATTAACATAAATTTCAATTACAATCGGCTAGCAACATTTGGGCTTACAAATACAGCTCACAGGCCTGATACAACGTACATGCTCCTTAAAGCGAGTGAAAATCTTACAGATCGAATTCTATATACATCTTAATCTACTTGATCTTGATTTGATTGCTATCCTAATGATCCATTACAAGCTTTATATCATATCCGCAAATCTAGAAACATCTATGTCATCCAAAGATCTTTACAATCTCTGATGAAGGAAACGTAATGTGTGCATGAACAAGTCGGCCTCAAATTTGAATTTCTTCCATGGTAGATGTGTATGATGAAGTGTGGACCTAAAATTAAGGTTGGGGACACTCCATGAAACAATTTTAAACACACCATGAGGATCCACAAGCTACGAGAAAGATCCACAATTGATCAAACTAACCGTTAGGTTTTAAATTATTCTGGGGCTAGTTCCAAAAATTGTCACTTACTCTAAAAGTGATAACTTGTCGGAAAAAGATCCAATCGAGCTGAAAACTTGGAATAAGGAAAATGAACATATCCACGATGAAAATATAGATCCAAAGGGTCTGGTGAGAAAACATGATGAAATACCGAATCTGCCAACCCGAATTGAACAAGAACAAAACTGAATGAAAATATTTTTGGTTGATGCAAGATTGCCAAGAACCCAGGATGCTCCTACATCAGACATCTGGGGTTATTGAAAAGTGAGTCCCTCACTTTGTTGGGGCTAAAGGAAAACCAATACGGTCTACCTCATCCTGAGAAATCTAAGAAGAATCCTCCACTGGTCTACCCTTCCACTTCACCAGATATTCTTTGTACTGTCTTCCACGAGTTTTCCTCCCATCTCTGACATCTAGAATCTCTTCTATCTCATTTGATTGTTGTTTAGGAAGTTGTTCTTCCAATTTGGCTTTATTGTCTTCACTGAATTCTACTTCATGGTACTGATGTAGGTCTACAATGTTGAATATAGGTGATATACCCATGCCATCTAATAACTCTACTTCATATGCATTTCCCGAATCAAATTTCTTCAAAATCTTATAGGGTCCAAACTTCCTCATTTTGAGCTTACTATATGTGCCAGCTGGAAATCTCTCCTTCCTCAAATACACCATCACTTCATCTCCAACTTTAAACTCCTTATGTCTCCTCTTTTCATCTTCTCATTCCTTATACTTTTGGTTCATATCTTCCAATTGTTGCTTTACTTGAGTATGCACTTTCTTCATATGTTCTACAAATTCCTCTGATTTAGCACTTCTTTTATCCTCCTTATTGATGTCTCACAATTCTGATATACCTCAAGGATGAACTCTAGTAACAATCTCAAAAGGTGTTTTTCCAGTACTCCTATTCACTGAATTATTGTAAGCAAACTTTGCTTGAGCAAGGACTAAATCCCAGCTTCCGAACTTCTCTCCAACCAAACATCTCAGCGAATTCCCCAAACTCATGTCTACTACTTATTTCTATCCATCAGTCTGTGGGTGAAAAGTAGAACTGAACTTCAAATCAGTCTTCAACTTCTTCCAAAGTGTCCTCCAAAAGTAACCAACAAACTTTGTATCTCTGTCTAAAACAATACTCCTATATAATCCATGCAATTTGACCACTTCCCTGAAAAACAAGTCTGCTACATGTACTGCATATGTTGTCTTCTTACAAGGTATGAAATGTGTCATTTTAGAAAAATTGTCCACCACCACAAATACATAATCATTACCTCTTTGTGTCTTCAACAAACCAAGTATGAAATCCATGCTAATATCCTCCCAAGGTTTCTCTGGAACTGTCAAAGGTTTATACAATCCAACATTCTGACTATTCCCCTTTGCAACTTGACAAACTCTACAACTTTGCACAAACTTCCTAATATCCTTATGAATTTGTGGCCAAAATTAGTTCTCACTTACCAATGCTACTGTCTTATCAATTCCAAGGTGTTCTACCAATCCTCCACTATGTTTCTCTTTTACCAAGTTATCCCTCATTGAACTCTGGGGTATACACAACTAATTCCCTCTGAACAACATATCCTCCTGAGTGAAATAATCCAACCACTGACTCCTATCCTCCAAGACAGGTTTTTTACAAGCTCTCCAAGGTTCTACAAAATCTAGGTCTTCCTCATACAAGTTCTTCAATTCCTCAAAGCCTAATACCTCCACTCTCATCTTTGCTAGTAAATTCCTTCTCCTACTCAAAGCATCAACAACTCTATTTGACTTTCCACTCCTATGTTTCAAAACAAAAGTATAACTTTGCAAGAATTCAACCCATCTCATGTGTTTCTGATTCAACTTACCTTGATTGCTCAAATATTGCAAAGCCTGATGATTTGTATACAACACAAACTCCTTAGACAACAAGTAATGTCTCCACTTCTTCAAAGCTTGAACTATGGCATAGAACTCTTGATCATACACTGAATACCTTTTCCTTGCATCATTCAACTTCTCACTGAAATAAGCTACTGGTCTTCCTGCTTGACTTAATTCTGCTCCAATTGTATTTCCACTTGCATCACAGTCTACCTGAAATACCTTATTAAAGTGTGGTAAAGCCAACACAAGCTGCTTAGTCACCTTCTTTTTCAACAACTCAAAGATTTTGTCTGCTCCAGATGTCCACCTAAAATCCTTCCTATCTCCTCTCATCATTTATGTCATAGGATTGCAAATAGAACTAAAATTCCTAATGAACTTTCGGTAGAAACTAGCAAGTCTATGAAATTATCTTACCTCTCCAATTATTTCAAGTGTAGGCCACTCAAAAATTGCTCTTACCTTCACAGGATCCATCTTTAGTCCATCCACTGATATCACAAATCCTAGATATACCAATTCTTCCTTCATGAAACTACACAGTTTCTTAAGGTTTATCAACAACTGCTCTCCTCTTAACCTCTGCAAAACTTGTCTTATATGCAACAAATGTTCTTCTCTAGTCTTACTAAAAATCAATATGTCATCCAAATAGACAATCACAAACTTACCCAATAATTTATTCAATACCTCATTCATCAACCTCATGAAAGTACTTAGTGCATTTGTTAGTCCAAAAGGCATCACCAACCACTCATACAATCCTTCATTTGTCTTGAATGGTGTCTTCCATTCATCCCCTTCTCTGATTATGATCTAATGATATCCACTCTTCAAATCTATTTTTGTAAAGTATTTAGCTCCACTCAAACAATCCATAATTTCATCCATCTAGGGAAAATGAAATCTATACTTCACTGTGATCTTGTTTATGGCTCTAAAGTTTATACACATCCTCCATTATCCATCCTTCTTAAGTGCTAGCACTGCAGGTACCACACAAGGGCTTAAGCTTTCTCTAATCAAACATTTTCTCAACAACTCTTGCACTTGTCTATTCAATTCTTCATTTTCTATCGGGGTCATCCAGTGTGCTGCTTTATTAGGCAAACTAGCTCCAAGAATCAGATCCATGCAATGACTAATACTCCTCACAGGTGGAAATCCATCAAGTACATTATTTGAAATGATAGCTTCATATTCTCCCAGCAACTCCTTTATCTCCTCTGGTTGTTCTTCTACCTACTTCAAGTCTTCAACCTTCTTAGGCACCAAGGCATAGCACATGTTCTCATGTCTTAGTCCATCCATAAATCTCCTTCCATCAACCAAACAAATTCTAGCATTCATGCAAACCTCAACTTTAGGAACATCCTCCAATGACAACAAAGTCTACTTCATCCCATTTGCAACAATAGTATATATTTTCCTTTTTCCATCATGAATATCCTGTCTATCATACTGCCAAGGCCTTCCCAATAAAACATGGCATACATCCATAGGCATGATATCACACAAAACCTCATCATGGTAATTGTCTATTTTTAATTTCACCAAACATTGTTCACTTACCAGTATCTTATGCTCATCTTGAATCCATGCTATCGAATAGGGCTTCAAGTGTTTCAATATTTCCAACTTCAATTTGGTCACCATTTCTTCAAAAACCAGGTTCTCAAAGCTTCCACTGTCAATAATCACTTTGTAACATTTACCAACTACCTTGCATCTAGTTTAGAATAAATTATTTCTTTGCTGTGATTCATGCTCCATCTCACTTTGACACAATACTCTTCTGTTCACCAACACTTCTCCCTCTTCTGGTTTATTAGATGATCCAACATGGTCCTCCCCAACAAAGGTTTCTCTTCTACTGTTCTTTGTCTTTCTACTTGCTTCTCCTTGATTACATTCAAATGCTCTATGTCCTTCTCCACCATACTTATAACAAGCTCCTCTAAATACTCGTTTCTCCTATCTTCTATCTTTTTTGTAATCCTTATTCTAGTAACCACCATATCCTCCTCTCTGGTAAGAGTTTCCATCATATCTATGGTATGGATTGTCATTCTTACTGACTTCCTTATCTTTATTTTGATCTGCAAAAGATCCTCTTCCTCCTGCAGTAAAAATTCTTCCTCTCTAAAACTTTCCACCTCTTCCTCTCTGTCTCTGCTCATGTCTTTTATTCAACTTCTCTTCTTCTTTTAGGGCACATTGATATGCCTCCTCCACACTCAGTGACTTAATCAAACTGATCTCATCTTGTATAGGCAACCTCAAACCGTTCATATATCTAGCTACTTGTTCGGTCTCATCTTCTGAATGTCTAGATTTGATATTCAACTTGTAGAACTCCTCAGTATATTTTGTCACACTTAACTCCTTTAAATTCTACAACTTTCAGAACAAATTGATCTGATAGTCTGTAGGCATAAACTTTATTTTCAACTTATTCACCATCCGATCCCATGATCTTATCTTCTCCTTTCCTTTTCTTTTCCTATCTGTCTACAAATGTTCCCACCAAAGGGATGCATGTCCTTTCAACTTTGTACAAGCAGATTTCACCTTCTTGTCTTCTATGATACCTTCAAAATCAAAGTACTTCTCCATCTTTGTTATCCAATCAAGCAATTCATCTGAATCCAACTTGCCACTATAATCTGGTGGATTGAAATGTGGTTTAGTATTTACTCTGGGTAGGGCTCTTATAAACCTCTCTTCTCCATGATCAAGGCCAAGTTGATCTTCTCTTTCCATTTCTTCTTGTTCTTCTACCTCTTCATCACTCACATCATCAACTAGTCGACCTCTCCTCTGGGTCGTTTCGACTGCTTCTAATCTAGCAGCAATTCCTCTCAACATCTCCATTATAGCTAGGTCTGCATTTCCACACGCTCCATTTCCTCTACCATTTCTTCTTCCCACCATCTTTACACAAGTCCCCTGTAGCTGCAGGTCGGATCCTTAATTTGCCACCCCACAACAAATCTTCAACAGGATTTCGCAAACTCTGTCGATCTTCCACGAAACAAATCTCACTCTGATACCAATCTGGTGCAGACACAGTAGGAGGGTCCTCAAAGAGAACAATCTAGACCATTCAGAAAGAGTAACACAACAGAAGCAACACAGAATATGGAGGCAAATGAAGATTTAAACATTCTTATTAACATAAATTTTGATTACAATCGGTCGGCAACATCAGGGCTTACATATTCGGCTCACAGGCCTGGTACAACATACATGCTCCTTAAAGCGACCAAAAATATTATAGATCGAATTCTATATACATCTCAATCTACTTGATCTTGATTTTATCGCTATCCTAATGATCCATTACAAGAATTATATCATATCCACAGAGCTAGAAACATCCACGTCGGCCAAAGATCTTTACAATCTCCAATGAAGGAAACGTAACGTGTGCATAAATAGGTCGACCTCAAATTTGAATTTCTTCCATGGTAGATGCGTATGATGAAGTGTGGACCTAAAATTAAGGTCGAGGACACTCCATGGAACAATTCTAAACACACCTTGAGGATCCACAAGTTACGGGAAAGATCCACGATCGATCAAACTAACCGTTAGGTTTTAAATTATTTTGGGGCCAGTTTCAAAAACTGTCACTTACTCCGAAAGCGATAACTTTCCAAAAAAATATCCAATCAAGCTGAAAACTTGGAATAAGGAAAATGAACATATCCACGATGAAAATATAGATCCACAGGGTCTGGTGAGCAAACATGATGAAATACTGAATTTGCCAACTCGAACTGAACAAGAACAAAACTGAATGAAAATATTTTTGGTTGATGCAAGATTGCCAAGAACCAAGGATGCTCTTGCATCAATCACACATATTTAATACCTGGATAAAACTATTAGTAAAGATAGAAGAATAATATGGATAGAAGTAGAAGAATGAGATGGACATTGGTTAACCATTATTTTTAAGATTGATTCAAGAGTCCAACAAGCCTATGAGTCTTCGAGACTTTATTAGATATAGTGACGAAAGTGATGATTTTCTCATTCCAGGGATTGGGATACTTGGGCCCTTCATTCCTTATTTTTGATATAACACATAGACATGATGCATCAAGGTATTGATAACCAAGATGGCGTTGTATCTAGTGTGATGAACTTTGACTCTACAAACAAATAGGATAATCCTTGTTCACACCTTGACATACAGAAACCTTAATCGAATGTAGTTTAGAATTTTAGAATATTTTAGACCAAAGCATACACAATAGACAACAATCTATTCAAATTGACCTCCCTACACACAACAAAACAAGTATGCACCAAGATTATTTTACAAGAATACCCCACAAGCACAACAAATGAAAGATAATGATCGATGCCCCATTCCTTTCTCTCTAAATCATTTTGATAGACATCATCGAGAGGTCCTCATAATGGGTCAATAATATAAATCATAAGACAAGATAAAAATGAATAAATAGTCAATGTTATTTATATCTCTTGCTAAAAGGTGTGTTTTGAGGGTAAATATCCAAAATGATTGCCAATGATAATGCGCATTGTAGGAAGGATGCATCCTAGGACATGTTAGTGGATGGTAGTAGGTCGATAGGTTGCTTGAAAGGTTGTTGATATAAAGTTTGATTGACATGTTTGATAATGATCAAGAATTTAATTTTTCATGTTTAAGGTTTCTACTTTTGTTGATTGTTGTACTTATTTCTCATTTGTGTTACCAAATGGTGACTGTGGCGATTGATTTATTATGGATGAATGTTTATTGTGGGTGCAAGAAAAATGGGATGGATGGTTTTGGTCTTTTTGGAATATTTCAATATTTTTGGTAATTTGAAATGTTTTGAGGTTGTTTTTGGTCTTTTTGAATGTTTGTGAATGTTTAGGTTTTCGATTGTTTGAAGTTGTTTAGGGGTTTTTTAAAGTTTTCAAATGTTTGTGGGTTTTCAAGTTTTTAAATGTTTTTCTATTTTCAGAATTTTGACCAGGACCTAAAAGGGACTGGCTTGGGGCCTCAGGGGCTTATCAAAGATTAGTCTTGCCTACATTATACACGAAAAGACCACATAGTTCGATTGACTTTGACCAGTTATTGATGAGATATGAACACTTGATGGATTGTAAGTTTATTATGACACACTCCTAAAGGATTGACCTAGGGTGTCTCGGGGGCACATTAGTGATGGCCTTGCCTACATTCAAGCTCAAAGACTCGTAGTTCAACAAAGTAATGTTTTTGGATTTTTGGACGTTTTTGACTTGTTTAGATATTTTGATGTGTTTTCAATGTTTTGGATTTTGACTTTGCAAATTTTTGAATATTTTTGGATTTTGGCTATATAAGAATTTGATGTTTTTGGATTTTCTTATTTTGCCAAAAAAAATTAGATTTTGATGGTTTTACGAATGTTTTGGATTTTTTGAGGATAAATGATACCTAGATCATGATGTAGATGTCACCTTGTGAGATATAACACATGGATAAAGATTTATTTGACAACAAGAATGCAAGAACTTGCCCCCAGTGTCTAGCAATGTTTCATAGTTCAATGGACAAACCAAGACAGGTAATGTAGATGCAAAGAGTTTAACAAATTTTTACCATGCAACATACGGGCGATGGGACTTACTGTGATAAAATGGTAGAGCCTGTCAAGATTTTTCCATGAGTACAGTTGAAGTATACACCAAATCTTTTTCAAGATCAAGATAAATTGGAAAATCTGGATAAAGTTGGATTGGATGGATGGAGGGAACATTGGGTTTATCATGACAAGGATGAGATACTTTTGTCTAAGAAAGATCATATAGATGCTTGATTCTATTCATGATGCCTATTTTCCAAGTTTTCATCATAGTACTTGCCCAAAGTGCCACTGAAGTGGTTTTCACTGGAGGACGATTTTTTATTTTTACTATTTTCTTGTTTTTTAATTTTTATTTTTATTTTTGAAAATTTTACCCATGTTGAACCACTTGGTGGTACTAATGTAGAGGCCATTGTCATAATGTGCCATTGATACCCTACTTGAAGAATTTTCTTTGCTAATATACGAGCACTTGAATGCAACTTTGAAGAACTTTGATTTTTCTTGTGGATACCAAAATTAACCTTGTTTATGTGCATACATCGCAATAGAGTGTCTTGAGAATCCTTATGATGAAGAGTGGCTGCCAACACATGCTCAATGCAAGAATTGAATATCATGAATGGAGTGTACGGTGTCATACATGAAGGAATATGAGATGGATTGATCGATGGTTTGGAACCTTTGACTCTCCAAACTTGGGAAGATGAGCAATGATGGGTGGATATGGAGATTTTCATGGAATTAGGACCGACCACTAGATATTTTTTGTTCCTCGCTTGAGAAGCCTACTTTTGCATTTGAGGATGCTTTTGATGGATACATTTCCCCTTTTTATTTTTCCCCATAGTTTCTTTGACTATTGGAGTTTTGGAGGGATTATTTTCTTTATTTTTCTTTGGTATCCATTTGTATTCGACATGTCCTTTGTGCTTCTTAGAAATCTAAAATAGATTGAATAACCCAAGGAACTTTTTAAGAGAAAATCAAAGCTACATAAACTGGAAAAATATAAGAATGCAAACAAGACTCTGAGAGATTATGCAATGTCGATGTGACAATATTATATTAAGGGCTTCAAAGATGAAAAGATACAAAAAAAGATGCTTGAATGGATGAAAATACAAGCTAGGTAGTGATTTTATATAGAAGTTAGGAGAGGAGGTAAGTGGCAAATCCAACCAATAGGAATCAACCACAAAAAGTGGAAATGGACCACCAAAAGTGGAAAGTGGTTTTTCCCTTTAAGGAAGGGGACATCTCATTACTATCTCCTAGTTATTAAATGGTAAACTCACTTTATTATCTTGAGAAAGATTAATTAAGTGTAGGAAAAACCTAAGACTAAAGGAAAATAAATTAACCCATTAGGAAAATAAAAACCTACACCAACATCCCCCCTTAAGCATAGCTTAGGTGGATGCAAGTGAAGCCATGTTAGGTACCCATGTACATATCAAATTCTCCCTAAGGAAGAAGAATCCCCCTACAAATAAAGAGAGAACACCTCCCCAGAATAGAGAGAGAAGAAAAGAAGCACTGAGTAGTCCCCCTAAAGAAATCCAATGGTCGATGCTCGAAATTGGATGGAGAATATAGTCCATGATCATCGAACAATATTCCTCCCCTTAGGAAGAAACAAAACCAAAGGTGTATGTGAGCTATCTACCCACTCCTGAAAGGAATATGTAGGAAGAAAATTCAAGATATACAAAGTCTCTGAAGTCGGCTGAAGTATCCTCATGCCAATGTTGAAAATTGCCACAATCAAATCAGGCGTTCTAGACCACACTACTGAAAATGAAAACTCAAAATCTCCTAGAGACTGATGTACTCCATAATTCAAAGACTCAAAGTATCTCCTCTGAAGATGTCTCCTCCAAATGATGCTCCAAAGTATCCACACTCATGTCAAACTATGATTAATGATTATGTAGAGATTGAACAAGAGGCTCAAAGTGTTCCCTCACAACAACTGAATAAGAATCAACTTCATCAAAGAGAAAATTAATATAATCAATAGTGTCTCCCAAATCTGCAATATGTGTCTCCATAAACAAGTTTGAAACTCATGTGAAAAGATCATCCCAACCTGAATCAGGAAGACTATAGATATCTTGTTGCAAGAAGTCATTGGAAGCTTTCAAAGAAGTGACTCTAAACTCTAAAGTAGCAATAGTAGATGCAAGGACAAAAGAGTGGTCATCAAAGAGAATATGTATGTCCTCAATAGTATCATCTAGATCCAAGATGAGGGACTCTACAAACAAGCAAGAGATGTTTAGTAGAAATTGGTCCAAATGAATTGAATCCAAAGGACATAAATGATCCTGCTACAATGTATCACTAGAGGCCCTCGATGAAGCATATCTAGAATCTGAATCTGCAATAGGTGATGTCGATGTAATCTCAAGATGAGGATGAGAAGCAAAAGAATTCTTTGTGTAATCTAAATTTTTAAGATGTGCATAATACTTAAGCTCGTGTAAAGTATCATCATCATAGGGTATATTATCTGCATCATAAGTGGAATGAGACAATCTGCAATAGGATCATCTAGGAATGGAGAAACATGAGAGTATCCAAACATCTTCCAAATCTTGGTCCAAATTGTGTGGGGACATTCAATGCCTACTACAGACAACAGAGTGTTATAATCAATATGGCAACCAATTATTCCTATTACATGATCAATTATATTACCCCAAACATTCTTCTTAGCAAGTGTGTCTGGTTTAGGCATGAGTCCATAAAGGTAAGGCAAAAGTTTTAGCCATCTAAGATGGGTTAAAATTCCTTTTTTTTGAGACTCATAATTAGCCTTATCCAAAACTATCACAAAAGGATGAGTAGAAAAACCCATGATACAATTCTCAAATGATTACAAAAAACACCAAAAGAGAACATCAATACACTCCCACCCTTTTAACTAGCATCAAAGATCATCCCCCCCCCCAAAAAAAATATTATAAGGTTGGCACTTTATAATTTAGTATGTTTACAAAACCTTTTCCAAGATACAATGCTTAATAGGTTCAAAATAGACAAAATTATAAATTCTGTTACAAAATGAACCCTAGATAAACTATGGAAAGATTAGCCTTATAGTTGTGTCAATGCTCTTCAAGACTTTTCCAACACCTATTCATTTCTGAAAAATGGAGCACCAGGGTGAAAGTTATGGTTTGTTAAAAAAATTAGCACAAGACAGCTTCAATTTGAAATATCTAGTACAAAATGACAAAAAATCTCTTCAATACCTTTGTGGATGGAAAGTGCTCATCTCCAGCTTTCCAATGATATCTTATCTATTGAAATCCAACACCCAAAGCAAAAGATATGATTTTTTAAAAAATTGGTTAATTTAGCCTTCAAGAAACAATTTTTTCTAGTAAAAATTTTTACTTCTGATTTGATTTTTGAAAAATCTACTCATTGTTTGTAGACAATAACAGAAACCCAAAAATATTTTGATGCTAAGAACAAAACCCATAAATTGTTTTTTGATCCAACAAGTAGATGATGAAAAAATTATTTTTTTAGCCTTTAGCCAGGGGAAAAATGACACGCGACACTTTTTGTACATCAATTTTCTCCAAATTTGTGCAAGATATGCAAAATCTAAAAGATATCCAGTTGATATTTCGACCCTGGCTACAAAACTAAAAAATTGTTTTCCTCAAAAATGAGTGGAAGCTAGATTTCTAAAGCAAAATGGCTCCAATGAAAAATGGTTTTCTTCAAACCCCCGCTTGCAACTATGTCAAATGATCTCCAATTTGGATGAAACAAAAGGCAAATCTGACTTTCTCGAGTCCTCTTGACGCATTGGAACAGTCAAAAATACTGCCAATATAACCAAACATGTTGCAATCACCTGAATCTCACAAAACACATATGCAAAATAAAGAGGTAATTAAATCTTTGCAAATCCTTTATGATTCTCCAGATCATTCAATAATGCAAGAGAAGAGCATACGGGAATTTACAAATTTTTTTACAAGAAACTCAATCTCTCGATTAGGAATCTAAGAACTTAGATTTCTCAAAACAGAAGCTCTAATACCATGTTAGAAAGTTGAAATAGATTGAATAAACCCAAGGAACTTTTTAAGAGAAAATCAAAGCTACATAAACTAGAAAAATATAAGAATGCAAACTAGGACTTCGAGAGATTATGCAATGTCAATGTGAAAATATTGCATTAAGAGCTTCAAAGTTAAAAAGATACAAAGCAAGATGCTTGAATGGATGAAAATACAAGCTAGGTAGTGAGTTTATATAAAACTTAGGAGAGGAGGTAGGTGGAAAATCGAACCAATAGGAATCAACCACAAAAAGTGGAGATGGATTACCAAAAGTGGAGGATGCCACCAAAAGTGGAAAGTGGTTCCACCCTTTAAGGAAGGAGACACCTCATCACTTATATCCTAGTTATTAAATAATAAACTCACTTTATTATCCTAAGAAAGCTTAAATAAATGTACGAAAAACCTAAGACTAAGCGAAAATAAATTAACCCATTACGAAAATAAAAACCTACACCAATAGTGCTTTACTATTTCTTTTGCTTTGATGATGTTCTCCTTTCTATGTTGGTCTCAACTTGTGGATGGGATGATTGGTGGATGATGATTCATGATACAACTAGTTGTAGTGTTGACAATATTTTCATCATAAGTATCCTTCGCGCCCTCTATGTTGATGTTTGCATTAGACAAGATTGCCCCTGAAGTTATGAAGGTATTATTAATACCTAATCCTTTGCCATGATAATGTATCCTTTGATCTATAGCCACTGAATATGACTTGTCATGAATATGATATTGCTATGGGTTCCTACTATTCAAGAATATGAACTGTTTTCTCTGATTCTATGACATCGTTATTTGTTGATACTGCTTCAAAAGATGTTGGTGCTTATTCAGAAGATGTTGATGATGCATAATCATTGTAAGAATCAAGAATCTCGACAATTGCTTGCTCTTGTGTGGGGATATCAAGAGTGGGAGACTCTTATTTTGGATGAAGAATATGTCCATAAGAAAGAAAAATCTTGGGGGTGATATCAGGGATATCTTTGGAGTTTAAGATGGTTTGGAAGATGTCCCTTGGCTCTTGATGAAACTATGGGGATAGGGGTTCTTGATCTTGACTTGATTTAGAGCAATTTTTACTATCATCAAGAGCCTCCTCTTGAAATGATCCTTTGGTGGATGATATATCATCGATAAAATACTCTTCACAATATTTTGTAGGTATGGGTGCAATGAGGGATATTTCTTTCTCCTTTGGGAATTCTTCAATATGCCCAATCATTGGGTCATATGTGGGGTAGATATAACAATCTGATACATATTTGATGTCATTATGGTATAAAATATTGCTAGACACCGTTGATTGGTTTGGAATGTGTTTTAAAATAGTATCTTGATGCATTTCTAATTCCTCATGTTGCGATGAATGAATAACACGAATGTGCCCCACCGTGGTATCATGGGTATGGTTTACGTTGGTTGAAATTGATGCCTTTCCTAAATATTTATTTTTCCATGATTAGGCATAGGGTTTGTGTAAAATTTCAAACTGTCATTCCCAAATTTTAGATCAACATCAATTTCTCCTTGTTTAATAAGATCTTGAATTAGATGCTTTAATCTAAAACAGTTTTGTGTGTTATGACCTTTGTATTGGTGGAATCCACAAAAATGATCTTTATAGCTAGGAGGTTTTACTTGTGGTGCTTGATAGTTTGATAAATCTAGGAGTGTGATAAGTTTATATTGTATCAATTTCTTCAACACATCCTCCATAGGTTCCCATAAGGGAGTGAATTGTTTCTTAGGAGTAGTGTTTGTTCTTTGTGGTTCACGTTGAGTGTTTGCAACATTGATTGTTGGTTGATTGTTTGGTGGTGATATTTGTGTGTTCATGGTTTGGGTGTTTGCTTGCTTAGGAGCAATTAAGACCACCTTTGCATCAACACCATCACTAGTAACATTCTTGTTCTTGGCCCAAAAGTGGGGCTTGTCATTAGAACCAGTGGATGTGTGGTTGTCTTTATACACTTGTGTGATTAGGTATCTCTCAATGTTGAGGGCCCTAGGGATAAGCTCGTCATAAGATGTGACACATTAAATCTTCAACTGAAAGGATAAATCTATGTCGACATTAGCAATGATGATTCTGACTTGTTGCTCTTAAGGAATGGGCCACTTGCTCTTATTAGCTCGTTGCCTCCACCTTTGTAGGAAATTTATGAAGGATTCTCCTTTTGTTGTGCTTGAGAGTATATAGCTCTTCCAAGCTCACATCCATGTCAAGATTGAAGGAGAAATGATCTATGAACCTATATGTGTGTGAAAAATATGTGAAGAACTAAATAACGCAATTAATGAAACATTACATTAGAGAATTTAGATAACAATTTAAACTGAATTGAAACAAATACATTCTCTAAAACCATCCCATTGTTCTCTATCCTCAAGGATTCATTAAATCATAATGGCTCTCAGATTGTGTTTGCACTATGATTGTTAGAATGACAACCTGAAGAACGAGATGTTGGAAATACAATAAATCTATTCCTACATGATGATTGATAAACTATATGATGTGATGCTATGATAATGGTGTTGATGTATGAAGATGTTATGTTAGTGATGTAATGAAACTAGAGAAATCAAGATGCAGCTAATTGTGAAGCCATGATTCTAAACTAATATGCTTTTAATTGCTAATTGCTAAATGCGTAAATGCTCTAATGGAATTTTTGTAGAGTAAGTTTTCTCAATATTGGGATCCTTTTTGTTGTAGAATGAGGTTGTATTTATAGATTTTCCAGGGCATAAACTGATGTGGCAGCAACCAACGGTTTGGATTCAATCTGGATAGATGAAGGGTGGAGGATGAAAGAGTTAGAGAGAAATAAAGAGAATGTTCCCTGCATGAAAACAATCTGCTAAGTGTAGAGGAGAATAAATGAAATAGAAGAGCCAAGTGTCCCAAAGTTGTTTTGGAATTTGTTGAGGATAAATACCCAAATTAAATATTTGGAATATTCAATTTGTTGAGGCACATGATGAGTTCGAAAGAGGAAAAGCTGTAGACATGTGACTAAATTTAAATTTGGAATTATTCAAATTTAGTAAGAGGATATTAATTAAATAAAACAAACTATTTGAATTTGTTTATTTAATTAAGATTAGAGGAATATGATTTTAGATAAGAAGAATTAGAAAATGTGAACTATATAAATAAATTTAGAATTTATTTATAAGTAGAGGAATTAGAGGGTGTTTATTAATTAAATAATTTGTATTTAATTAATTAGATTATCCAGACCGATTTTAGGTGTATACATTTTGCCCCTCTTTGAAGTGATGTGTTTACACATTGCTTCAAAGAAAATTTGTTGATGTGTTGACAAAAAAAATCGATGTGCCCCAGATGCTGAAATTTCAAGTGATAATGGATATATGCCCCCTCGGGAGATAAATCAGTGATTTTTGAATTTTTGAATTTTTAGGATTTTTAATTTTTTTTTATGATTTTGTTGATGGTTTTAAATTTTTTAGGATGTTTCAGTGATTTATCTCCCGAAAATAATACTAGATCTGTCACCTTGATTGATTGATGAATTAATACCCTTGGTTAAAAAAGTAAATCAATCCCACTTAATCACCTCTTAAAAAGGTAAAAGGATATGATTTGAGCTCATTTGTGTCATTTGGATTTTGAAAATTTGGAGTGATTGAGCAACTTTGTGCAAATTTAGCAAGATGGTGATTCCAATTCAGACCCACCGATTCGAGCGCGTTCAACGTCACAACCACCCAGCTGTGTATGGACCTCCGGTACGTACCCGAGAAACCCCTTCGTGAATTTTAAATGATGTTTTCCCCTCGTTTTTGATGTTTCCATTTCAGATTTTTATGTTTTAGCACATTCAAACTTTGATGTAGTGCATTAGGTCGTTGTTTTGGCGCATCAAGTTTTCTAGCACATAGGTGAATTTTTTTAGCGCATAGAGGCCTAGATTTAGCACATGTGATGAATGATTTAGCTCAATAGGTCAATTGGCGCATAGATTGCATAAATTAGCACATATGGTGATCTCTTTAGAGCATTGAAAGATTCAACACATTGATAGAGTAAAATGGTGCATTGATGGGTTTTAGTGGCACATTCATAGATTTAGCATTTTGAGACCCTGTTCTAGTGCATCAGTGAAGTTTTCTAGCGCATTGATGTTTTCAGTGCATTTAGACCAAATTGATGAATTTTAGATTAGACTCCCTAATTTTGATGATTGTTGATTGCGTCAGCTGATGATTTGATGATGTTGATAGATTAGATGATGATTGATCTCGTGATAGGATAAAGATGATTGACCTCATGATAGGTGAGGATCAATGAGAGATTGATGATTGACCTCATGATAGGTGAGGATCAATGATAGATTGATGATTGACCTCATGATAAGTGAGGATCAATGATGGACGCTCATGAGATGTAATCGAAATCTCATTAGAGTTGATTAGATTAATAGGCTGATTGATGTTGATTGATTGATAAGATTGTTGATTTGCGATATGTTATGATGATAGGAGCCTTCGATAGTCCTGATGTTGCGGGAGTGTTTCCCGAGGACCTGGGATTTGATTCCACATCTAGTGCAGGTTGATCTTGATGTGATTGGATGATGCAGATTGACCTCTTTGATTTATATGCCCCAACATAGGATTAACAGGGGACTTCTAACCGCTTTGGCAGAGAGGTGGCATAGTGATCATAACACCTTTCATTTGGCTACTGGTGAAATGATAGTCACACCAGAGGACCTTTATCGGATTCTACGGATTCCAGTTGTTGGTGAGCTAGTTGTCTATGATTGCATTAAGCAAGGAGGGACTAATACACTACGAAGAGTTTTTGAGGATGACCAAATATGTAGCTATGAGATTCCATGGCAGGATATGGTTTATGCATATGCAACACTGCCATGTGTTCTTGCTGGGTTTATCAGAGGATTTATATGTCCTAACCGCAAGTCGAAGGGACTCTTAGTCAGCTGGGGCTAGATACTAGAGAGTATGATCACATAGGGGACATGATATGCATGGGGATCCTGCATGCTTGCACATTTTTATCATGATCTACATTAGGTTGTCTACCTCAGAGGGGCCAGTTTATCAGCAAGAGTTACATTGTTGCAGATATGGGTGTGGGAGCATATAGTTGTCACGTGACTTATTGCAGATAGACATAGGCCAACTGGTCAACCATATGTTCATGGGTATACAAGTCCAATTGTCCAGCGTAAGTTGGGTAAACTAGAGTACTAGCGGAGGGCATTGGATGATCTTGATATAGTTACATGGAGACCTTACTTAGACTACGAGCAGTGACCGAAGTATGACACTGAGATGCCTTATGTGTGCATGGCCAGGTAGATGATTGGGAGGACATAGTTCATTATTGAGAGGTTCCTACTGATGAGGGTAGTATGACAGTATGGCAGAGTATAGGGGATGCCTCGGGGATTTGCTCATTATGCACATCGACAAGTGGATATACCAGAGTGGGGACCTACTTTATCATATGACACAACTTGCCAGGAATACCAAGGATTATAGCTCGTGATATGGGAGTACCACCAAAGATTGTAGAGGCTATGGTATTAGAGGATTATGCACACTATTTCTTTGCACATCCCTTCCCACAGATATCGAGTACAAATGAGCCAATGCCTACACTGGATGATGATGCATCGAGGCGGAGGAGGGGTGGAGGAGGTGATGAGGAGGAGGAGGGAGAGAGTAGTGATGATGGAGATGATAGAGATGGGGATGGTGGAGATGGCGGTGGAGATGGAGATGGGGGTGGGGGTCATCCAATGCTAGATCTTAGAGTGCCCCAGAGGAGGAGATCACTAGTGGTTGCAGCACAACAACATGTGCAAATTTGGTTGCCCTCACAACAACAATAGGCTCAGATAGTTGTGTTACAGTCACAGGTGCAGGCATTATAGGGGCAGCTAGCACAGATTTAGGGTCAAATGCAGACACAGGCACAAGTACAAGCATAGGCATAGGTTGCTATGCTCACCGCAAAGAGAGATAGCCTAAGACAACAGTGTGAGCAGGTAGAGGGACTAACAGAGAGATTGCAAAGAGTGGCAGAGGGCACCACCACAGGTGATATGCTCAGAGAGGTCACATGGGTTACTAGAGAGGTCGAGTATTACCGGGGATGGTATCACAAGGTTGTGCTTGTAGAGCAGCGAGTCAGCTATGCACATTCCATGAGTGCCAGTTCAGGACGCAGCCACTCTCGGACTACCAACAGGGGTGTGATGCAACCACTTCCTAGAGATCCACCAAGCCAGGACCCATGTGTAGGGCCATCTGGGGTGCAACAAGAGGGTCAGAGAGGCCAACAACATCTAGGGGGAGCACCACATAGCTTCGATGTTCTGAAATTTGATGTATTTGAGATATTTGTAGACACCGATTCAAAGACTTGATGATTTACTGCCATTTTTGATGATGTACTTCCTCATATTTGGATATCATTTGTACACTTGACATTTATTTTTGAGATTATATACGAGATGCAACGATGATGATTGATCTATATGGTGTTTATGTGTATTTATGATGGATGCATTTGATTTATATTTTATATGTTATTTGATGTTCTATATGTTAATTTCATGTTATGTGTATGGATGCATTAATGAAATGTTTATGATTTTGCAATGATGTTCATATATAGATTATGATGTTGTATGTGTTCTATGTATGATGCTTTTATATTATATGAGATGAATGAGATGTAATGCCAATTATTTTTGTATTTTTCCAATGCACATATGATGCCTCTATGCTATATGGGATGAATTTGATTATGCAAATGAGATGTAATGCAATTTGTTATTTTTTGTATTTTTCGAATGAAAATATATGATCTAATACTATATGGATGATCAATGATAATGTTTTCCTAATGTATGCATGATATGATGATGTTTATGCAACTATATGTGAATGATCTTGTTTTTGTTAATGTCAAGTGTACTCAATCCATTGATTAGAGAGATAAGATTATTCTAGAATTTTGGCCAGCCTTGGAAAACCTAAAAATGTAGATGCAAAAACTAAATATGGATGCAATCTATCTTAACCATGCAAATCTAAATATGCAATGTTTTCATTCTTTCAACCGATATGTCGTGCTTTTATCATCATTGAGCTTTTGAAATGTTGAAAGTAAGTAAAAACATTGATGGCATAATTAGACCATGATGACCTGAGTACTACTTCCATGATTTTTGATATCACAAGTTAACACAAGCATCTAAGTATAATTGAACCGAGATGACTTGAGCATTTCTTGCATAAACAAACAAGAGTTAATCCTTTTCCTATGCAAATTAAGAATGTCATCAATGATACTTTGTAGAGCATGTCTCGCGATAATTTGCACAGTAGTAATGATTAAGTCGCAGACAACAGACAATGAAAAATCATTCTCCTTCTTGGCTTCTCTAGTTCATGACATCTTTGAGTTGCTCTAGAGAAATGATAACAAAAATCAAGATACAACAGTTGAACATTCATGCTGAAGTAATAAAACCATGATTCATAAGAACATCGTCCATTTAGATTTGTTTTAATTGATTGATTTTGTTGTTGGATGTGGATGGTTGATTCTTTGTAGAGTCTGATAGTTGATGTTGAATGTTGAGTCATATTATGATCATTGTGTTTGTCGTATTGTTGTTTATCTTTTTGTTTAAACTCAAATTTTATTGCCCCCAGTGAGTTCAGGATTTTGCCCCCAGACCAGGGTGAGACATGACCGCAACACCGGGATATGTACATGAGGTTCTTTCGATGATAGGCATAATGATGGCGAGAACAAACGGCTGACACATGCTCAAATAGATGGAAAAGCTAATCTATCACAAATAGCGCCTGTTGCTAGGTTTTCACTACTTGTTTTTATTGCACTTTTTCAGATTTTTTGATTTTTCAGATTTTTTGATTTTTCACTTTTTTTTTGTATTTTTTCCTTTTTTGTATTTTTGACTTTTTGATTTTTTTGTTGTCACCAAGATGCCTATTTGCCAGGTTTTCATCAAGGTGACCATTTTTTCAAGACATTTTCTCATTTTTTTGTATTTTTTCAGAACTTTTACCATGCACTAGATGAGCTAGGTATAGAAATTTTTGAGATGAAGACTATTGATAGGTTCCTCGAATAGATCACCTTCAGACATAGATAGCTGATAGGCTCTAGATCCATAGACTAATACAATAATGAAGGGACCTAGCTAGTTTGGTTCAAATTTTCCTTTCTTTTTTTTATCCTGTTGATTTTGAGGATTCTCTTTTAAGACCAAGTCACCAACTTGAAATGTTCTTGGTTTTACTCTATGATTATAACTCTTTGACATCCTCTTTTGATAGGCTTTCAAATGATCTACGACATGCTGATATCGTTCATCCAACAATTCTAGTTCCTGTAGCTTGGACACTCTATAATCTTTCTTTGAAATGATCCCCTTCAATGACACACAGAGTGATGGTAGCTCAACCTCGATAGGTAAAATAGTTTTTGATCCATATACAAGGGCATATGGTGTGGCTCCTGTAGGTGTGCATATGCTAGTTCGGTATGCCCACAAAGCAAGGTTTAATTGAACATGCCAATCACGTCCACCATCGTTGACAATTTTCTTTAAGATTTTCAAAATGGTTTTTTTTAGGCCTTTGCTTGGCCATTTCCTTAAGGGTAGTACGGTGTGGAAAATCGATGTTGGATATGAAACCTTTCACAAAGTTCTTGAAAGGTCTACCATTGTTAGTGACAATTGACTGAGGAATGTCATACCGACAGATGATGTAATTTAGGATGAAGGATGCAATTTATTTTCTAGTGATAGTGGTCAAGGGAATTGCTTCAATCCACTTTGTAAAACACTCAGTGGTTGTGATAATGAATTTGTGTCCATTGGATGATGACGGATGAATTTTACCTACCAAATCCAATCCCCATTGACAAAAAGGTCACGTTGATGCAAATGGTTGCAATTCTTGCACTAGTGCATGTATCAGGTTTCCATGGACTTGAAATTTCTAGCATTTCTTGAAAATTTGAAAAGACTCCTCCATATTCGACCAGTAATACCCCAAGCATAGGAGTTTCTTAGCAAGAGTTATTCCACTTGAATGAGTTCCATAGATCACTTCATGCAATTCATGTAAGGTCATTTCAGATTCATTACATTCAAGACAACGAAGGAGAGTTCCATCAAGACCTCATTGATAGAGTATATCCGCTATCAGGGTGTGTCGGGCAGCTTGGCGGATAAAGTTACATTTCTAATTTCGGGATAGATCAAGTGGAAGGGTATTATCTCTCAAATAGGTATAGATATTCCCATAAATTGAGGACTTAGTGTCAACTAGATGGCATATGACTTGGGATTCAGGGTTGTCATGGGTAGGGTTAAGCACTTGTTCCACCATGAACTCATAACAACTTTGTTTTTCAAGTATCTGTAGAAGAGAAGCAATTGTTGCCATTGCATCAATAGTTTTATTATCCCCTCTTGGAATCTGCTCAAATTTTGATTTCAAAAAAATACTTTTTGAAATCATCCACCATTATCTTATACATCATCAACTTATCATCCTTTGTCTGATAATCATCATTCACTTGATTTATGACTAGTTGTCAATCTCCATAGACTTGCAACTCTATGATCTTCCATTCGACTGCCACCTTGATTCTAATGATGAGTGCTTCGTACTCAGTTGTGTTATTTGTGCAAGGAAACATGAGCCTGTAAGATTTCAGGATGGTATGTCCTTGAGGTGTAACAAACAAGATTCTAGCACCCGACCCGTGTTGCGTGTAAGACCCATCAAAATATAACATCCACTGTTGTGATGATATGGTAAGGACATCTGCATTGGGAAACTCAATATGCATTGGATGATCATCTTGTAGATGTGCTTTGGCTAACTGATTGGCTATCACCTGACCTTTGATGGCTCTTCAATCTATATATTGGATGTCAAATTTGCTCAATATCATTACCCACTTGGCTAGTCTTCTTGTTAGGGCAACTTTGTTGAGTAGATACTTCAGTGGATCAATTTTAGCTATGAGTTTAATAGTATGAGTTAACATGTAATGTCGCAGTTGTTGAGTAGCAAATACTACCACCAGATAAGATTTTTCGATGAAGGTGTAGTTCATTTCATAGTCGTTCAATGTTCTACTGATATAATAAATATCCCTTTCTTTTCTCACAGAATCTTCTTGTGCTAATAGAGCACCCAAAGATACTTTAGTTGTTGCTATGTAGAGTAATAACAGTTTTCCTTCTATAGGCGGCACCAATATGGGTGGAGACATCAAATATTATTTTAGTTGATTGAAAGTTGCTTCACATTTTTTGTCACATCTGAAGGAAACACTTTTATGTAGCAAATGATTAAAAGGATGAGTTTTATCCTCTAGTTATGCAATGAACCTCCTGATAGATCTGAAACATCCCTATAGAGATCTCAGTTGGCTGATATTCTTTGGTGGTGGAATTTACATGATATCTTTGATTTTGGTGGGATCCACTTCGATGCCTTTTTCGGAAACTATGTACCCTAGGAGTTTTGTTAATGTCACACCAAACACACACTTCTTTGGGTTTAATCTCATATTGAATTTTCCCAACCAAGTGAAGATTTTATCTAGGATTTCCAGGTGTCCCTCTCTAGTGAATGATCTTTCTAACAAGTCATCCATATAATCCTCCATGAAGGTGTGCATCATGTTATGGAAGATGGTTGTCATCGCTCGCTGATATGTGGCTCCTGCGTTTTTCAAACCAAAAGGCATGACATTCCAGTAGAAATTACCCATGGACATGTGAATGTTTTTTTCTCTTGATCTTCTGGTGCTATTTTTATCTAATTGTATCCTGAAAATCCATCCATGAGTGATAACATGGCATGTCCTACTATCAAGTCCATGTGATATCAATGTTGGGCAAAGGAAAATCATCCTTTGGACATGCTTTGTTAAGATCTCTAAAATTAGTACATATCCTGATGCTATTATCCGGTTTAGAGATAGGTACAACATTTCAAATCCACTCGACATAATCAATCGGATGAATGAAGCCTGCATCTAACAATTTCTTCGATTCTACTTTCACCAACAAGGCAATGTGTGGACGCATCTTTCGCAGTTTCTGCTTTACAGGCTTCATTGCAGGTGGTAGAGGTAAATGGTGCATTATCAAATATGGATCTATGCCTGGCATGTCAGTGTAGGACCAAGCAAATTTGTTTTGTCTCTCCTCAAAGAACTTTGTGAAGTTGGGCTTTTCTTGATCTATCATGGAGGTTGCTAGATGTAGGGTCTTCATTGTTTCTGTCGTACCAATGTTGATGGATTATGTAGGTTCAATTAACACTAAAGATATTTCCTGATAGTGTTCAAGAAGAGTGTCAAATCTCCCATCCTTCGGTGCTTCAGAAAGGTTTTCACCGTTGGATACTCTTTATTTTTACTTTTTCATATCTAATACTGCCATTAAATGGTTTTCACCATTACATCAATTTTTTATATTTTTGATTTTGTAGCTGAGAGATTTGGCACCCTCTTGGCTCAAAGTTTCGTTATGATATTCATGGGTGGAACTCATTTTCGGGTTGTTAGAACAAAGGAAGTTAACAATGGCAACATCATTTGCAAAGATAGGGATGTCAAAAGTCTCAGTTTGCTCCCAATCAATGATTTCAGGATGTATTAGAGGCAAGGGATTGTTGGATAGGTCAAGTTCGATAGTGGTGAGAGTCTTGATAGCAAGGTTGTCAAAGTTTTTGATAGCAATGTTGAGGTCTATGATGTTACTCTCCTCCAAATCATTTATCTCGCTCAATGTTTGTTCGTCCTCACTAGAGCCATCGATATGTTGTGATCCAAATTCAAGAGGTCTAGACTCTGAGCTTTGTCCCTCCATCCATATGGGGGTATACCTTTGTATTACGTCAACTTCCTTATCTTGACAAGATTCCTGAGACAATGAATCCCATTCATACTCATTTGAATCGGTTTCAGAACTAGCTTGTAGGTGTAGGATTCACTCAACAACCTTCTCTTTTATGTCTTCCTTTGTTTCTTGTTTATACCCCAATCATGTCTTGTCTTTTGCATGGAGTGTGAGCTGTTGGATTGGTTCTATAATGCCTTCTTTTCTTTTGTCGATAGGTCCTTTTCCTTCATACCCCATCTTCTCTAAAAAAAATTCCCTTTACCATATTGTTCAGTTTGGACATTGGAAGTCGATGCTTGTGATTGTTCTTCATCTTTGTACAACCAATTTAAAATTTCTTTATCCTCAGATTCATCAGCTTGAGTGCCTGCTTTTATAAATCTACCATCAAAGAGTGTGATTGGTTGTGAAGATGTTTGTCTTGATGTTGATGGCTATCCATAGGATTTTGGTGAAGGTAGTAACTATGAAAGACACAAGGACTACTCAATTGAATATTCACCCATGCCTTTGTCTTTTAACTGGATCTTCTTCTCAAACTGTTTTGATAAGGAATTTAGTTGGATTTCCTAATTTGATAGAGTAGAATCACCAACACCTTTATCCTTTGATTGGACCTTTTCCTCAACCTAATTCAATAAAGAATCTAATTGACTTTCATTTCTTGATGGAGTAGAATCACTGATACCTTTATCTTTTGATTGACCCTTTTTCTCAACCCACTTTGACCCAAAATTTAGTTGTCTTTCATTGTTTGATGAACTAGGAGTGTGAGCTTCTCTATTATGTGGCACAAAAGAATCTTGGACCGTTTTAAGCATGTTGTAATATTGAGGATTGTTGGAATCAGCTGAAATGGTGATTTCTTGTCCATTGAAAGGAAATTTCAAGCATTGGTGATATGTTGATGACACTACTTGCATTTCATGAATCCAAGGACATCCCAAGAGTATATTATATGTCAAATCCTCGTCTAACACTTGGAAAACTATATATTTCATAATTGGCCCTACTTGAATTGGCAACACAATTAATCTATGGGAGGATCTCTCTCCATCATCATAGGCCTTTATAGTGATCTTTCTTCTAGCATCAATTGCATTTTCTCAATATCCTAGTGCATAGTCAAGCTTTAAATTACAAATATTTAAACCAGCTCCACCATCTATTAGAACATGTTTGACCCGATGTTTGTGAATTAGAACCTCAATGTGGAGGGAAACATTATGTAGCTGGGTAAGTGATACATCATCATGTTTAGAAAATAATAGGAAATGAGGTGTGGTCAAGTGTCCCACCGTAGCCTGGAATTGACAAACTTCTAGATTATTTAGTACCGTGGTGGTTACTAGAGCTTGTTCCATAATCTCCTTGTGAGATGGAGAAATTTTGAGAAGTTCCAATATTGATATTTGAGCTGGGATTTTTTGCAATTGATCAACTATGTTGTATTGAGTTGAAGGGGCAATAGGTGTTTTAGATGTAGCTCCTTTCAATATTACTTTGGCCTGCCCTCTTATGGTTGCATTGACTGATTGATGGTCTTGTTTTTCTCTGATTATCAATTGTAGTAATGTTTGTGATCAGATTTAATGGTATGATGTCATTGATTTGATTTGATTTGATTTGATTTAAGGTTGATATTGATGTCATTAAGCTGATTTTCAGTTGTAACAATGTCATGAGTTTGATTATCAGTTGCAACAATGTTTTGTCTATCATTAATTTCAATGTCATTGTTCTCATCTTCAACTGTAGAAATATGAAGGATAGTGGTTTCATAAACATAATTCACATTTTTTCCTTTGTCATTTGCAAAAGAAGATTCTCCCTTTTCATAATTTGGCAAAGGATTCTTGAATACTCCATGATCATTGTTCGTTTGACGTCCTTCCACAAATATTGTCTTGTTATCAATCAAATCTTGTACCAAATGTTTCAATTACATGCAGTCATTTGTTTTGTGTCCTTTATTTCGATGAAAATCATAGTAGTATGCATCATTCCACCAAGATGGTTTAACTCTTGGTTCCCAATCTCTTACTTTTGGTAATGTTATAAGTCTATGTGCGAGAAGCTCTCTTAATGCTGATTTGAGTGATTGTCCCAAAGGTGTGAATCTTCTTTGATTTGATGGTTTTTGATATGGTAGTGGTTTAAATTCAGCATTGTTCTGATTGCTATTTTGATTGGTGTTTTGGTTGTTGTTTTGATTGGTCTTGGTGGTAGCTATTGTCAAGTTAAATATTGGTTTTGTATTTTGTGTTTTAGTTGCAGCATCATTATTACCAGAATTTTTATTTCTTTGCCAAAATTTTGGTTAATCATTGTTTTTGTAATGATTGGAAGAGTTTGTGTTATTTGATCCTACATTATAGATTTTTAAATTTTTAAAACTCCTCTCTTGACCAAGGCTTCTTCAATTTTAATTCCATTTTCAATTATTTTCTCAAAGGTGGATGGGCATTGCAATTCAAGTCTATAGCTCATCTCATCATTTAGATTGTCAATGAAGATTTCCATCTTTTCCTTTTTAGGTATGGGACGAGCATATCTTGCAAATAATTTTCTCCATCTTTGTAAAAATATGAGAAATGATTCACCCTTTTTCTATTTTGTATTGTAAAGGTCTTTCAAGGTAATTTTGTGTTGGATGTTGTAAGAGTATTGAGTGATGAATTTGTTAACCAACTCTTCAAAAAACCTTATTCTTCGGGGTAATTTGGAAAACCACTCCATACATTGTCGACCCAAGCTTCGTGGGAACAATCTCATCAAGTAAGTCTCCTCATGTGCAAACTCTAAGATCATTGTTCAAAATTCCCTCACATGATCTATAGGATCAGTTTTACCATTATATTTATCATACTTTGGGAATTCACAATGCTTAGGAAAGGGTATCATGTTTACAACTTGATCAAAAGAATATGGGCAGATGTCTTGTATCAAGTATCTTTTTGTGGTTCCTCTTTGCATGTCTTGAATCTGTTGTTGGAGATTTTTCATTTGATTAGTCAAAGCAACCATTGGATCTGTGTTTGGTGGATCAGTTTCATTCCTTTTGGGTTCTCCTTTCAGTTGAGTAACATCAAAGTCATTAGGCAATTTGACACCTTATTTTGCTAGCACTAACAAGTATTTTTCTCCATCTTTTTCCAAAACTTTCTCCATAAATTTGTGGAAGTTAGGATCTTTTTGTGCAGTTTGGATGTCTTCCTCAGTTATTTCATCACCTTCAGGTTGGTAAAATCTATGAAATGGATTTTATTCACCTTCAAACATGGTGTTTTGAATTTCAATTTCCTTTTCCTTAAGTTTTTATTTTTGTGATCTTGTTAAAACAGGCATACAAGTCTTATAATTTTCACTAAACTTGGATGTTTGTTTGGAAGAGTGCCAAGGATAATAACTAAGTCAAATAGAATGACAAATTCTATTGATGAGACTAAGTTAAGTTTGATTATACAACTTTGTTTCGTGATGGAGGATGATAAATCTTGATGATGAAACTTAGCTTAACAATTAGATGTGTTTGATGATTTAGATACTTTAAGATGATGGATCTTAGTTTTATTAAGAGAATTTCACTTGTAAAGACCAACTTCTTCAAGTTTAAAACACTGTTGTGACTGAGGAATGGTTCTGTTTTGAAAAGGATCTTGAAATGTGAGTTTAATTTTCAGATAGACAGTGAATTTTGCTCTTTGGTTTTGAATTAACTAGATGCACTAAAATAGGGTACAGATGCACTAAAAGATGGAATGAATGCAGTAAAAGATGGCCTGGATGCGCTAGACTGTCTCCTAGATGCGCAAGAAAATGGACTCAATGTCTTAGACAATGGATCAAATGTGCTAAAAGATGGGTTGGATGCGCTAGACTGTCCCCTAGATGCGTCAAAAAATGGACTCAATGCGCTAGACAATGGATCAAATGCACTAGAACATGGACTTAATGCACTAAAATATGGGTTATATGCACCATAAAATGGGCTATATGCGCTAAAGCAGGCCACTAATGCGCTAGACTGCCCCTAAATGTGATTTTAATTGAATTCTTTGTTGGGCTATCAAGTAAATGTGCTAAATGGATGAGTAAATGCATTGGAAAGTGGAATAGACGCGCCAAAAAAAACCCTAGATGCACTAAAACATGGACTAAATGCATTGGAAAATGACTCAGATGCATTAGACAATGGATCAAATGCGCTAAAACAGGGAATGCATGCACTAAATTGGAAATGTTACATTGTTTTAACAGTCTGTTTGGTTATTTTGTTTTTAATTAGTGAAATGGATGTTTCCAGGTAGTATTTTTCTAATTAATGATTATTAGTTTGGTTTTCTTATCTGTGAATTTTTTGAATTAAGTGTTCTTAAATGGATGATTTATTGGATTATGACTTCAAACATAGAAAGAAGTTGTAAAATAGTTGTTTCCAGTCTCAGAACTAAAACATTAAGTGCGCATTCAATAATTTGGTCTGATTCCTTTGATTTCCACAGGTATAGCACAAGAGAAACATATCAAACACTTTTCTAATGTCAAGGGTCACTCATAATATCACAACCCACATCTTAAAACTATGTCAACTCACACAACCGTGTCACCCCCTAGAGGGCACCCGTGTTTTTTCCTTTCTCGGGTCTTAACCAAAGTCGAATCCTCCACTTTTGGCTAGTAATCCTTAATAGTTATATGGTGAGTATCTTGGGGGTAGATTCTTCCCTCCCCTTGCACCGTGATATTAAGAATGTTCAGAGACTGACTCGGCTGGCTTCTACACTTAAGGTTCGTAGTAAGGGTTTTTGTTCTGTGCGACAAATGATAAACTCCCTCGGGAGACCTCCCAACCTTTAGAACAAAGGATTTGGGGATGGTTATCTTGCACACTACCATTGAATTGTGGGTTTCCCCAAATTCACTTTTGATTACAGTGGGTCGAAAAACTTGGCTTTAGTTGATCCCACTTAGGTCATTCCCATAGGGTGAGTTATTTGTCCCACTACTGTAGGCCTTATAAAGGTGTTAACAAAACATAAAAGAGTGAGTTTGGCATTATGGTCATCCAGTGAAGGGGAGAGCATAGGCCTATCACTTTACAAGCATAATAGACAAGGGGTTCATTAACCTTCTAATTAACTAAGTGCCTAATTTAATCAAAAGAAAGTAATAAAACAAACTCCAACACCTACAAACACCATTAGTAGTTTGAGATATATTCCTTTGATGAGCGTATTAAGCACCTGCAACACAAAAAATATTGACCAATTCTCAAAATTTTGAATTTTTGCAAAATAAGCCAGATGCGCTAAAACATTAACCATATGTGCTAAAAGATCACACAGATGCTCTAAATAAACTATTGTATGCAGTAGAGAAACTATTGAATGCGCTAAAAGAACCCCTGAATGCGCTAAAATATAAGCCAGATGCGCTGAAAGATGGGTTGGATGTGCCGTAATAGGGACTGGATGCGCCAGAAGATGTTTTGTATGGGCTGAAAGAACTCACGGATGCGCTACATAGAAGTTCACGTCTAACCTGTTCATGAAATTTTTCCAAAAAATGTTAAAAACGGGGCTAGGCCCCACAGTGGGCGCCAATTTTATGTGTGTGAAAAATATGTGAAGAAGTAAATAACAACACACAATCAATGAAACATTACATTGGAGAATTTAGATAACAATTTAAATTGAATTGAAACAAACACATTCTCTAAAACCGTCCCATTGTTCTCTATCCTCAAGGATTCATTAAATCATAATGGCTCTTAGATTGTGTATGCACTACGACTGTTAGAATGACAACCTGAATAACAAGATCCTGGAAATATAGTAAATCTATTCCTACATGATGATTGATAAAATATATGATGTGATGCTATGATAATGGTGTTGTTGTATGAAGATGTTATGCTAGTGATGTAATGAAACTACAAAAATCAAGGTGTAGCTAATGGTGAAGCCATGATTCTAAATTAATATGCTTCTAATTGCTAATTGCTAAATGCTCAAATTCTCTAATGTAATTTTTGTAGAGTAAGTTTGCTCAAGATTGGGATCCTTTTTGTTGTAGAATGAGGTTGTATTTATAGATTTTCCAAGGCATAAACTAATGTGGCAACAACCAACGGTTTGGATTCAATCTGGATAGATGAAGGGTGGAGGATGAAGGAGTTAGAGAGAAATAAGGAGAATGTTCCTTGCATGAAAACAATCTGCCAAGTGTAGAGGAGAATAAATGAAATAGAAGAGCCAAGTGTCCCAAAGTTAATTTGTTGAGGATAAATACCCAAATTAAATATTTGGAATATTCAATTTGTTGAGACACATGATGAGTTGGAAAGAGGAAAAGCTGTAGACATGTGACTAAATTTAAATTTGGAATTATTCAAATTTAGTAAGAGGATATTAATTAAATAAAACTAACTATTTGAATTTGTTTATTTAATTAAGATTAGAGGAATATGATTTTAGATGAGAAGAATTAGAGAATGTGAACTTAATAAATAAATTTAGAATTTATTTATAAGTAGAGGAATTAGGTGTTTATTAATTAAATAAGTTGTATTTAATTAATTAGATTATCCAGACCGATTTTAGGTGTATACACTATCAATTATCTGTTGGAAGTTTTGAATTCCCAGAGGCAATTGTGAGAACCAATTAATTGTCGGCCCTACCAAACTGCGTGGGAAAAAGGTGCATCAAGTAGGAATCATTGTAAGCCACCTCCATACACATTACGTGGAATTCTTTGATGCAATCCACTAGATTTCCCTTTCCTCTATATTTATCAAATTTTGGGACCTCTAAACCAAGTGGGAAAGGTACCATCACGATGTTCCTATCGAATGGGTATAGACACAAGTTCTGTTGCATATGTGGTTTCTTGGTTTTCCCATTTGTATGTCCTAGATCTATTGTGTGAGCGCCTTGATCTGTGATGACACATCATCTTGCAGATTTGTTGGAGGAGCATATGTGGCATACTGTGGGATGGTGGGTGAGTTGTAAGTGAGATTTTGATATGGTGTGTAGAGTGGAGTTTGGTATTGTGTGTGTAGTGGTGATAGTGGGGGTGTATATGCTCCTTGTAAGTTGGATACATGATTTTTTGTTGGGGTTTAATACAAACTCTGTTGTTGTTGTGCAAGCACATGTTATTTTTGGGTGTATTGTTGTGCTAGCAACGCTTGTTGTTGGGCTTCTTGTTGTTGTGCGATCGAAGCTTGTTGTTGGGCTTGTTGTTGAGCTTGTTGTTGTTGCAAGGCTTGCACTTGGGCTTGTTGTTATTGCAACGCTTGTTGATAAGCTTGTTGTTGTTGCAAAGCTTGACCTTGAGCTTGTTTTTCTTTTAGGGCTTGAGCTTGTTGTTGTTGCAATGCTCATTGATAGGCTTGTTGTGCTTGTTGGAAAGCTAGAGCGTGAGCTTGTTGTTCTTGCAACATAGGAGTGTTTTGATTATGGGGTATGTGAGATGGATTTTGAGTCATCATGGTATGAGTAGGTTGTGGGTTGATTTGATATGGTTGTTGTGTGGTGAGTGGTTGGGGGTTTTTTTGTGCTATCATTCCTTGTAAAATTATCGATTGGGATGGAGGAATGTAGGTTTAGGGGCCCGTTTGATTTTGCATGGCTTGAGGGACCAATGGGAAAGATGATGATGCCATTTTGTGTTGTGATATCGATGGTGTTGGAAATAGGATTCCATTTAATTGAAATCCTAAACATTATTTATTTTACCATATATCCTAAGTCCTTAGAATGTGTTAAACAACACTAGGATTAGGAAGAGATTGATATTTGATGAAATAATCATGTTAATTGACATTTGTAATTAATTCTAAAAGTTAAAAGCATGTGTGGATGCCTTGGAATTAGCACCTATAAAATAGGAGCACATGGGCTCACATATGGTAGGTGACAACTCACCTTGAGTTTAGTTAACTGGTTGGTAAATTGAGTACACTTCAAAAATGCATCCTAGGTTCCTACAAAATAGGGGTTTGGATTTATGCATCTTGAGGTCGTATAAAATAGGGGGTGATGTGTATGAGGTTCATTTCAGTTCAGTTCAGTTCAGTTATGGTTCAATTATCTTTAGTTAGTTTTAGTTGAATGCTAGTCGACTTCAATTAACTTGGAATGCATGAATAATAACTTGAGTTGCATGACAGATAATAGGTACTACCTTTAGTTAATAGGGGATGACCAGTCTTGCATGAATGGTGTCGAGCAATGTTTCAATTAATAAGAAATATCTTGGACCCACTTTGGGCGCCCAAGTTGGCTTCTTGGAATAAGCTCCTTTGCATGTTGAGATATTTCTGAAGGCTTAGTTAATTGGGGCCCTCTTTTAGGCGCCGAATTCAAGGATGAAGCCTTAAGATATTTACAGAATAAAGGTTGAGTTATGAATTCAGTTTGGGACGCCCAAATGGATGAAGGAGATGATTTGATATTATTCTTCACGGCACAACTCTACTTGCAGAAGATAGGTGTAACTTTTAGGGTTAGAGCTTGAGCATTATTATTGTAACTCATTTGGAGTTTACAATGTTGATTAAAGTCTATTTATCTCAAGCAAGTTGAAGAGAGTGTTTATTAGTTGTTATTGCAGGTTGTGAAGAAGATTGGTGAAGGCAAGAAGAAGCATTCTCAAGCAAGAATTGGATCTATTATATTTCAGAGTTTGAATAATAGAGAATAATTCTTGGTGGAGTTTTTTCCCGAAAGGGTTTCTCCACGGTACATCTTGTGTAATCTTTCTATTATCTTGTCTAGTTCTTCTATCAACTTCTGTGTACATTCTAGAACAGCAAAATGGATTAATCAAGATAATCACCCACAAATAATTTGTAACAAAAGGAAAAGCTTATTTAGATTAGCAATCTTAAAGTTTTATAGAGTATTAAGCTAAGAAAACACCTCAATTTTAAACAGATGGCATATTTGGACCTTGGATCAATAGATTGGAAGGGTTCCCTCGACTGATGTGTTGAGGGTTCCCTTGTTGTGTTTGATTTGATGCTAAGGTTTTCGATTAGTTGATAGGGTTTGTGATCAATGTGTTGCTTTGATTTGGATCAATGATAGATGGGGTTGATGTGTTTTGTGGAACCAATGGATTTGATGGACCAATTGGGTGGTTGGATGAAGATTTAACTTGTTGTGTTAAGGGTTGATTTTATGTAAGGGTGTTAGCTTTCCCTTGTTGTTATTCTTGAGGTACTTGGTTCACATTACCTTGTGTAACTTTAGGCACACTTGTGGTATTTGTGGTGATGGATGAAGATGGTTGTGCTCGGAAATTCAAGGCCATTGTGGTGTTGTGGAATGTAAGTGGTACATGTGGATGTAGAGGGTGTTCAAGAATGGTGGTAGAATAATGTGATGGGGCACCAAATGTTGGTGTCCAATTTGTATTTTTTGGAAGGGTGGTGCCTTGTGTGCCCAAAAGTGTGTTACCTCCTAAAGGGAGAGTGTGACCAAGGTCAACAACAATTCTAGTTACAAGACTAGGAGTTGATGTTTGACTTGGTACAAGAGATGATGTTGGTTGAATCGTAGATGGAATCAATTCTTATACCAAGGGTTGTGCGATGAAAGTTGGAGGAATTGAAGCCACATTTTCTAAGGTTTTGTTCCCTAATTATGACAAACTCAAATGTAAAAGGGAGTTTAGCCCCTTCTTTTGCTAAAGTTAGCATGTATTGGGTAGGGTTCCTTTTCATAAAAGTGTTAATGATGTGGTTTTTCTTAGGATTTTGTTGATATTCAAGGAGTTCTTCTTCAGTTAGCTCATGGGGGTTGTTTGTGACATCCTCTATCTCATACCCTTTGTCTAATGGATTTTGTGGTTGTTGTGAGGGGGTAGAATGGCTCCTTGGATCAAATTCTTGTGGGATAGTATCACTTGTGGTAGATGTGTTTTTGGTTTGCTCCATGTTTCTCTTGTGTTGTGATCTCATTGTAACTATAAATTGTGGGTCAACTATGAGAGAGGTGTGTTGAGATTTATAGTGTTGAAACTCTCTAGTTGACTCAAATTTAGATAAAAGGGACCCTCTAAGTTGTTTTGGACCAATGATGTGAGTGAATGGTGAAAAGGGTGAGTGATATGGGGGATGAACTTTCTAAACTTCTGGAAAACACTTTTAGACTTAAAGGTTTGATGTTTTGATGTCTTGGACAAAATATGTTTATGAACTTGTAAATCTCAAGGTAGACTTGTGACCTTCATGATAGACTAGTTCAAAAATGTGATGACTAACTCAACTAAGTGTATGGAAAAGGATTCATTTCACACACAAAGTAGCTAAGTTAGGGGATTGGTTTGATAAGTGTCTAAGTCTAAAGTGTTGATGTGTCCAAAAGTTTCTAAAGTTGTTTGTGAATTGGAATGTAAAATGTGTGGAGATGGATGAGATGTTTGACCCGGAATGTGTTATCCTAAAAGGGGCCTTTGTTTTTACAAGACCAAGATGGTGAAAAACATGCTTTACCTCTAAAGTGATAAAACCTTAAGAACTCAATGTTTTTAGAAAATAGAACTTGGATCAAAATGTTTTGACAATACTTTTCTTGTTTCACCTTGTTGCTTGGGAGTCAATGTGTTTCCGAAATAATCCCAATGTGTGGTGTGGTCATTTGGTTTTAATCTTTGATTTAGTGAGATCTCTTTATTACCACATCAAGAAAGTCTTAATTAATTTTAAACTAAAAATTTATATGTCTAAGCAACCTTCATTCCACAAAGTCCATTATGTGAAAATCAAGAAGCTAAGGCCATAGTTCCCTATGTTAACTTTGGAAAGCGTTAATTAAGATATAAGTCCAAATATTTAGAAGCCTCTAAAGATAAAATCCTTAGGTACAAGCATCAATATAATGATTTTCAAAGGTATTCACACTAAGTCCAAAGGGTTTGAAATTTGATGAACATGTTAATGTTTTTTTAAGTTGTTTTGAAATCAAGCAATGTGTTAAATTGACTCACAAGCGATAAAAATCCTAGCTCAAGTGGGTACATTCTTCTTGGTGGGCTTACCTCATGCCCCAAAGGGATGATTTTATATGCAACTTATGGAGGAGTCAAATAGAGGTATGTTAAGAACGAACTCTTGAGCTCTATGACCCAACCACAAATGGGACTTAGTAAGTAACTTCTTGGAAGTAAATTCCAATGCACCACTTTAAAGAACATTTCAAAAAAGGACTTGGTTGGCTACTACACAAAGGTATTTTATGACAACAAATTGAGAACACCGAGATGAATACTACCTCCCACTGGCCACTTAAGGCACTCCAGTCATTCCCTTCTGACCTATATGTCCGAAGCTGGATTAGGCATGGTATGTTATCATCGCAGATTGAAGCTACTATTTTTCAAGTTTGTAACCTTTATATAGCTCGCTGGTAAATTTGCTTTGATCGAGAGTCACTTAGATGAGTTCTCCATTATGGGATGTATCTCATTAGTAGGCCCTTTCATAATAAGAAAAATGCTATTTCTCTTCACCCAAGATCACACAAAGCACAAGGGGAGAGGATACGTAGCATGTTCTTAGGGTGACCCAAAAAAGAAAGTACACTTGAGTGTTTCTCTTCACCCAAGATGGCACGAAGCGCAAGGGGAGTGGATACACACTACAAGTGTATACAAGCAAAGCAAGCACGCCAAACACTCATTCATTTTAACACATATTACAAAATGACTTCATTTTAAGCACCAATAGAAGTGTTTGTTTGTTTTGTTCAATTTTAACCAATATCACAAAATGAGGTTGTATGGTTTCAATTTTAACCAACTTTGAAAAGACTTAAAGCATTTGTGAATTTTAAGTCCAATTGAAAGCTAGTTGTCTTAAGATTGTAAGTTTTAAAACCCAATGGAAATTTAGTGGTCCTAAAACATGAAGTAAAACAACATATGATGGGTTATAATTGTCCCATAATTGCTAAAACACTTTTGTAATAACTAGAATTAAGAAAAACCAAAAATCTAAATTTTCAATTTTTAAAAATATTTTATAGGTTATAGTAAATCGCATTTTTGAAGGCCTTTGAAGCAGAATTTGGGGTTGAAACTTGCGCTGGTCCTTAAAAATTGGTTGTTGTAGGCACATTTTTTAAGGATTGAGTTAGTGCTCTTGGAGACCTTTCCAATAGTGCAAATAAATTTGAATTCTGAGCATCGAGTAGAAAGTTATGATCCCAACAAGTTGGGGTAAATAATTTCCTAGTTTTTCCAAATCTACAAAACCAGTTAGCCTCACAAAAACAAAACTAGATGTTAGTAGAAGATTAAAGAGTATATGAAACTGAAAATTTAAATCACACATGAAAATTGATTCTATTTTTACTTTCAATAGCATCGCTATTTTAATTACAATTGCGTCACTCTAGTGAAACGCAATAGCATCACTTTACACAAACTAATGACCTCAATATCATCAATATATCAATAACATTCTCATATTCAAAATCATGAAATTAATCAAAAAATAACAGCGTTGCCATATTCGAACATGTCGCCAAATTTCAAAAGCATCATTGTATACAAAATAAAGACGTCACCATATACAAATGCATCATTGCAGCTGTCAAATGCGTCATTGTATCTATAAATTATAAAACATGAGATTCTCAAGAGAAATTCATCAGATTTGGTTAGTATAGCCCTCCTTCTAGTGCCAAAATGTGATCATAGTCAAAGTAATAGCTAAATACACCAGATCCATATGGATTTAAGCCATATTTAACCCACTAAGCTACAATCCCAATGAGATGTTTGAAAGCTTCAAAAACAAGCAACCATTAAACTAAGCATGAAATAAACCATGAAAGCATAAAAGAAACCTAATCTAGAGCTCCAAACCTTATCCCATTGGGGGATTGGTGTTGTATTGATATGGAATGATGACCCTTTCCCAATCCCTCAAATAAAACGAGTGTCTAATCGAACTCCATTGATGAAAGCTTAAGATAAAATGGATAAAACTAGGGTGAGGATGGATGAAAAGGATGAAAAAGCTTGATAATGGATGCAAGAATGAATAAAGATAGTATTTAAATGAGAAACATAACTTTTCTTTGATGGAAGTGGATCCATTTCTCTCCAAAATGTGAGGTATTAATAGGAGAAAATGGTGAATGAAGGGCTAATATTGATTTGGTCAATCAATGGTCAAGATGGAATCAAGGGTGAAGACATGGATCAAGGATTATCATTGATGGATGAGAATCAAAGATCACATGGATCAAAGAAACAATCAAGGGTTCACAATGATTTAAATGACCACACTTTCAAAGTTGTTAGAAAGTTTGTTAGAGAGTTTGTTAGGAAATAATATTCCATTTTTGGAGCCAAATAGAAGAATATTCATTTGGAATATTCCCTATGCAAGTGGATGGGTGAGAAAAAATAGTAATTAGTTAATTAAAACAAAGTTTTAATTGTGCAAGTTGAGGAATATTAGGATGCTCATTAAATAATTAATTTATTTAATGAAAATGAAAAGTGACATTTAATTAAATGATTTAGATTATTTAAATAAATAAGAGGAGATAATGGGGGGTTTAAATTAAATAATTTGCATTATTCAATTAAACTAGATGAAATGTTAGTGTGAAAGGGGATGAATTAACCTAACAACCCCATAAAGAAGACCTAATAGATCAAAACAACATCTTCGTGCCATCCACGACCTTCTACTTTTGCATGAAGTGAACAATCCCTCAGTCCAACCCCTAGATTAGATTTTTCCATGAAAGTGGGAGTGACTTGGTTGGTGCCTCTTACCAAGGATTTAGTGTGTGTTGTCCAAAATTTGACTCATTCATGCAGTGCTTGATTCAATTTTGACCATCATGCACACTATAATTCCTTCCAAAATCTGCTTAAGTCTCTAAAAATAGCGAGCACAACAATATATGGAAAAAATAGGTTAGAAATAAATTCTTAAACTGTGGAAGTATTGATTTTTCTAGCCTACTTATGCATTTGGCCATGCAAATCATCTCACATAAACCATACCTAATAGTAGTAAATTCAACAACTTATTTAAAAAAGAGAATTTAGCTAAACAAATTTAATTTTATAATTTGTGTAAAAGCTTCCCCTTGTTCTCTTTGAGCTCTTTCTTTATGGATTCTTGTCACAAATCATATAATAAAATTATACAAAAAAATAAAAAAAGGCATTTCCTTTTCCCAAAATCCTTTTCTGAGATTCTGACAGACCTTTCTCAAATATCACTCTCTACATGAAAAGTAACATACAAACAATTATTGGCATATGGAGAAATTAAAAATGGTGAGCGACGAAAACAGGAGCAAGGGTAGGAGTTTGAATTCCTTTGCAGTAGAGGGTGAGGGAGATGCTGAATCTAAGGATGAGGCAGATGGACTATGGTTTCCTGATGGGTTGCAGACGACTGATAGGTTGTGGATGGCTGACGGGTCGCAGACGACTGATGTTTGGGTTGCAGTTGGCATCTCTTTGGGAGATGTTTCTGTTGGTTTTTTTGGGCTGCTGTTGGCTACAAATTTCTTGCTGCTGTCTTTGTTGAGGTTTGGTTCTCCTGTGTTAGGACTGGGTTGGGTTTTTAGCCTTTCCCTTATTCTTGACTGGAATGTCAAGGAGGATGGGATGCTAAATGGATTGGTTGGTTCCCTTCTTTTTTCCTGTGCGGGTCTCCCTTTCCTCTCCGGTGGACTATTTCTGGAGGTTTTTCAGCCAACAGTAGGGTTTCTTTGGAGCAAGGGTAGGAGTTTGAATTCCTTTGCTGCTGAGAGTGAGGGAGATGCTGAATTTGAGGATGAGGTAGATGGATTGTGGTTTCCTGATGGGTCGCAGACGACTGACAGGTCACATACGGTTGATGTTTGGGTTGTAGTTGGCATCTCTTTGGAAGATGTTTCTGTTGGGTTTTCTGGGTTGTTGTTGGCTACAAATTTCTTGCTGCTATTTGGGGTGAGGTTTGGTTCTCCTGTGTCAAGACTAGGCTAGGTTTTTAGCCTTTCTCTTATTCTTGACTAGAATGTCAAGGAGGATGGGATGCTAAATGGATTGGCTGGCTCCCTTCTTTTTTCCTGTGTGGGTCCCCCTTTCCTCTTTGGTGGACTGTTTCTGGAGGGTTTTCTGCCAATAGTAGGGTTTCTTAGGTTGTGGTTTCCTGATGGGTCACGAATGGCTAACGGGTTGCAAACGACTATGGTTTGGGTTGTTGTTGGCATTTCTTGGGGATATGTTTCTATTGGCTTTTTTGGGCTACTGTTGGTAGCGGATTTCCTGCTAATGTCTGGGGTGAGGTTTGGTTCTCCTGTGTCTAGATTGTGTTAGGTTTTTTGTATTTCTCTTATTCTTGATTGGAATGTCAAGGAGGATGGGGTGCTAAATGGATTGGTTGGTTCCCTTCTTTTTTCCTGTGTGGGTCTCCCTTTTCTCTCTGGTGGACTATTGTGGGAGGTTTGTTTGTCATCAGTAGGGTTTCTTATGGTTGATTTTGTTGCGGGTTCTTGCTTGGAGCTCTTGGCTATTGGTGTTCTCATTTTTATGGAGTCTTCTTCTATTGGATTTGTTGTTTGGAGGCTATTGCTAACGATGAAAGGGTTGTTGTTGACAGTTTTGCTGCTAACGCTGATAGCTATGTTGGGTAGATGCTGGGAGCTCATGGTTGTTGGTGGGCTCTTGTTTGAAGTGGTTGTTGTTGATGCTATGGGCCTTTCTTTGTGGAGGCTTTCCTTTGCCTATTGTGTGACCCCTCTCTCATTTGTGGCCTTACTTGGGGTGAGGTATGGTTTTCCTTTTTCAGGAGTGTGTAGGGAATTATGGCTATCTCTTATTCTTGGCTGGCATGTTAAGGAGGACAGGGTGCTTAATGGATTGGTCGACTCTCTTCACTTTTCTTGTGAGGGATTCCTTTATCTTCCTGTAGGTTTGCTGATGCTAGAAGGGTTTCTGTTGCTGAAAGTTGTTTTGGGCGGTTACTTGGTGTTGGCAGCTGACGGTGCTAGTTTTCTCTAGAGGGAGCTTTTGGTGGTGGTTTTGCAACAAGTGGTGTGTTGTTGTGCTTGCTGGGTGGGTTTTGTCCCTATCTCACTTGGGGCTTTATTTTGGAGGAAAGTTTGGTTCCTGTTGAGGAGGATTTTGGGAGTGAAGGTTGCCTCTACTTTTTTCACTCTATTGATGTTTGGGTTTTTCTTGGTTGGGCTATTTCCTAAGTCCTTTCTCAAAGCCCTATTACTCTTGGAGTTGGAGTTTGTCTCTGCTGCCTTTGTGCTGAAGCAGAATGGTCTGTTTGAGTTTTTGTTGTTGGAGTTGTCTATGGATGATTTGGGTTCTCTGGCTTCTCCTTTTTTGATACAGTTTGGGTGGTTTTCTAATTTTCTCTTTTTGTCCCAGTGGGCTAAGCCCCCTCAGGCTCAGTGGTTTTCTTTTGAAGATTGTTGTTTGCTAGAGCTGGCTTCTTACCAGGTTTTTCCCAAGGGTGGTTTGGCTACTTGTTCTGCTACTGCTACTTTGGTCTTCTTCCCAGATCTTATGGAGGTGGATTAAGCTCTTATGGAGATGGATTTAGGAGGAGATTCTCTTTGGCTTCCTTAGTTGTTGATCCTGTTGAGGTGGACACTTCTCCTATGGAGGTGGAGGTTGAGGGTGCTGGAGTCTTCTTGCGGTAGTGGACATGGTAGGCATATCATTCTCTCCAATAGAGGGGAGCTCCTTCCCATTGAGGTGGTTTCAGAGTTGGTTTCCTGGTTTGAGTAGTGGCTTTATACTCAGTGGTTTGGTGTGCTATCCATCTCCCCTATTGAGGTGGGGTTTTTGGATTTTCTCACATTTTTGCTTAGGGGTTTGATAGTGTTCTACACCATTATGCTGATTATCTTTCTTGGCTCAGTGGTGTCTTCCATGAACGGCTAGTTTACTGACACTTGGCAGATGAAGGCAAGTTATTTGTGTACCTAAAAGGGTTTTTGGTCCCGGTTAAAACCAGGTTGTTTAAGGGTTTTAGGCCCTTGCTTGTTTGTAAGTTGAAGCGTGTAGTCATGATAATCTTTTAGAGGCTGTTGTGGAGCTGTTGTTGGTTTATGGTTTATCTTATTTGCAGCTTGCTTTCCTTTGTATTGGGTTCTGAGCCCCATCAAAACCCATTTTTTACCCTTAATCAAAATATAGAAACAATTATTTTTTATTTTTTTGGAGAGGAAGATGATAGAAATCAAGAGATAATGACAAAATATGTGTTGAGTGATAAAGCCATATTCTTTGTACAAATGGTGAGAGATTTTAATAGGTGCAAAAGTGAAAGTCACATATAACCAATATAAAATACTTATTTTGTTAGTGACCCATAAATAAGACTAATTATCCACAATATTAAACATATATCTTAATATAATAATATTATATATAAATTATTGTAGATATTGTATTGAATTTATAAATATTTATAATACACAATAATTCAAAATTCTTTTTACATGTTTATGTTTGGATACACTATGCATCATGATTATTCATTTAATTACATGGAGGGATCAAGGTTTGGTCATTTACTCCATGAGCCCTTGAATATGATTATGTTTAATTTAGAACTCTATTAGATACAAATAAACTCTTTTACCTTTATGCACCATAAATTTTAAAAATTAAGATAAATAAGAAAACCACAATAAAACAAATATAATAGACAAAATCTACTTAATTTTCATTATCAACACATCCAATACATTTTTTAATAATAAATATTCTAATTAAGTTGAGAGGCTTCCTACAGTCGCAGCATAGCATGTGAAATTCATGTACACAAAAGCGTTAGATTAAATATCAGATTGATAACACATCCCGACCCTTCATGTGCATAAATATTGGACAGCTGTTGAGTAAAATAAGGGTTAATAAATGAAACGTGATTATCCCGGCTCCATGAAATGCGATTAATGGATGTGGAGGTCATTTCAAAAATCATGGTTATGGTGCAAATAGAGGCATTCTTCGTACTAAATGGGCTTGACAAATCCTTATCATAACCATTATTTCGTTAGGCGACTTCTCTCAATTTTATGCAATCCAAGCTCATATTATAGGTGCTAAGAGGTTTAATCTCATTAAACATGCAAAGGGAGTTGGATTTAGAGTGAAACAACGGTTGACGAGCTACTGTTGTGTTTTTCTTTTTGTTGTTGTATGCTTTTGTGGATTACTTTGGTGTTGAAATAGGTAGATAAAATTTATCTGAAATTGTACTATGAGTGTAATGTGTTTCTTTTGAGGTTTTTCAACCAATATTTTGTTCCTTGCAATTTTTTAATAGTTTAAGGCGCATATCCTTGGTCCTCAGGTAATTCAGTTGGATAGGTTCTTTGTTTATTGAGTGATTTCCAAATGAATAATATTTCTAAGGATTCTCTTATCCTTCCGTATCCATGGTTGTAGAGGTTATGGAAGTCTATTCAATTCCAAGTGGAATAATCTAAACAAGCACAAAACCTGAAGGCATGAAGAGATAATTTGTCACTGCTGTTGCATACACTCCCTATAAAACATGACTTGAAATCATATGCTTAGATATTGCGATATAGTGTATAGTGGGATAGTGCCATCATTGAACTCATGGTACACATTTCCTGTGTAACCGCCAGTGCTAAACACAACAACCAGAACTTCATGGTTGGTCGAACATCACACTTTAACATGGAATTATTGTGGATTGCCTTACACTCCAAAGTTACCTCCCTCACCAACTCTAACTTTAAATTCCCATTTACGTGGATAAGGTCTTATCTTCTCCCTTATTTCATGATTGTTCTCATTGACAACATTTAACAGGAATAAAATCAACAAATGTTTGTTCGAGTGTGATAGCGATCATTGACTTTTCCTTCCCCATTTGATTTGTCAACTCGTGACATTTTAACTTCCCCTTCTCAGATTCCTGTTAAAAGTCCAAATGAAAACCACAAACACTAAGGGGAATGCTTTATCAAACTTTAATGTTCATTGTCCTTTGGGTTTCAAAGTGGTAGGATAAAGAGTAGTGTTGTGTTTCCCTTTTGTTTATTGTCATAATAATCAATTAAGAATACAATATCTACTATTTATTAATTTATCATATTTTTCAGATTTCTAGAGGTATAGTTTTTCTTTTTTGAAACCATTTTAATTTATTACATTTTTCAAATTTTCAAAAAAAAAAAATAAATAAATATCTAAACAAGGATATCTCTCGACTTATTATATATAAATTATTTTAAATATATTTGCTACCTAGTTATAATATCTTAAAAACAAAAAAAAAAATAATGTGAACTTGTTAGGAAGCTATAAAGGCAAGATACCAAATTGCAGAAGGCAGCATATAACCTTAATTTTAATATTTTTACGTTGAAGGTGTGTCCTATATGAGCTTTCCAAGCTCATTTTTCCTATGAACGGTTCAAAACGAAGGATAGGACTTGGTTGACATGAAAACGAATCCCAACCGTCCATCATTTTGCCATGTTTTTCTGCTTTCCCGGTCGCCGGTTCTGCTTTCCCCGCCACTATCGGTTCGCTGAAAATTAAGAACGCCGAACGCACACATGAACAAAGCAAACTGCATTGATTTGTTCAGACACCAAATGATGGTTCTCCTTCGCTTAGGGTTTCGTTGCCTCCGATAGGGTTTTTTAGGGTTTCTCTTGGGAAGCAGAATATTCCGTAGGTATATGTCTCGCGTAAATATTGGGTTTTTTTTTAAAAAAAAAATATTGCCTTGGATAATAATTTATGGGCCTTGCTTTGCTAATGTGGGACGCAACAATGTTGAAATTGAGACTTTTACATTTAAATTTTTAAGTCATTCATTGATGAGCTTTAAAATGCTAAGGACCCGTGTGTGGACGAATTTATTGAATTGACCATTGGGATAAACATATATATATTCTATTGATTGTTTATTATTAAAATTTTGAATTATCTAAAGATATGCAAAAAATATTTATTGTTTTAATCGAAGGGGTAAAAGTCATTTGGTAATTGAATGTTTGCCCACTATAAATCTTATTTATTAACATGGTTTTAAAGTATGTTTATTTAAATGAAAATTATGGCCAACATCTTAATAATGAGCACATTTAGGTTTTAAAATAAAATGAAAATTACGACAAAGATTCTAATAATGAGCAAATTTATCGATTATAATAAAATAATTATTAATAATATATTACATATTATAATTATTTATAATATATATTTATATATTATATTATACTATATTATTATTGTTATTCATAATATCCATTCATCACTACAATATTGATATTATATCTTATAAAATAACATATATATAACTAAAATATCATAAATATTATTAATAATTATAATATATATTTTATATTATAGTTATTATATATTAAATAAATAAATTTACATATAATATATATCTTATATTTACTATTAAAATTATTAACAATATATATTATTAATAAATATACTATATAAGTAAGTTATATATTATAAAATAAGATATATAATATTACAAAAGACACTTTGTAATCATTTTTTCTTGTTGGCTAATTTTTATATAAATTAATATATATTAATAATATTAAAATCATTTTCTAAATAATCTATTTATTGATCTTATTTACTAAAGAAATGTGTAAAAAAAATAAATATTTTTTCCCTAATTAACCTTTCATACCTCTTCGACGTACCCATTGCACAAGGTGCGATAGCTAGTCTAAATTTCCTAAAAGAAAAGAGACTTCAGCGAAACACCCCGACCTAATATGCAACAAAACAAAATTTGATGTTTTATGTTACTGAAGTAAAAGGGAACCAAGGGTTTAAGTTCACATACACTGTTGACAAGATTTTCTAGGGTTTAGTGGAGGCCTTTTAGGCCATTTGCCTTTAATATACATTGCTTCAACATCTAAAAACCAGAGCTTCTCGGGCTCTCTTTTCTACAAATCCCATACAATGGGCGGGAGCAAGAAAAGGGACTCTATTGAAGAGGCTTTATTGATGCAGAGTGAAGAAGAAATCGCCACTTCGTTGAAAAAACGCAGGCACCAGCAGGAAAATGGAATCTCCGATTCAGAGAAGAAGATAAAGAAGAAGAAGAAGAAACAAATCGCCGAGCTGCCGAAAAAAGAAGAAAATGGAGATTTAGAACCACCGGACGAGAAAAAGAATAAGCACAAGAAGATGAAGGGGTGGGAAGATGCCATGGAAGCAGAAGGTGCAGAGAGCAGTAAGAAAAAAAAGAGGAAAAGTGATAAGAGAAAATATCATGAATCAGAGCAGGATAATGCAAACCTCATTGAACAGGGGTTTCAACATACAAACTCTCAAAAAAATGATAAGGAAAAGCATGATGATTTAGGGCAGGATACTGCAAGCCCCATCGAAGCAGGGCTTGAGAATACAGGACTTGAAAAAATAAGGAAGAGGAAACATCACAAATCAGCGCAGGATTCTGCAAACCCCAGACAACATACAAACACTAATCAAAATGATGGAGCTGAGGCTCAGCCGGAGTTACACATGGATGCTTTCAGGGACCTTTCCTCACCCGACGTTGCGGTCAGGGAATCTGCTACGTTAAGTCTGGTGAAGGAGCTGCAGGAGATTCAGACGGTTTATGAGCAACGCGGCACGAATGAGGATATGTTCGGTGCGAGGGATGTACAGTTGGAAGCTGCTAAGGACGATTATCTTACGAATTGTTCTCCTACTTTAAGATATGCTCTACGCAGGCTTATTCGCGGAATTTCGTCATCCAGAGCAGTAAGTTTTTGCCGTCTCATGTGATTAAAGCTTTGAGATTTCAACAGGTGAACATTTTGATAAATACATCTGGAATCGATATATATATATATATTGTTTCAATATTTTGGGTATTTATTCGAGACTCTGCTTCAGGGATTTTACTATACTACGAAAGAATTACAAGAAAATTATAGCTTTAGGCATTTATTATAATACTAAACGTTCATAGAAACAATCTTGTGAACAAGTACACGCTTTGATAGGCCCAACAGAACCCCTTGGCGTATAGTAGCAACAATTGTATTTGATATCTTTCGCATGGTAGACCTGAAACGCTGAAGAAATAAGGTCTGCTTGAAATAGTCCAGAGAAGAATGTGGGAAAAAATCTATTTCTGGCTACAACACTTTGGCCTGAAGGATGTTGAATGCTATCCTTCTTTTTTGCCAATATTTGAACTTCAATTAAATATCTTTTGTTCCTGTGTAAGTTGCTCCCTTTTGAGCCAGGAAGGATTGGCTAGCCGCTGGACCATAATGGAGGGGTATCTATTCTATGAGAATGTTTTATATCTGTCAGCTTAGATGCCATATTAGAGGTGTATATATTCTCTCGCAATTTACATAGGGCACACATCTGGATTCATCCATCAAGATACGTTGCATTCAATCCATAAATTCAATTTTTGCACTTAATATGTGTTTCAAGGATTGAAGCTGAGTCTTTGCAACAAAAGCCCATAGCTTTGATACGTGAACTGGTTTTAATTCATAACTTCAGATGAATTTGAATTGCTTTAGATTGCAAATAAAATATCTCTCGTGTGATGGAATTTGCAAATTGACTCTTTTAAATTCATATGAATGGCTTTTGAAAAGTTAATGCTCTTATGTGAAACCTTTGATATTAATTGAAAATGAATCTAAAAACTTAGAGAAGAAAAACAAAAAAATTGAAAAAACTTCAAAAAACAGCCACAGAAACCTACCTTGTGTTTGAAAAATCCTTCTAAGTTGGTGTAGAATGTTCCTCCTCGTCTTCTTCTTTCTCCTTCTCATGCCTCGTGCACTTGCAGCACCTCAATTTCACTCTTTCACCCACTCTTCCTCACTGTTTTCTCTCCTCTTCACCTAGCTGTTGCAAAACATGAAATGCAAATGTGAGCAAAAATAGAGGAGTTTTTGTAGAGTTAGTGTGTTTGGAGAGGGGTCCCACAAGCCTTTAGGGCTACGCCCAAGGCACAAATTTTCATAAATTTTAAAGATTTTTTTTACAAAAGACACTTTTTGACGCTTGAGGGACGACTAGGTGTCCTTGAGATGTCTAGACGTCTCCGTTGTCCTTGCGAAGTTTTCGAAGTCTTGGTGGAGGTGGCAGTACGGCGGGGGGATGTTTCCCACCCGTCAACACATCCCCAAAACGTCCCTATCTCCAAAACCCGTGGGTTTAGGGGGGGACGTGTCCCCGTGGAACACTGCTTGCAACTCAATCATTCTCTCCAAGAGAATGAAATAGGAAGCATATCTCATATCAATAGGTTTTAGGAACTCCTTCTTAGAGAAGGTCTTGAATGAGAAGCACACAAGAAATACTAAGAAGGGGGGGAAGGGGCGGGGGTGAATTAGTATTTCAAACTATTTCAAAAACTAAGAATGCACAAAACTATATAAAGCATAAAGAGAACAACCATTAAGACACAAACACCAAATTTCTTGTGGAAAACCCTTTTGGGTGTAAACCACGCCATCAAATAGCTTTCATAAACGAAAATGGGCTCCAACCCAGATTACAAAAGAGAGAGAGCACCAACTCCTCAAACAGACTGAAGCACCAACTCCAGTAGCTGAAGCACCAACTTCAGATAATAAACTCAAACACCTATCATAGGAGAATAAAAGAAATCAAGTCTAGAGAAACCCATCAGCACAGCTTATGCATATACCTTGTTGAATGAAGATGCCGACTAAACCATTTTTCATTTAGAATTCACTCACACAGCATATTCGTAGATTTTTAAACCAAAAAAAAAACTTTTAGCTGTAACTTCTGCCCAGAATATTATCTCATGCCAATGAAAAATGATTTTTTTTTAAGACCACAATCTAACACCAAACCGCTTCAGAAAAACTCAATACCCATAAATCAAACCATAAACCCAAGTAACTCCAAACTCATGAATGCAAAAATTTGGGTAAATAAAATCAGCTGCCCTCAAAAATAGATGTCAGAGAAACATTAAACTTTGCAATCTTATAATTAGCCGCCTAAATAGAATTCTAAAAGATCCTCTTGAAATTATCGGGCCATTTCAAAACACGTACAATAAACTGGCAGTCACAAAAAAACACGACTTCCACTTAAAATATTCTGAAACCGTTGCCATAGATAGTATGCGCTTAATTTTCTGGTCTCCAGAATAAAATACAACCACTCCATACAAATAAAAAGTTGACATTGAAATCATTCGGTGAATGTAAATAGAAAATTCACCATAATTTCTGAAGCCGCCCTGTTTAATTTCTGAAGCCGTCCTCAATAAAGTTATTAACAGATTTTCCAAAATCAATGCAAAGCAAGGTAATCTCCCTTTTTTGGGCCTGGAGGATAATTTTTGAGCAATTTTTGAAAATCCACGAAGGCATCCACCATGACTATAAATAGTCCGCACTCTTAACAATTGCTGAAGCTGTCATTAAATAAAAGAGCTGCTCTAATATAACTGGCCGATAGAATTCAACGCAGCTCAATATTATCTCAAGAGGACAATATATCTATTCAAATAAATACGTCCCCTGATATTATCGACTCCAATAAAGACATCTGAGCCATCGCTAGAAGGAAGAGCCGATAAATAGAAAACCGATATCCTCAGTCAAATTAAACACAACACAACTCTGTTGAGGAACAACTTCACTCTACTGAAAAATGATTTCTCATTAAAAACCGACTTCATTCAGATTCCCATGAAATTAATCATCTTTACATGCTATCAGAAAAATGTCAATACTCTTTTTAATTAAGCCACTTCAACCAAAAAGAGCCGCCCGATAAAGATTATAAAAAGCTTTAATAAATTTCTGAAGCCGTTTCATCCAAGGCACTATCACTGTCTTTAGAAAACTGTCTTCAAAGATTTGGAAGCAAATCGCACATTTGACCATTGAAAAGTCCACCATATTAAAATAAAAATCTGTGGTACATATGCTGACAAGTAGACACCAAAGAAGCTGATGCAGACACTCTCTGCTCAAACAGACACCCAGGCAGCTCAAGTAGGCAACCAAGGAGCTCAAGCTCTCAACCAGACATTCAAGCTGCTCAACCAGACATACAAGTAGTTGAAGCAGGCAAGTAAAGAGCTCAAGCAGCTCAACCAAGCAAGTAGACACCTCAACCAAAAAAGGCAACTGGCTCAATTAAACAGTAATGAATAATCAGCAACTTGACAAGCTCAAAAAAACCTTGACATACAAGTAGCTAAAACAGGCAAGTAAAGAGCTCAAGCAGCTCAACCAAGCAAGTAGACACCTCAACTAGGCAAGTAAAGAGCTCAAGCACCTCAACCAAGCAAGGAGACACCTCAACCAAAAAGGCAACCGGCTCAATTAAAGACAAACTCCCCCTTTGTCATTGATGGCAACTCCATCTTCTTCTGCAACCTCCTGAAACCAAGAAAACAATATTTCTCCCCCTAAGATCCAACTCCCCTTTTGACATCAATGACTGATACAATCTACAAGCACTGAGTAAGACAGCAATGATGGGGCATAAAATGAAGCAATAAACACTCCCCCTGAACAAAACAACTCTTTAACGATGGAGTGAAACCACTCCTAACTTCTGTCTCAGCCTTTCAAATGTATCTCTTGGCAATGGCTTAGTGAACAAATCTGCAATGTGATCTTTAGTTGAAACATATTCAAGTTTAACCTCCTGATTACTAACCTGTTTTCTTAAGAAATGATACTTTATAGGAATATGCTTGATTTTAGAGTGCAAAATAGGATTTTTAGATATATTAATGGCACTCGTATTGTCACAAAAAATAGATATAGGATCACTGAAATCTACCTTAATATCTTTTAATGTCTGCTTCATCCAAAAAACTTGTGTGCAGCAAGACACTGCTGCAATATACTCCGCTTCAGCCGTTGATAGAGAGATAGATGCTTGCTTTTTACTATGCCAAGAAACTAAGCAACCCCCAAGGAAGAATGCACCTCCATTTGTGCTCTTCCTATCATCAACTGAGCCACCCCAATCTGCATCTGTATAAGCTGTGAGTGTGAAATTATTGCCTTTAGAATACCAAAGCCCGTAGTCCATAGTACCCTTGAGATACTTGAAAATTCTTTTAACAGCATGAACATGAGTCTCTTTAGGAGTAACCTGGAATCTAGCAACATATCCTATAGCTTGCATTATATCAGGTCTAATGGCTGTTACATACAACAAACTTCCTATCATAAACCTGTAAAGTGTTTGATTAGCATTTGAGGATTCATCATCTTTACTAAGTTCGCAGCCTGTTACCATGGGAGTACTTACAGGAGTACAATCTTCCATTTTAAACCTTTTCAACATCTCTCTAATGTATTTAGTTTGGGAAATGAAGATACCTTCCTTAGATTGATGAATTTGTAGCACAAGGAAAAAAGATAACTCTCCCATCATAGACATTTCAAACTCCATCTTCATGTTGGTAGCAAAAACCTTACACATCTGTTCACAATCACTACCAAATATTAGGTCATCAACATAAACAACTACAATTAGCATATGTTTACCTTCCTCTTTCACTTACAAGTTGCTGTCTGCTATGCCTCTTCTGAATCCTTGCTGTTGTAAATAACAGTCCAGCCTATCATACCAAGCACGTGGTGCTTGTTTGAGGCCATAAAGAACCTTTTTCAGCTTGCACACATAGTTCTGATTTTCTGATAACACAAATCCATCAGGATGTTTTACATAAACTTCTTCATTTGGATTGCCGTTCAAAAAGGCAGATTTCACATCCATTTGGAAAACTTTAAATCCCTTAAAAGAAGCAAAGGCTAAAAACATTCTGATTGCTTCTAGACGAGCAACAGGAGCAAAGGTTTCATCGAAGTCAATACCTTCTACCTGAGCATATCCTTTACAAACAAGCCTTGCCTTGTTTCTCACCACTTGGCCATCTTCGTTCAACTTGTTCCTGAAGACCCATTTTGTACCAATCACATTCTTGTCCTCAGGCCTTGGGACAAGTTCCCAAGTTCCACTCTTTTGAATCTGATCTAGCTCTTCCTTCATAGCAACTACCCAAGACTTGTCATCTACTGCCTCTTCAAAGCTTTTTGGTTCAATCATGGACAGCAAGGATATGTCTTCATCCTCATAATAATTCACATTCCTTCTAGTTGCTCTAGGTCTGTCCTCTTGTAAAATCTGATTGATTGGATGATTCTTTTCAACAAATTTTGAAGAAGTCTTAAGAGATGTTCTGATAGTGGTTCTATTTTGATCATGAGGAGATGTTTGTCCAGCTGATATATCTTCCGTACCCAACTGATTATCTGCTGCTACACCTTCTTGATGTGTATCAACCCCTCCATTTTGATGATTTTCAGAAATATTTCCAGAATTACTACTTGCTGTCCCAGCTTGCATACTAGGAGAAGGTTGCAGATCAGCACTTTCAGCTTCACCATTTTACAAGTTCTCATCATAACCTTGCAACTTTTCAGAGGAGTTAGATATTTCATGAACTCTTAACATTAGTACTTTCAACAATTTTATGCAATCTCTTGTTAAAGCACTTATAAGCTTTACTCTTAGAAGAATATCCTAGAAAAATACCCTCATCAGCTCTAGGATCAAATTTACTTAGATTATCCTCATCTCTTTTAATATAACAAGGGCTGCTAAGAACTTTAAAATACTTAACAGACGCTGCCTTACCATACCCTAGTTCATATGGTGACTTGTTGTGTTTTGCTCTAATCAGCCCTCTGTTCGGAATGTAGACTGCTGTATGGACTGCTTCCTTCCAGAAGCAATCACTCACTTTGGATTCATTTATCATACTTCGTGCCATCTCTTGAACTGATCTGTTCTTCCTCTCAACAACACCATTTTGTTGAGGTGTTCTAGCAGCAGAATACTGTCTCTTAATTCCATTTTTTTCACAAAAACTTATGAAATCATTGGATGTAAACTCTCCTCCATTGCCTAAACGTAGGCACTTGATTTTCAGACCTTTCTCATGTTCAACCAAAGCTTTAAAAACTTTGAACTTCTCTAAAGCCTCTGATTTCTCCTTCAAAAAAGTAACCCAAGTCATACGTGAATAATCATTAATCAAAAGCATAAAATATCTTTCACCTTGTATGCTAGCAGTTCTCGTGGGACCACACAAATCAGTGTGTATCAGCTCTAGTGGTTTCGTGCTTGAATATTCCTTTGATTTGAAGCTCCTCCGAGTTTGTTTACCTAGTTGGCATTCTTTACATACAGTATCAGAAGGTTTAGTGAGCTGAGGCATATCTCTAACCACTTCTTTTTTGCTGATCTGGATGAGACTATCAAAGTTCATGTGTCCCAATCTCTTGTGCCATAACCATGATTCATCAAGTTGACTCAAACAACAAGTCTCACTCTTAACACCATCAAGAATATACAAGTTATTTGCTGCCCTACTAGCATCAGCAATGTGAACACCATCTTTACTGATTTTACAACAATCTGAAATGAAAATTAAACTACGTCCCTGATCACATAACTGACTAACACTCAGCAAATTGTGTTTCAGACTTTCCACAAACAACACATTCTCAACTTTTGTTTTGCCATCATTCAGCATAAGTGTACTTTTACCCACTACCTTTGCAGATGAATTACCTCCGAAACTTACCTTGCCTCCATTAGATTTCTTGAGAGTCAAGAACTTACTCTCATCTCCGGTCATGTGTTTGGAGCAGCCACTATCCACATACCAAATGTCCTCATTTTGTGCAAGAAGTGCTGTTTGCACAATCAGAGAATTTATTGCATTTTGTTTCTCCTTCTTTCTCCAAACTTTGGTACTTTCCTTTGCATTGTCCTAAATTATTACACTTATAACAAACAACATTGTAATTTCTCAAAGGAGTAAAAGAGTTCCTATTCACAAGTCTGAAATCATTTCTAGTAGACACTCTACAGTTCACTGCCTTGTGTCCAAAATAATAACAAGCATAACAATAACCATAAAAGAAGGTGTTGTTAAGATTGGTCATATGTGCTTGTCTAGAGGTAGGAGACCATTTGGAAGCATTATTTCTGATTTTTGAAAAAGAAACCTTTGAGCTACCACCATTTAATGTCTGCTGTTCTTCTTTCGATGATTTAGATCATTCACCTCCTCCAAAGCCAACTCCACCTTTATTAGTATATTGTTTTTGTGAGGCCAAGAGATCATCCAAAGATAAAGAACTTTTCTGATTTATACTTTCATGGTTCAGCAGTGTTGAAGATTTATCAAACTTTTTGAGAGAAACAATCTCAGCTTCAAGTTTCTCACAATTTACTTATTTTAGCTTGATCTGATTTTTCAGATCTTCTTGAATCTTCTTTGCCTCTTCATTCTGGATTTTCAAATCGACAATCAGTTTTTCAGCTTCTTCAATCTGATTTTTCAGATCAACCACCTTCTTCTCAACTTCCTCAAGTGCTTGAGATGTTTTCATTTTGTCTTCACTCTCTTCTTGGAGCAACAACTTCAAATTTTGATTTTTCTTCTTTAGTTTCTTGATTTCATCTAAGGCAGTTCTAACTCAAAATCTACTCTCTTCTTCTTCTTCATCAGCATGTCCTTCATTCTCTTGAATCTGATTTTCAGCAGGTGCTTCTTCCAAGGCCATAAACAGAGTTTCTTCACTCTGAGATTCTTCATCACTTCCTTCTGATGAATCACTTTCTTCTTTTGAATAGACTCCTTTTGCATTTTAGAGTCTTCTTTTATTTTCCATTATACTTCTTGTTATTGTGTTTAGATTTCTTTTCATAACTGCTGTCATCAACAAATGGAACATTTAGCAGCAAAATGTCCCGCCTTTCCACAATTAAAACACTTGAGAGGCATCTTCGTCTTGTATTTGCCAGAGTCCTCCTTCAACTTTCTCATGAACAATGCTTCTTTTGAAATAGAATCATCATCCGAACTGTCACTTGATACTTGTTTTTTTGTTTGCCTTTCTTAGATGCTTTGAAGGCTATCTCTTTCTTAGATGAAGATTTAGTATTCGTCCTCATTTCATAGGCTGTCAATATACCATGAAGCTTATCAATAGACATTTTGTCAAGGTCAACTATTCCTACCTGGAATTTATTTCCAGAAATTTTCAAAGTTCGTGTGTTGGTTGCTGAGCAAATTTTTTTGTAGGAGAAATTCAAGGGTTTTTACTATGAAAATCGTGACTCCTTGCTCGCGTCATTTTATGAGGGCAATGATCTGATTTAATCGCGGGTTTATTCCTGCAACCTGGGCATTTCTGAAAACGCGTTGTTCTTGTGCTCGTGATTACTAGAAAAAGCATGAGGATTTTTGTCTGTGTTTTTTGCGGTTTTTTGGATTGTAAAAATCACGATTTTTGTTCTTTACTCTGTGTGCGACCTGGATTTTTCATGCACGCGTTTTCTGCAAGATGCGTTTCTTTTTTTGATTCGAGGGTTTTCTCTTGGCACCCGATTTCCTTTAATGGCGACCACTTTCTTCGCATTTTTCGTCATATTTTTGGTGTCTTTTGGCGCGTGACCTCTGAGAATGTGTTTTTACAAGGGTTTTCGTCATTTTGGCGTGCAACTGGTTTCTTTGTTTCTGGACATCTTCCTTCAGTTTTCTAGGCGAAGTCGGCTATTTGTTCTTGGTGAAAATCGAGACTCCTTTTTTGAGCTTCGGCCTGGTTATTTGGCGACCTCTAGTTTTGGCCATTTTTGAGTTTTTAGGTGCGAATTTTCAGAGATTTGTCATTTTGAAATTTATTTTTGGATTTTTATTAATTTTTTTGTGGGTTTTTTAATAATTTTTCTCTTTAAAAAAAAATATGATGAGTTTTTGATAATTTTGACCCTTAAAAAAATTCTGTTTGGTTTTTTAATTTTTTGCTTGAAAAAATCATGGGAGGGTTTATAAGGAAAAAATTAAGGGTTTGCTCCTGTATGCCCTAGTCAGGGTTTTCGTAGTTCGGGAGGACTCTTTGGTTTCTGGAAAGGTTTTATCGTTTTTCCTTACAAGCGATGTTATGTATGCTGATCTGTGTTTCGCATTCTGTGCTAGTTACCTGTTTGGTTTTTTCAATTTTATCCTCATAAATCGTTTTTGGGCTTTTGTAATTCGCAGAGTTGCATGGGATTCCTTTGTGGGTTATTACCCTTTTTTTTTTTCCAAAAAACGATGCTTTGTAAACTTCAGTTTCAGAGTTTTGCAATTTTTTCCTCAAAAATCGTGGCTTCTTGCAGCTTGTTCTAGGGCGTTGTGCTCATTTGCAAAATTTTGGAGGTTTTGCCGATTTTTCCTCAAAATCGTGGCAATTGTGGGATAGTTCTATTACCCAACATCAAGTTGGATGTTTTGTGATCAGTTTTGGTCATTTCCAAAAGTTTTGCAGTTTTTGGGAGGGTTAGTGGCAGACTCATCTCAAGTGGCAGAGTCAGTGGTAGGCTCTTGTCTTGTATGGAAAAATGATCTGAGAAGAAGAGGGCAGCCTTCTTTGTTTTTTTTTTGGGCAGTTAGAACGATGACCATTAAGGGAGGGTATTAGAAAACAAAAACAACACTAAAAATTCGCCCGCGATTCTGTTGAAACTAACTCGAGATCTTTTCCAGAATAACCGACGCAATTCTTAGCTAGAAAATCCAACATAAATCTCACATAAGAAGATTTTTACGAATTACAGACTAACAGGCCCACGAAATTCTAAAAGTAAGAACACAAACTTTTGAAAAACAAAACCACGAACCCTAGCTCGTGATTTTCAGAAACCCTACTTCAGCAGGCCCTCCCAAAATCCTGAGCCCTCTCATGAAGGAGACAAGCTCAGACCAGCTCTAATACCATGTTCAAATAATCGATGTTATTATTTACACAAGAAGCAAAAGCTTCAATAAATAGATTACAAAGACGTTGTTTCTAAAAGAAACAAACGTTAATAGAAGACGAAAATAGAAACTAACTAAAAACGACTAGATGACCATTAACTAAACAAATAGAAAGATATTATACTAATAACCATCTCTTCTATAGCAGAAATCTTTGCATCAAATCTTAATGGTAAAAAGACCTTAAGATTTTATGAATAACAAACACTATCTTCAACCTTTTCACCAAGATCCTAAGGGAGTTCACAACTTCATCTACCCTTAGAAAATAAGCAGCCACATTTTCTTCTTCTTTCATTCTCAAACTTTCAAATTGCATTTTGTGAGTTTGAAGTTTGGCCTTCATTAGTTTTTCATCTCCTTCATATGCATTCTTGAGCTTATCCCACATGGCTCGAGCAGTATCACAATGCATGACTTTTACAAATTCAGATTCTGACAATCCACACAATATTGCATTCATGGCCTTTGTGTTGCTTTCAAAAGCTCTCTTTTCATCAACAATGGATGGAGGAGCCAAAGGGACGGTATAGCCTGACACCATGCTGTTCCAAACATCAAAACCAAGTGACATAAGGTAGGCTCGCATTCTAACACACCAAAATGCATAGTTGGAGCCATCAAACAGAGGAGCTCTATTTGTTGCAAGCCCTTCAAGAGCACTCATCTTGTGTGCTAACAGGACCAACCTCCAAGCTTTTAAGCTCTATTTTGAAGGAAACCTTGCTCTGATACCACTTGAGAAGCACACAGGAAATTCTCAAAGGGGCGGGGGGGAGGGCGGGGTGAATCAGTAATTCAAACTATTTCAAAAACTAAGAATGCACAAAACCATATAAAGCATAAATAGAACAACCATTAAGACACGAACACCAAATTTCTCGTGGAAAACCCTTTTGGGTAATAAAACCACGACATCAAATAGCTTTCATAAACAAAAATGGGCTCCAACCCAGATTACAAAAGAGAGAGAGCACCAACTCCCCGAACGGACTCAAGCACCAACTCCAGTAGCTCAAGCACCAACTTCAAAAAATAAACTCAAACACCTGTCATAGGAGAATAAAAGAAATCAAGTCTAGAGAAACCCATCACCATAGCTTATACATATCCCCCGTTGAATGAAGATGCCGACTAAACCATTTTTCACTTAGAATTCACTTACACAACATATTCGTAGATTTTTAAACCAAAAAAAAAAACTTTTAGCTGTAACTTCTGCCCAGAATATTATCTCATGCCAAGGAAAAATGAATTTTTTTGAAGACCACAATCTAACACCGAACCGCTTCAGAAAAACACAATACCCATAAATCAAACCATAAACACAAGTAACTCCAAACTAGTGAATGCAAAAATCTGGGTGAATAAAATCAGCTGCCCTCAAAAATAGATGTCAGAGAAACATTGAACTCTGCAATCTTATAATTAGCTGCCTGAACAGAATTCTAAAAGATCCTCTTGAAATTATCAGACCATTTCAAAACACGTACTATAAACTGGCAGTCACAAGAAAACATGACTTCCACTTAAAATATTTTGAAACGGTTGCCACAGATAGTATGCGCTTAATTTTTTGGTCTCCAGAATAAAATACAGCCACTACATACAAATAAAACGCTGACATTGAAATCATTCGGTGAATGTAAAGAGAAAATTTGCCATAATTTCTGAAGCCGTCCTGTTTAATTTTTGAAGCTGTCCTCATTAAAGTTATTAACAGATTTTCCAAAATCAATGCAAAGCAAGGTAATCTCCCTTTCTCAGGCCTGGAGGATAATTTTTGAGCAATTTTTGAAAATCCATGAAGGCATCCACCAAGACTATAAATAGTCCACACTCTTAACAATTGTTGAAGCTGTCATTAAATAAAAGAGCTGCTCCAATATAACTGGCCAATAGAATTCAATGCAGCCCAATATTATCTCAAGAGGAAGTCAATATATGTATTCAAATAAACACATCCCCTGATATTATTGAATCCAATAAAGACGTCCGAGCCATTGCTAGAAGGAAGAGCCGATAAATAGAAAAACGATATCCTCAGTCAAATTAAAAACAACACAACTCTGCTGAAAAATGATTTGTCATTAAAAACCGACTTCATTCAGATTCCCGTGAAATTAATCATCTTTACATGCTATTGGAAAAATGTCAAATACTCTTTTTAATTAAGCCACTTCAACCAAAAAGAGCCGCTCGAAAAGATTATAAAAAGCTTTAATAAATTTCTGAAGCCGTTTCATCCAAGGTGCTATCGCTGTCTTCAGAAAACCACCCTCAAAGATTTGGAAGCAAATCGCACATTTGAGCATTGAAAAGTCCACCATATTAAAATAAAAATTTGTGGCACATATGCTGACAAGTAGACAACAAAGAAGCTGATGCAGACACACTCTCTGCTCAAACAGACACCCAGGCAGCTCAAGTAGGCAACCAAGGAGCTCAAGCTGCTCAACCAGACATACAAGTAGCTGAAGCAGGCAAGTAAAGAGCTCAAGCAGCTCAACCAGACATACAAGTAGCTGAAGCAGGCAAGTAAAGAGCTCAAGCAGCTCAACCAAGCAAGTAGACACCTCAACCAGGCAAGTAAAGAGCTCAAGCAACTCAACCAAACAAGTAGACACCTCAACCAAAAAGGCAACCGACTCAATTAAACGGTGATGAATAATCAACAACTTGACAAGCTCAAAAAATCCTTGACATCAATGACAAAAACTCCAACATTGAGGAGTGCATGTGAAGTGTGGTGGTTGCAAATAAACATCTGCACATCTCTCGCATCATTTACCATTGCTCTACTCCAATCAATCTTCTCGATATCCTTGAGTGCATTGTTCATGGCATGCACACAACATGGAGTCCACCAAATATGCCTATAAGCTGCCTTAACAAGTCCCCCTTCAGCTTTGCACACATGTGCTGCATTTATCACTATTTGGACCACATTTTTCGGCCCAACCTCCTCAATAGCCTCCTTGAGGACCTAAAACTAAAAATCAGTATCTTTGCGATACCTTGAACAATCAACTGCCTTAAGAAAATATGGGCCCTCTATACACGTAATCATGATATTAATGAGTGGATGATGGCTAATGTCTGTCCACCCATCCATGACTATCCTACATCCTGTCTTAACCCAACATTCTTTCATCTTCTCCATCAACAAATTGATCTTGGAATAGTTCTTATCCAAGATCGTGGTCCTCAATTTCATCTCACCTGGTGGCACATATGATGGTCCTCCCCTTGCCACCATCGATATCATCTCCTTATAATAAGGAGATTGGACTACATGAAATGGGATGCCATTGGCAAAGAACAACTTGCCAATGGCATCATCTATGTCATCCTTGAGTTGCACATTAAACAAATCTGCTATGGGGTTACTTTGAGCTTGACTTTGCAATTTCCCTTTCCCCCTCCTCTCTTTTGCATAGGCATTGGAAAAAGAACCTGGTGCCCCTCCTACTCTAATCTGCAAAGTATGGCTGGAACTTTGTGGTTGGCTATGCTAAAGATGTGTCCTATGAAGCAAAGTAGTAGGCACAGGTGCAACTGTAGCTGGACTATCATCAAGAACACCCCATCACTTATTTATTTCAGCTCTCATTTTTTGAGGTTTTCCGGTTTTGCCAAAAACGAACATATCTCCACACCTTTTCCTCTAATGAAAAGAAGGTGTGCATTAACTCTAATAATGCTCCCAAACCACTCTACATCACAAAAGTGGCACTTCCACCTCCTTGTGCCACCAGATGTTGCCCTTGGCTTGCCTGGAAATTTTGTTGCAAACTGTCTGAGAGGGGATTTGTGATCAAAAAGGACCCCTAGCATATGGTGCCAGTAATGCAGAAGGGCACTCTGTAGTACTTGCTTCGTTTGCCATGGAACTAGTTTAGGCTTCAAGCTCAGCCCCATGGTCACTCCCCTCAGCCTCAAGAGCATATTCAGATTCAGGATCACTATGAGAATGAACCTCTACCTTATCCTCACTCATGTCATGAGAGCTCATTGTGACACTGCAATAAATAAATAAATTCTATAAGTGCCTAGTTTCAGCCTAGTTTAACAAATTTGAAAATAAAATTTTAAAGTTTGATGTTGAATCTTGATGGAAAGATGAAAAATGAACAATGAGCCTTGAAATGAAAATATGAATATGCATTTGCAGCCATGTTTATGAAATTACGATTAACATTGTTCATTTTCATCTTTCCATCAAGATTCAACATCAAACTACGTTTTGAAATTATTTTCCAAATACAATGCATTGCAGTGACCATTTAATGCAATATTTTTTCAATTTCTACTAATTGTTTTAAAGGTTTTTACTAAAAAAAAAACCACCTCTTTGCAAAACAGTGCAAAAGAAATAAAAAAATCCCTTTTGAAAATGAAATAAAAAACCTTCATTTCAAAAATCACTTTAGGGATTTGAACCCTTGACCTCTTGATAACTAAGCCTCTGCATAAAACAACCATATCTATCCTCCTAAGCTCTCTACTGAGTCTTTACTTATCTCAAATTCTCTTTAAAGCATTTTAAAAAGAGAAAAATGAATAAAGAAAATAGAAAAGTCATGAGGTGAGTCCTCTCCAATAGCAGTGCTCACATGCCAGCTTTTTCAACATCAGCTATGAAAAGAATCAGCTTCAAGAACTCTCCACCTTGTGTGGTCTGCTGGGGTACCTGCTTAAACCTTATGAAAATAATTTAATAAAAGAAAGCTTTAGGGACTCAAGGTACTTTCTGTCATTAATCTGAATATTCGTTGTTCAACAGCTTTCATATACGTGCCTTCCTCTCTGCCTGCTTTGCAGGAGTCCTTAATATTGAACAGATTTCATAAATTAATCTGCTTTTGCCAGGTGTCCAAGTTGTTTGGCATCTGCAAATGCCTCTATTTTCACAGCTGTGTGAACTTGCTTCAGGAAGAATCATCTTGTCCAGGCACACGATCAGATCACTTTGATACCACTTTTTAGAATTAGAGGAAATTGTCTGTCACCTCACTAGTGCACAAGCATGTTATTTATCTTCAAAAAAATTACATCAAAGGTGTCTGTATGTGGTTAAACTCTGCATATAAAAGAGGAAGTTTAACAACTTCCAGAGCCACTTTGTTGGCAACCAATAAAGCAACTACCAATTAGTTGCCTTGGAGCAAACAAATAATCAACACATTCCCACCTCTCTCACTTTCATTCAAAATGCCAAATGCCACACTTGCTATCATTAATGAAAAATAAAAAAATATCCGTAGGGTTATCAAAATAAATTAGTACAATACTCCTTTGAAGATGAAATTTAGCATTTGCTTATTTTTATTTTTCACGCTGGATTCACTTTATTTTTTATCATTCAGATGCTGAAGAACCTAACAGGTGATGTTGTGCGGAATTCTCATATTTCTCACCGATAATCTACCTCACAAATACCTCTCATGATTGTCTTTCCCCACAATCTTTTTTTTTTACCACCATTTCACTTTCACAGGCCTTCGTACTTTCACACAGCGAGCAGGAGAAATCTAAAGAGAGCGTTGACACACATATGTGATGAGCCTTGCTTTTCTCTTTTTCTACACTTGAAGAGTAAAATGCATTAGTGGAAGATAATTCAATGTAGAGAAATTGCTCTTGCTAAAAAGATGCAGTGTCAATTCCTCCTCCTTTGATAGATGCTTCTCACTTTACTTTCACAAAACTCACAGTTTTGTTGTGACAGGAAGACCCATATTTCTCAAATTTGGGGAAACCCATTAATTTACAGCTTATTATTTCTTAAGCTGGCTATTTCAATGCATCTTTAGGCTTTTTATCATCTCTAATGTTAAATGCTTCTTATTTCTTTGTTTCTTCTAAAAAAGATCTTAATTGCCAGGTGATGGGCATATAGGTATTAAGTTTATCACAGGTAATTGTTTGCTTATTTTAAGATTATCTGTTCCTGGTGTTACCCTTATCCACTTTGTATTTCGTTGGTTAGTGAGATGGAAACACTTGGCACAATTATGCTACCCTTTGCTCTGTATTCTGCTTTTGGTTTGTGTTTTAGTTTAGCTTAAATCATGAGGGACTGAGATTATGGCACTTGTTGCAATCCCATGCTAGCCTGTCAAGATTGTGGTTTATTTGTGATCCCAACTCTTCCTCTCTATTTTTGGTTGTCTTTGCAACCAGGAGGCCTAGCTGTTCAACCAAGTTGGCAGGATGCTGGTTCTTGTCTGCTTCTCATGTTATTGCTCTGTGTTCTTTGTTTGGTGGTCTTTTTCCCTTTTTCCCTTGTGAGATTGTTGGATCATGACACCTGTTACAATCCCAGAGCCTCCTCTGAGTCCTATGTCAGGTACTATTAGAAAGGATTGTGCAGTGCCCTGTTTGTATTTAAGGTGTGGGATCTTGACGAATATCAAGTATTTGTCAAGATCCTGCTTCTTTGCAGTATTTGAAAAAGGCACATTTGTGAAGCCTCATTTCAAAGTGTAAATGGGTGAGATCATGATAATCGTCATCATCATACTCTTCCTTGAATATTATACTACTTTTACTTGCTTGAATATTATACTACTTTTACTTGCTTGGGATGTTTTTACTTGATATTTTTTCACCATTGATTTTGCTGGTGTGTAGTGGGGCTTTCTTTTAGTTGTAATCACTATATCTTTAGGGTCATTGTGATTCCTATGGAATTTGCTTTTAGAGCTTGTGTTAAGTGATTTTCCTTAATCTTGAGAAATTATCCTATCACATCACTAATCATTCTTCATGGTGCCATTAAGGCTAGCCCTTTCAAACTACAATTCATCTTCTTCTCCTCACCACTTACAGAAAGGTAATTAACATCTTTAGAGGTCTGCAAGCTCTTGGATCTTTGTGAAAGAAGTTCTCAGTATAGTGTGGAAGTAGGTAAAGAATTTGGAATGAGTAGAAAAAAGGAACTTAGACAAAGGAAAAATTCTGTTTCACTTAGCACCGACATTGATTAATATGGAGATACAAAGCTTTCAACAAGAATTTGTAATCACAAACATTATTCATCTTTGAATTTCCATTTCAAATGTGGTACTTGCATGGATACTCTGTTTACTGCATACTTGCTATACTACCAATTGAAATAATCTACAGATAAAAAACAGTACATACCAGATTGATTTTATGAGATTAACATAGTAAATGCTTTATTGAGGGTCATGCTTGATAACAATAAATGTAGATCAGGGTGGACTGTCCACAAATCAGATCCCTTCCCTGACCATGGAAAATCCTTTTAGAGGGCCCAATGTTTGTTGGTTAGGTCACAATGATTGGCAAATGCTTACAACTATTTATTAGCATATTATCCAAAACTGACAATGAACTTACAAATAAGTTGGCTTCATAATTACTAACATATTATAACAAGTTCCAATTATGTTAACCAGACACTCACCCAAGACCAACCAGATTTAGAAGAAGAGTATGATATTATTATATATTTATGGATAAGAGAGCCATTCAACACAGAAAGATCTATGGCCTCTTTAGAACTATTTTGCTGACCTCCACAGAATATATAAATTTCCTACCCTGCAACTCTATTTCATATAGGGTTGTGGGTAAATGAATGGTCTTCAAGTTATACTTTTCATGATGTGCTAGAGGATTTGGTAGACCACAGCACAATATTAATACATTGGGCTTCCCCCAAGAAATGTACTTCTAGTAGCTTCAAGGATGATGCGACTCTAATGTGGTGCTTCAATCAGAAAAAGAACACCACTTATGGATATAGGATAATAGGGTCACAGTCATGTGTGAGGTTTGTTGACTGGAACTGTAATGAACTTGGTAGTAAACATTCTCTCCTCCTGTATGTAAAATATATTTCAAAGAGTACAAAATATGGACCTGAGGCATTTATCTGACCTATTATTTAGTGGATTGTCTTTGTGCCTGACACCAACGAGATGGTATTTTTTTCCCAACCCAGAGCTTCTTATTTAGTGGATTGCTTTTGTGCCCAACACCAATGAGATGGGAACCTTTTCCCCACCAACAGCATAGTGTATGAACCCATTTGCTTTCATAGATATGTTTTGTAGAAGCATAACTATTTGTTCCACTGTGTTGATATCTATGACTACTTCTTGACTCTGTATTCAAGGTTTTATGTAGTACTTGCCCCTAGGTTATCCGAAGAGGCCATAAACTCATTAAGGACAATGTGAGATTGGTTCCTGTGTCTGGAAGGAACCTTTGTCAGGATAGGTAGGCTAGCGGAAGCCCCATGCAAGTTGCTGAGGCATATGCTAAATTCTTTGGTAATGCAAGAAGTAGCATACCAAGTTGTTACTAGAGACACTAGTGTGACAAAAATAATAGATTGGCTATGTTTTATTCTTGCCTATTCACAATTATCATCAAAAATTTAACTTTCACCCAGAGCATAGTGTATGAACCCATTTGCTTTCATAGATATGTTTTGTAGAAGCATAACTATTTGATCCACTGTGTTGATATGTATGACTACTTCTTGATTAGGTATTCAAGGTTTTATGTAATACTTGCCCCTAGGTTATCAGAAGAGGCCATAAACTCGTTAAGGACAATGTGAGATTGGTTCTCGTGTCTGGAAGGAACCTTTGTCAGGATAGATAGGCTAGCGGAAGCCCCATGCAAGTTGCTGAGGTATATGCTAAAAATTCTTTGGTAATGCAAGAAGTAGCATACCAAGTTGTTACTAGAGACGCTTGTGTGACAAAACTAATAGATTGACTATGTTTTATTATTCCCTATTCACAAGTTTCATCAAAAATTTGACTTTAGTATTGTTTTGTTCTTTCATATAGTTTTGGTAAAGTCACTTTTTGAGGATATGATAAATTTGGCAGGGTATTTGCTTTCTTAAAATTGCATTCACAGAAGATTGCCCTGAAATGTATAGGCTTGAATATAACTCAGCAGATCAGGATTTGGAAAATGCAGTTAATGATGAGGTAGATAGAAGAAAATTGGAAATGAGGTAGCAAGAAGTTAAAAAACCTCAACATCTAGCACTCTCAATGGTGGTCTCTAAGCAATTGAATCCTCTTTTGCAAACTATTGAAGGTAAACTTGGTCAATCCTAAGCTTCCATGCTCTGTAGACTAGTAGAATCCTATTTTCACTTGTAAGAGCTTAAGGCTCCAATATGAGACTACAGCTACTCCTAGGCATTGTAAGATCTCTTTTCCCTAGCCTCTCCCATCCTTCTCATCCAATTCCCGTTTCATCAGAAATATAACATCTCTTCTTTCTCTTTGCAAAAGACTCTTGTAGGTGCTACTGCTCCATCACAGTCCACAATCTAAGAAGATAACTCTTAGCCTTTCTTTGAATAGTACAATAGGCAATTACAGAAGTCCCTGCGGAATCCCTGCTAGAAGAAGAAGCGGACTTGTCATTAGGAATTGTGGTATCAGAAATGAGGGTAAAGCTTAAGCAGCCGGCACATTGTTTGTTATCTGGGGCATCCGAAACCCCAAATAGCAAACACTGTTTACTTCTGGGAAGAGAAGAGTGTTATTATTTGTACTCTACTAGTTCAAACAGTTTATTGTAAGAAGGGGTTTCAAATTCAAACAATGGTGGTAGAACAACTAGACTTGATGAATGCCATCCAGATTCCGACCCATATGTCTCATCTCATTTTCTCATGATAGAGATGTGGTTTCTGAATCTAAGGGGAGTTCTGCCACTCTTTCTTCTGCTGTTGCTTTTCCTCTTACATCCTTTCCTCTTCACATCTTTACTTTCCTATCTTTTCCTGGTTAAGGCCATTGACACTCTCTTATGAGGCTACCGATATCTCTGCTACTTTGTCTGATATTAGAGCAGATTCAGTGGGCATGTTTATAGAGAGCAATAGATTGTGAAGAAATGTTGTTGAACCAGGATCAATTTAAGGGTAGCAAGATGAATTAATTCACAACTGCAAGGAGTTAAAACTGAAATTAATGATTGATTGTATTTTTCTTTTGATTTTCCTGTAGAGGAAAAGACCCAACTGCTGAGTTGCTCTTCCAAGAGGACTCTGCTGTACTTTTGAATACTCTATGGGGGGGGAGGAGTTTTTGTATCGAGACAATGTTACCTGAGATTAATAATGAAGGACATTTTTTATTCTGCATACCTTTTCTTTAACTGTAAGCAGTGTATATTATGCTTTGAGTTGTGACCAAGTTGGGCAATTGATTTCATTTGAATTCCTGTTATTTTAAGTTTGGTGTGTGATTTGGATGAATACCATCAAAGTCTAGTTTACTTGAGGAAAACACATGGCTGCTGAGTTGATCTTCCAAGAAGACTCTGCCATAATTATGACTTTCAAATACTCTCTCGGGGAGGCAATTTTTGTAGAGACAAATGTTACTTGAAAATTAATAATGAACACTTTTTTTTTTATTCTGCATACCTTTTCTTTAGCTGTAAGCAGTGTGTATTGTGCTTTGATTTATATTTTATAACCAAGTTGGGCAATTGGTTTAATTTGAATTCCTTTTATTTTAAGTTTGTTATGTGATTTGGATGAATACCATTAAAGCCTGGTTTACTTCTTGAGAATTTCTTGAGATAATTCAAATTTCTTTAACATTTGAATTTGGCGTGTGTTAAGAGTTTATGGTTTAGCTTTCTTTATTTGAATTTGTGTTTTTCAACGTTTGCTGGAAAGTCTACTGGATGCCCTGATGGATTGTGTCTAGTTTGTTGATGTTGTAGCTTCGGGCTACATACTTCTGCCTTGATTATTGGACAATAAATTCATATAGCCTAGCGGCTATTCATTTATTTATTAAAGTGAGGAGGCGCTTCACTTGGCAACATAATATAACATTTAATTATTGTGAATAATTAAATGGGGCCGACTTAAAGAAATAATATTTATTATTTATCAATCCTTTATGAGGCCGACCTACTTGAAGAGTCACATCATTTTGTATTTATACAAGGTGGAGTTTGCTCATTTGATTATCAAGTTCATTCATTCATTCACACTCCTTGAAGAAGTTCGCACTTGAGCAACAGATCATTATTTTGAGCAGCAGATCTTCACATTGTTGTAGCGAATATATTTCAAGGAGAAATATATTCATTTTGTATCTTTGCATCTAGGAGAGGTGCTATTATTCATTGTATCAAATTCGGCCTTGTGTTGGGCCTGAGTTGTAAGTAGATTTCTGCTCTTATTCTTGAATATATAAGTGATATATTTGCTGGGTTTTTCTCCCTCGAGTAGGAGGGTTTTCCCAGGGTATCTTGTGTTGTTCATTGTCTTATGTGTTGCATTTTCTGATTGCTTTCATTTCTGATCCTAAAACTAACATGGTATGAGAGCGGGTCTAAGAAAAAGATATTCTGGAAGCGATACAAAAGCCATTGATATTGATTGAAACTTATTTGAGATATGATCCAATGATGGAAGTTGTCGTCGATTCTCATAGTCGATGCAGTATTGATTGCTGGAGCCCTTTAAATTGCAGTTGCCGCAAAAAGACAATCGAGTCCCTTATTGGCAAAGATGGGAAGAATGGACGAAGATTCTTTCTTATTGTAAGCGGCTAAGTATTATTAAAATCGACATCGAGCATGATGACTTATTTGTCATTTGCCACGAAATGTGCGATTGGAGTTATTTCTCACCCTATATCATTGTTGCAGCAAGAAATCTTCATGGCATTGCTGGGAGTCTACATTCAAATGGAAGACGTCGCTATATTTGTCCACCGATCACATTATCGAGTAACTCATTGATATTGTAATGTGGATTTCAGTTGACAGGGAGTTGTCATAGTCGAAATTGCTTATTGGCTTTGGGCTCAAATACGATTGTGTTGCTGTCCGTCTTTCTATCCTGGCCGCGATAGCTTATTTGTTTGTACCTATGCGTTAGGCGTCTCATGTTATCTGGAGGCTTTCACATCACCATAGTGAGTCCGAGAAACTTGGAAGCCGTTTTATCTTGAAGGATTGAAGGATTATTGAATCAAGAAGTTGTAGTAACTGACCCTTCTTTCCTTCTTCATTTGTCTGTTCACGGGAAACAAAGTGAAAGAGTTTTGGCTTATCGCTTGAGTATTGAACTGGAAGCTAAGATAGATGATGTTACATTCATTCGCAGGAGTCTTTCAATTCGCTGAGTAAATCTCACACATGAGGGACACGATTGGCATAAGAGAGGCATGGACTTCTCTCTAGGCACGAGTCTATCATTCATCGCCGCCTGAGCATTTAGTTTATCACACTCTGTATTGGTGCAATAATTTTTTTTCGGGTTGCTGTTCGATTATACTTTGCTTCGTGGGTGTGATAAATAGTGTTGGGTGATCATTGAGGTGTCTCCTACTAAGTGTGACGGTTTCTATTTTCACATTACCTCCTTCAGCGTCTGTGATGGTAGATTGAAGTCTTAGCCTATATGAGAACTGAAGTATCAAATTTGTGCGTGTGATCTGCCTTAGCCAATGAACCCCGATTACTGCCTAGTGTCAGAATATGTGCAACGGCTAGAGCCTTGGCTCGGCCTGATTGCTGTGTTAATCACTCCACTGAGCTTCAAGTGTTGAAGCTTGCACAAAGGTCTAAGTGCAACATATAAGGAGAAATTGTTTAACAGCTGCAAGCCAAGCACCTGACTGCATCCATAGAATTGACCAACATAAAGAGATAAGTATTTCATGTTGAATAATGTTCATGAATTTTATATAGTTATTAATTCATGCTATAACATTGGGATAGTGAATCATGCATGCTTCTAGCATTGGCATTTCTCTTTGAGATAGTTGAGTTCTATAGTAATCTCTCTCTCTTTATGGTTCCAGGACGGAGCAAGAGGGTGATGAGAGATTGTGCAGAAAGGAAGAGCTCAAGGCATCTTGTGAGGAAGTCATGCCGACTGGAGAAATGATCAAGCATGGAGTCATAGCTTGCAGCCATAGGACTGAGTTGGTGGCTGGAGACATCTCTCGAAGATGTAGAATCTATTCAGATTGTCTTTGCAATCAGTTCTTCAAAGAGCAGGAATTAACATTCAGAGCAAGTTCTGTGACTCGCTAAGAAGAAGTGAAGGTTGCAGTGTTGCAAGGTTAGGTGCTTAAATCTTTGAAAGACCTCTTCAGTAGTTGAGATCAGAATTGCTCAAGACAGTCAATCTGGATTTAACATTGGTAGCTCCGCAAACCTATTCAAAATAGAGTGATTTGGGATGAGATCAAAGAGGACAGCCCTGAATCTCTATAGAGGCGTGTGCTGGAAACCATTTCTCTAAGGCAAGTGTTGTAGGCTATTTTGGACAAGGAGGTTTGAAGGTTGATGCAAGTACTTGGAGATTCAAAGGAAGTCTACTGAACTAAAAGAGGATGGTGATCCAGTTAAGCCTTTGGAACCAATTGATGGTTTTGAGATTCATGGAAAGGAGTCTCATGTTGCAGATTGAAGAAGGCTTTTGTACAACCTTAAGCAGGCTCCTCGTGCTTGGTATGAGAGGATTGATCGACACCTGATGAGCTTGGACTTCTCCAAGAATGATGCTGATTCAAACCTGTACTTCAAGGTAGTTAATGGTGAGGTATTAATCTTGGTTCTTTATGTTATAATCTATTTCTTATTGGAAAAGAACATCTCATTATCAAATGCAAGGAGTTAGCTTCTGAATTTGATATGAAGGATCTTAAGTACATGCATAACTTCCTTGGTTTAGAAGTATGAGATCATTCTAAGTCAAGGGAAGTATACATTAGACATCTTGAAGAGATTTGGCATGATGGATTGCAAATCCATGTCTACACCTATTGGAAACCAATTTGAAGAAGTTGAGCGAGTCTGCAGCTAGTTCAGATCTGGTGGATCCTACTATGTTTAGTTTGTTGTTTGGATTGTTGATGTATCTAGTCAATACTAGACCAGATATTTGCTATGTAGTGAGTGCACTTAGTCAGTTCATGTGTGAACCAAGGAAAATACACCTAGTTGTAGCGAAGCATACCCTAAGATACTTGCGTGGTACAGTTGGGTATGGATTGAGATATTTTTCTGGTGTGGACTTGAAGCTACATGGTTATACTGATTCTGATTGGGCAAGCTGTGTTGCTGATCGGAAGAGCACCTCTAGATGTTGTTTCAGTTTGGGGTCTGCGATGATCTCCTGGTGTAGCAGGAAGCAGTCTTCAGTGGCGATAAGCACCGCAGAGGCCGAGTACATTGCAGCATGTGTGGCAGCTCGAGAAGCAGTGTGGCTTCAGAAGCTCCTTGCAGGATTGTTTGGACAATCATTGGAGCTGACTATCATTCATTGTGATAATCAAAGTTGTGTGAAGCTTTCTGTCAATCCAATGTTTCATGACAGAATCAGACATGTTGAGATCAAATACCACTATATCAGAGATATGGTATTGAGGAAAGCAATCCAGTTGAAGTATATTAGCACCGATGAGCAGACGACAGACATTCTCACCAAGCCTCTCTCCAGAGTAAAGTTTGTGTACTTTAGAGACAAGCTTGGTATTGTGGAGAATGAAGCCCTAGCTGAGAGGGAGACTCATCTTCAGTGATCTTCTGAAATTTGAGGTGTAAGCCCTTATTAATGCATTTTTTCTCTGTGAGAGAAATTTGAGGTGAAAGCCCTTGTTTCCACCCTCTGGGAGTAGCCATGGTGGATGTCATGTTGAGTGACTCCATGACAACATCACGTGAGAGAGTCCGTGATGATTTTCTTGTACTTGTGTTTATTCACCCTCTGGGAGTATCCATGGTGAACATCATGTTGAGATGACGACATCACGTTGAGTGATTCCGTAATGGGCACTTGTGCACATATGCTTTACCATACATGGGAGTAGCCATGATGGTTGATATTACGATTGAGTGAATCCGTGATGAGCCCCTTTCACATATGGGTGTAGCCATTGTCGGTGTCATGTTGAGAGATTCCATGACAATGTGTATCGGAAGTATTCCTCCCTAGCTAAGAGGGAGTGTTGATGTTGTAGCTTCGGGATACATACTTCCGCCTTGATTATTGGACAATAAATTCATATAACTTAGCGGCTATTCATTTATTTATTAAAGTGAAGAGGCGCTTCACTTGGCAACATAATATAACATTTAATTAAATGGGGCTGACTTAAAGAAATAATATTTATTATTTATCAATCCTTTATGAGGCCGACCTACTTGAAGAGTCGCATCATTTTGTATTTATACAAGGTGGAGTTTGCTCATTTGATTATCAAGTTCATTCATTCATTCGCACTCCTTGAAGAAGTTCGCACTTGAGCAACAAATCATTATTTTGAGCAGCAGATCATCATCTTGAGCAGCAGATCTTCACGTTGTTGCAGCGAATATATTTCAAGGAGAAATATATTCATTTTGTATCTTTGCATCTAGGAGAGGTGCTATTATTCATTGTATCAAATTCGGCCTTGTGTTGTGCCTGAGTTGTAAGCAGATTTCTGCTCTTATTCCTGAATATATAAGTGATATATTTGCTGGGTTTTTCTCCCTCGAGTAGGAGGGTTTTCCTAGGGTATCTTGTGGTGTTCATTGTCTTATGTGTTGCATTTTCTGATTGCTTTCATTTCTGATCCTAAAACTAACATAGTTTAGACTATTTCAGGGTGATTCAATTCTGTTTTATTATAATTGCAGAATTTGATCAAATATTTTTTTTACAATTTTCTCATTGAGGACTCCAAATAAATGTCCAAGTAGAGGATCATTTCAAGTTTTAATTTTTTCATAATTTTGTTCTCTTTGATTCGACAGCAGGAGAACAGATTTAGATTTGTTGATTTAAGATAGCTTCGGTTAGATATAAATGATGATTGCATTCATGCATCATCATCATTTATATTTAACCAAACTGTTCTTAAAATATAAAACCATCAAATAAGTTATTCGAATTTCAGATAATGATGATAGAAATTTACATATGAATAAAATCGGATTTCATATTAGATGATTGCTGTGTGTTAAATACACGCATGGATAACACCGAATGTTTGTCGGTTGTTAAGGGAACTCGCGCGCCCAAGGGACACGTCTCATGACACGTCGTCTCATGAGACGCGTCTCTCCTTGAGGCGTGTCTCCCTCATATAAATGGGTCTTCATTCTCTAACTTGCAAACATCGAAATCAATAAATGTTTTGCTATCAACACATTCGAAAGATAAAGAAGAAAATCTGACTTAGAATTCTTACACAGAAAATCGGACTTAGAATTTCCATAGGTTTCTTAGGATCCAAATTTGATAAGATTTGTTTACATTTACATGGTATCAGAGCTAGGTTGAGTGAATCAAAATCAAATCTAGATATCAGATTACTTAGGAAAAATTTGCATTTTTGAGAAATCGAATTTACATCACATTCTTCATAATGTCAAGTGTGATCAGATTTGAAGATCGCCTTGAAGGAGCAAACAACTTCACATCATGGAAATTCAGAATCATGATGATTCTTAAAGAAAATAAGTTACTCTTTTGTGAGAGAAAACAAAAGGGAACCTAAGGATGATCCTGAGAAAACACAATGGATTGAAAACAATGAAAAGGCCATGAAAATCTTAGTAGATGCAGTTAGGGATCATATAGTGCCCATCCTTGCAAAACATGAAACTGCATATCTAATGCTCAAATCTCTTGAGAGCACCAATGAGATAAACAACACCAGTAGGACTCTTGCATTAAAAAGGCAAATCAACAATGTCCAAATAAACAAAGGAGAAACCATTAATGCATACATCATGAGGATCATTGAACTAAGGGATCAATTATCCACAATTGTATATCAAATTGATAGCAAAGAGTTAACTCTAATTGCACTAAGAGGCCTACCAAACTCATGGGAGTCATTTGTTCAAGGAATAAGTGTGAGATCTAAACTCCCCAAGTTTGATAGGCTAAGAACAGACTGCCTACAAGAGGAAACAAGACTCTCAACAAAAGAAAACAAACAAAAGAACATAGATGAAGACATTCATGTGCTCAACACAACATCTAATAAAAGGAGTAAGAAAAACTCCTATAGGAAAGGATCATTTAAAAGAAAGAGAAATTCCTATGGAAAAGGATCTTTCAAGAAGAAAGACATCTCTCAAGTACAATGTTTCAGATGTGATCAATATGGCCACTATGCAATGAAGTGCCCTGACAGATCAAAACAACAAGCATCCTTTGCTAAAGTAGGAAAGTCAAATTCAGACCATGAATCTGAGAAATTTGTATTCTATTCAGCCTTATCTAGTCAAGTATCTAACAACACCCACAACTGGGTAATTGATAGTGGTTCCTTTAGACATATCACAGGGTTCAGAGAACACTTAGACACTATGACTGAAAAGACTAATGAAGAAGTAACCATTGGGGATGATTCTGCACACCCTGTAAAAGGGGTTGGAACTTGCTCCATCAAATTGAAATTTGGTCTCTCCCTTCAACTCATTGGAGTTTTATTTGTACCTGAAATAAAGAGGAATCTAATATCCATCTCTGCCCTTGAAGACAATGGATATAGAGTTACCTTTATGGATGGGAAAGTTCTAGCATGGCCTAAGAACTCAACTATCAAGAAAGCCCAAACCATAGGTATAAGACAAGGGTATGTTTACAAACTATGCACTGAGGTTAAGCAAGCCCTTACCCTTGATACTTCTAATTCAAATGAAATTTGGCATAGAAGATTAGGACACCTTCATTTCCATGCCCTACCTTCTGTGGAAAAACTTGTTACAAGATTACCTAAGTTAAAACCATCTAATGAAGGAACTTGTAAAGGTTGTGCCCTAGGAAAGAATACAAAGGTATCCTTTCACAATAGCTTGAGTAAAATCATAAATGTATTAGAACTGGTTCACTCTGATTTATGTGGACCCATGTCTGTACCTTCCAAGGCAGGCTTTCTATACTATGTCATATTTATAGATGACTTCTCTAGGAAGACCTGGATTTATTTCCTTAAGTGTAAAGAGTCAATAGAAATCCTTAAAAGGTTCAAGGAGTTCAGAGCTCTTACTGAAAACTTCTCTGGGAAGAAAATAAAAATCTTAAGGACAGACAATGGGAAAGAATACACCTCTGAAATTTTTAAGGAATTCTGCATGAATGCCGGGATTAAGAGGGAGTTTACAGTAGAATACAACCCTCAACAAAATGGGGTTGCTAAAAGGAAAAATAGAACCATTGTAGAAGCTGTTAAAGCAATGTTGCTTGACTAGAACATTGAAACCTCATTCTGGGCAGAAGCCTCTAGAACTGCTGTCTACATTCAAAATAGATGTCCTCATTCTCATCTAGATAACAAAACTCCTAAAGAAGTTTTTACCGGCACAAAACCTGATGTTAGTCATTTTAGGATTTTTGGTTGCCCTGTCTATATTCATGTGCCCAAGGAGAAGAGATTCAAACTAAAACCTTCCGGAAAGAGACGAGTATTTGTGGGATATAGTGAAACCTCCAAGGCCTACAGGATATTCATACCCGGGCATAAACAAATTGAATTGAGCAGAGATGTCATCTTTGAAGAAGACATTGCATTCAAAAGTTCTAGTGAGATGGAAACTTATTCCCCTAGAGTATTAGAAGTGGAACCTGCTCCTGAGATTCAGAGGGAGTATCCTGAGGAAATGCCAAATGAACTTCAATCTTCTTCAGATGAGAATCCAAATGACAACGGTAGAAAGAGGCCACTTTGGGCTAGAAAGATGATCAAAGAAGCTGAGAATCATGCAGCAACCAAAGGAACGTTTAGGGAAAGTAAAAGACCCAAACGATTCTCAAGCTATGTTGCTCTAATGAATAACATCATAAATTCAGAACCTGTCAGTGTTACAAAAGCCTTCAGACATCAAGTATGGAAGGACGCAATGACGGAAGAATATCAGTCCATTCTAAAGAATGATGTATGGGATATAGTGCCTAGACCAAAAGAGAAATCTGTTGTCTCTTCTAAATGGTTCTTCAAAATCAAGCATGCTGCTGATGGCATTATAGAAAAACATAAGGCACGTTTTGTGGCCAGAGGTTTTTCACAAAAGGAAGGCATTGATTATGAAGAAACATTTGCATCTGTTGCTTGCTACACATCTATGAGAGCAGTGATAGCCATTGCAACAACTAAAGGCTGGAAGATTCATCAGATGGATGTGAAAACTGCCTTTCTAAATGGGACCATTGAAGAGGAAGTCTATCTAGAACAACCTAAAGGTTTTGTGATACATAAACCTGACTCACATGTATGTAGACTAAAGAAAGCACTCTATGGACTTAAACAGGCTCCCAGGGCTTGGTATGAAAGAATTGACAGCTACCTCTTGGGACTAGGATTTTCCAAGAATGATGCAGACCCAAATCTTTACTTTAAGACTTGGGCATTTTACACTACTTACTAGGTTTGGAAGTTTGGTAGAAATCAGATAGCATCATATTAAATCAAGGAAAGTATACTATTGATATTCTGAAGAGATTTGGAATGGTGGATTGTAAACCCATGTCTACACCTATGGAAACCAACCTTCACAAACTGAAAGAAGCAGCAGTAGAATCCAAGTATGCAGATCCAACCCTATATAGACAAATGATTGGATCCTTGATGTACCTGGTTAACACCAGACTTGATATTTGCTATGCAGTGAATGCTCTTAGCCAGTTCATGTGTAAGCCAAAAGAAATTCACCTTATGGCTGTGAAACATATATTGAGATATCTTCAAGGCACTATTGGATATGGTCTTCTTTACAAAAATGACCAACTAGATCTACATGGATACTTTGATTCAGATTGGGCTGGACGTGTAACCGATCGGAAAAGCACATCAGGATGTTGCTTCAGTTTAGGATCGGCTATGATCTCTTGGATCTGCAGAAAACAGTCTTCAGTAGCACAAAGCTCGACAAAAACTAAATACATTGCTGCCTCTATGGGGGCAAGAGAAGCAGTTTGGCTCCGAAAATTGCTTGTGGGACTCTTTGGTGAAACCTTGAATCCTACTATCATTCATTGTGATAATCAGAGTTGCATTAAGCTCTTTGTAAATCTAGTATTCCATGATAGATCTAAGCATATTGAGATCCCCTACCATTATGTAAGAGATATGGTAGAAAGGAATGTAATCCAGTTGGAGTATATTAGTACAAATGATCAAACTGCAGACATTCTCACCAAACCTCTCTCTAGAGTCAAGGTTGAACACTTCAGGAAGAAACTTGGTATGGTTGAAATGTAATTTGATATTATGTTTGAAATTCAAATTATCTATAAGTTGTACTAATATATTTAAAGATGTTTAATGTGTAAACTCTTTTGTCATGTGTGTAACTCCATGACCTTATGGGCCTGCTCCCCCTGTGTACATTATTGAAAGGTGACGATCTTTCTAATAATGAACACTTGTATATGACATTGTAAAGTGACGACTCTACAATGATGAGTTGAACTATCATGATAGATATCATGTGACTTGATATCTGTGGACATGTCATGATAGTATCTCTTGGACACTTTGATGGATATCATGGGACTTGATGTCATTTGAAGATCATTGTGATCCTTAAGAGATAATCATGGTGGATAATTATATATCCGTGGATATGCCATGAATTATTATGGTAGACATCATGTGACTTGATCTCAGTGCACATACCATAATGAAGATGTGATTATGAAGAATGTCATGTGACTTGACAATATTGAGAAAACATATCATATCTTCGATATCACGTGTGAAGGTGATATCTCCACTTATTTGATTTGGAATATCTTCCCTAGCTAAGAGGGAGTGTTGATTTAAGATAGCTTCGGTCAGATATAAATGATGATTGCATTCACCAAATCAAATAAGTGGAGATATCATATAAAACCATCAAATAAGTTATTCGAATTTCAAATAATGATGATCGAAATTTACATATGAATAAAATCGGATTTCATATTAGATGATTGCTGTGTGTTAAATACATGCATGGATAACACCGAATGTTTGTCGGTTGTTAAGGGAACCCGCGCGCCCAAGGGACACGTCCCATGAGCGGACGTGTCTTCATCTTGTGGAGACACGTCCTCTCATGAGACACGTCTCTCCTTGAGGTGTGTCTCCCTCATATAAATGGGACTTCATTCTCTAACTTGCAAACATCGAAATCAATAAATGTTCTGCAGTCAGCACATTCAAAAGATAAAGAAGAAAATCTGACTTAGAATTCTTACACAGAAAATCAGACTTAGAATTTCCATAGGTTTCTTAGGATCCAAATTTGATAAGATTTGTTTACATTTACAAGATTTTAAATTGTTTTCTTAAGATATTCTATTTAAGGTAACCCATACCTTGAATCTTAAGATAGATGATCTTATAATCTTTCACTGTAAGCTGTGGACTTCACCTATTTAACACATTGTAACTATCTTTGTTCAAAAGAAAAACTTCTAGAAGAGAGTATCTTTTCAGAAATGAATTCAGGGCAGTGTTCTTTGCCAATGCCCAACATACACCTCTCATTTTGATCTCTCTTGCAAACTTGTCAACATAGGGACTTCTTAAGCAGATGGAATAAAACTGAATATCCCAGTTACTGTTAAAAAATCAAACGCATTCATGATAATGGAGATGAACTCAGCAATCCTCAGAGAAGTTGGGCTTATCAAACCCACTATCAATTCACTTTTCAAGCTCCTTTTAATTAAGATGAAAGTAAATACAGATGTAATGCAATCAGAGCTGTAATGCTTCACTAAAATTGAATTATAAAGATCAGAAGACAAAATAGGCAACATAAAATGCTTGCCAATGAGCTTAAGCCAAGGGTTCCCAAATCATTTATTTTCAATTCCAGCTTAGAAGCCTTATGTAAAACAATGGTATCCCAAGAACCAGGTTCCCCATCTTCTTCATCGAAGTCAGCTACATCCATTGCAGGAGGCATAGGCTGTTATACTGAGAGAGCTGTGGTTTATGGAATTCACATAGTTTTGGGGATGATCAAGCCTGAAAGTGGTTTTCCCTTACTTGCCAACAAATCCTTACATGCAGTACATTACAATTGGTATCATGACTGATCATATTACAGTTAATCTTATACAAATTTCCAGAAACAACGATCATATCTGTAGAGGCAATATAATTCCTAAATCATACAATAGCCTGGGTGATAAGTAGTCTACAAACTTAAAACACTTTCCCCCTCCAATTCTTGAGCTTCCAGCTCCCCTCCATCTTTATTACATGTATGTAGCTGTACCATGATGGAGTGATGATGGTAAAGTTTGTAAAGTTAGGAGAAGAATTCATTCATAAGATTCTCAGCCTTGGGTCCTTTTGTACCATGGTTTTATGCTTTTTGATTATAGGCATCAAATGTAATTTTGATCATTAAGAGGCATAAGAAGGTGCCACAGGCTAATCAATTATATGGGAATAATAAGAAAGAAGAACAATGGAATAATTTTAGAAATAAAAAATAATTTAGAAAATGATGAAATTTAACATATATCTTTGGCGGGCAATGAGATTTAAATGAATGTTATTTATGGAGGAACACAGTGCCTTAGGTCATGGGTCCTGCACAAGTTTAAAAATTGATAACTTTGGGTAATGTAATTGATTCACATTAATTGGTATGCAGAATTTAGATCTTTTCTTTCCAGTTGTAAAACAAAATTGGGTGAAATTTCAATACAATAGTATTTGAATCTGTTTTTGTTTGCTTTCATAGAAAACTTCCTATTTTCATGGCTTGTGTCCTTCAACTTAATTTTTTTCCTATATTGGTTCTTTCTCAACTTGTTGATAACGAGAATTTTAGTTTGCTTATGAAGTGGGTGCATTTTAGGGATTCTTTTCTTATCTAATATTTGTCTCTTGATGATTTCAGTGCGCAAGGCAAGGTTTTGCGCTGGCATTTACAACACTGGTTGCTTCAATTCCATGTGTTGAACTGGATGCCTTGGTGAAGATCATTGAGGAGTTATTGGAGGTTACTTCCTCAATGAAGGGTCAGGTCTGAGTTATACTTTACCTGCTAGAGCACCTTTTAACATTGTTGTGCAAGTTTTAAAGTGACAGGGAGTTGCAGTTGCCAAAAGCAATTTACTTTAGCAGTGAATGAAAGAGTGTGTGAACAACTATGTCTGCATATTGCCAGAGTTGGACATTTGATTTAGCCTGATTAGTAGTTACAGGATGTAGTTGATAGGTAAAATATATTCAAAATAGAGGTCTCCCAAGTACCATCTGGTTTGCCCATGCTTATTAATCTTAATGAAAAGGACGACAAGGTTTGTGATGGGTGTACATAGACTGTTTGCTCATGCTTATACAATTTTCTCAACAAAGATGCAATATTAAGGGAAGTGGAAGAGCTTGATTCTTCTCATTCCTTATTCCCTTAAAATGTGCTAAAGAAAAAAAATGAGGTTTCAATTTCCATCCTCATGGGCACACAAAAAAGAAAAAAGAAAGGTTTTATATACAAAATTAAATGTTCAATTTTCAAAATAACAAATCTATTATACTTTGGATTAATATTCCTAACTTTCCAATATAAAACATGGAATATTGGAATTTGGAAGAAACACAATACAAATATTTAATGAAGTATCGATATTTCTGCCATCATGTAAGGATCATGATTACAATACTCAGTATTTGGGAAAAGTAAAACATATTGATATTACATATTTGCAAAAAGAAAAAAATCAAGAGAAAATCAATCAAAGATTACTGTAGGCAGGTTAGAGGTCACTTGGGTTAGAGTAGTTAATTCTAAGTAACCTTATTATGATTAAGTTGCCACAAGGCATATTTTACTTTGTAGCATGATTAATCATAGGTATGGCTATATGGAAAAGGATCATCAAAGGTGTATCTCTGACGATGACCCTAGATTGATATTTAGTTTCACTCTTTTTGGTACTGAAACATCATAATTCACTGCTATTATTTTCTTAGCTGAATACATCTGTTGCTATGTACTATTATTTGCTATTACTGTGATGCTGCTTACTAAACTTCTTAATTGAGCTATGCAAACACACTGGGATGAATATCTGTTACCATTGGTGAATCTGACATGGCAGGATGAGAAAACTTATATGTTGTTGTTTGTAGCCAACAGCTATGAGTGTCAAGTATGCAACAATCCACCAAATAATGAGCAAACAACCAAGCAGAAAGTGAGAGAATTCAGGAGGTCAGTAAGATTGTGGAGAAGGAGCATTTAATTGATATAAGTATCAGTCAAAATCTTGTGTCAAAAACAAAAGTTGACTCATTGTTAGCACAGATTGGGTGACTCGAATTATACAAGCTGAACATGAGGAAGGGAGGAACCGAAATTAATTGCCAGGAAGGACTCAGATTTGATTATCTACATCTTTTGAAATAAGAAACAACTGTCATTTGGACCAATGAATTTCCCACAGAAGTGAAAATTCATATAATTTAACGAAAGTCCATTATAATGGAAGAGATTGGAGACAAAACTTTATTTGATTCCTGAACCAGCCCTGTTTGGTGGTGAACCTAATCGAGATCCAATGAGCCATTGTCTAAACTGGGATTATAACTTGAAAGAAAATTTGATATAGATGATAAGGTAAGATTGGAGTATTTTCTAGGAACAGCATAAGATTATGTTATTAAGGTTTGATCAATTAAAAGATGATGAAAAGAACATTTGGTAGAAAGTAAAACTGACATTCACAAAAGAAATTTAAAAAAGGTATGTGAATGCCCAAAATTATGTGATTAAATGTTTTGATCAATTAAGAGATGATGTAAATAACATACGGTAAAAAGTAAAACTGATGTTTACAAAAGAAATTAAAAATTGCATGTGAATGCCCAAAATTATTAATTAACTAATCAATATTAAGCAAGGGAAAGATGAGTCTCTCTAGGATAATAACAGAAGATTGCTAAATCTAGAGCAAATATTAGGCAAGGCTATCATAGATGACTAGAAACAATAACATTTCATACGCAGCTTATGATTAGAAAGTTTGAGTAGTAGACACTTAAAAGTATTAAAATACAACTAACATATGTTGGATGTTGAATAACAATTTGTTTACAAAAGAGACTTGAAGAAGATGGAAATGAGTCGAAAACTAGAAAATTAATAAAATTATTAAATAAGGAAGATGACAAATAAGTACAAATTAGGTCTTGGGAATTCTTGAGCACACATATATTAATATGATTATGGGTATATATACATTGTGAAATCTGTTATCACATAACATATATTTGTTTTTATTGTCAAACAACAAACTATTATTGGAACTTACACAATCTGTCTACTGGTTGATCCACACACGTGGAATAACTCCAAGACCCACTCTTATTCCATCACACTCTAAATGGAAATAGACGGACTAACAACTCTTGATGAACTCATTTAATAGTTCATAAAAAAAACAAGGTATGAGTAGGGACATACGCATTTACTTGTGATAAAAAATGGTGGAACTCATCTCACTATGCTTCTTTAGTAGGATTGACCTTACTAGATTATAACCAAGGATAGGGACAAACACATCTACCCATGGAACCAAGGATAGGGACAAATATATCATCAGTTATGAACAGGGACATACACTTCTGTTCACAACAATTATGATTGGGGACAAATACATTCAATCATAATTAACCGACAATTGTGATTGGGTACATACGCATCCAATCACAAATACAAACTATTGATTTTATTTAGATGTATTCCTCCTCACTGTTGTCATGTGGAGGGTCTTCAATAGCTACATTCAGAAACATTCTTCATCATTCTCCACAACCAATGCCTTATCTATACTTAGCTTGCTGTTGAGGAGATCCTGGGCACATTGAATATTGTTTATAATGATTTGCCCCTTTTTCTTGCAATAGAGGCACACAATTTTGTCCTTAGAAAATTGATATCCCTTTGAAGTAGAATAATTGGATCTAAAGGAATGATTAAGCTTGTTTTTGATAAGCATTGCAATTTACTCTATAGTTGAGTCATTTTTCTTAGCTCCTTCATCAATCAAGGTAGTAATTGTGTCTTCTAGGGTAACATTTGTTTTGTTCAATGTGAACACAATATTACCATAGCTGGAAGGCATGCTATTCAACAAAATGGCCTTTGTACCATTATCATCTACCTTTGCTTTTATCCTAACTAGTTGATATATCAAGGAACAAAATTTATTGATATGCTGGACAACATTGTCACCTTCCATCATTTTTAGCCCAAATAACTTTTGCTTTAGTCCCATCTTTGCACTTGATGCTTGTGATTCAGACAAAACACTTAGAGCATCCTGTACTTGCTTTGAGGTCTTTGAGAAGTCAATGTGGTGGAGGTATGCATCTATTGTCCAAGACCAATCAAAGTTTTCTCTCTTTGATCCTTTGTAGTTTATTTTTTGATTCTATCAGCATCGATTGGTTGTGGTGTAGTTCTGCTCACTACATCCCATATATCCTTCTCAATAAAGATCAATTGTGTGGAAGTCTTTACTTTCAAACTTCTTAATCAATGTGTTGTTTTTCTCCATATTAAAAGTACCCCCTTAATCAAAATAAGATTGAAGGTGTTAGGTTCCACCAATAATACACCTTCAATAACACTTTTAGCCTAAGTTAGCAGGTCCTTCACTTTTGCCCCTCGTGCCCGTGTGGGTATGGTATGGGTCTTGGTTCATTGCTGGTTCGCCTCAGGGTTCGCTTAGGGTCCCTCTTGGGCACCTCGGGTTCCCTGTGGGTCCCACTGTGACTGAGAGGGACCTTGGGCCAACTTGGGCCGAACCTAAGTGAACCTAGGGGGATCCAAGGGCTGCCCAAAAATAAAGTAGAAAAAAAGTTATTTTTAGAACATTTTTATAAACAAAAAATGCTTGCTTACATAATTTCGCCTTTTAAGTGACAAAATTATGAATATCATTGACTTAGACGTATATTTTTTTTTATTGGCAATTATGAATATCATTATTACATATTATATAATTCTAAATTTTGTGATACATACATACATACATACATACATGCACACACACACTCACAGACACACACACACACATATATATACCCAAGGAGAAAAATTGCCGTACTGGCGTACTCATACCCGTACCTGTATTTGCACCTGGACCCGAACCGGTAACTTAGCTTTTAACACATTGACACCATTATATGGACAATTGATTCTATAAAACCAATACATAATAATACCTTTGTTCCTCTTGTAGAAGCTGTTGGAGATGTAGTTGGGTTCTGTAGACAAGCTGGAAGAAAGGCTCTGCAATCTGCCAAGCCAATTACATATTCTTAGGGAACTATGTAACTTGTGGAAAGCAAAGTCTAGAGACAGTATGCCTTCTGCTTTGTTACAAAATAAAATACTCAGAGAACTTCCTTTTGAGAGGCAATCATGAATGTGCCTCAATCGATCTTATATATGACTTCTATGATGAGTGTAAGCACAGATTTAATGACTGTTTCAACTACTTTCTAGTGGCTGCTCTAATAGATGAGTCTGTGCGTACAAGGAGACCTTTCACCAAATCTAAACAGTTTGGATGAAATAAGAGACATACCTTGTTCCGCTAAGCATTCATGTAAGATATTACAATTTCTTTATTTGTGCCAAAGTAATAATCTTTTGCTGCCAAGTCTTCAAATAAATCAGCTGCTGAGAACACACAAGACTTTGGCCAATTAGTTCCAAACCAGTAGATCATCACAGCAAAAAATCCTCTCCACGAACCAGCAACAGTTCATGTCTACATTCTTAACACATAAACCCTCTGATTGGTGGCATTGTTTAGCATTTAGGACTTCTGCATATCACATAACAACACACCAAGTATTGACCAGAACAAAGTGGAGAATTATTTTAACAATGATGACTAGAATTCTGGTGCAACAAGGCAGCAGCGATTCATCTTTTGACCAATTACAACTGCTCCTGATGGTTTCAACGATTCTCTTTAAGATTTTAGACAGCTTGCAATGTGCAGGATGGACAACAATCAATTGAAGCTTTTGGAGCTGTGACCTTCTCTCAAATTCAAACTAATAGAAGGATGATGGTAAGAATGCAAACTCCAAAAGAATTTGCACAAGCTTATCTTTGCTCTTGCCTTCTTCAACAACACTGCTACACGGCTTCAAAGACCTTCTGCAGACTTTCTTGCGCAGCCCTCTGTTAACTATTAGAGAGGCTTTGATACAATATTGAGAAATCCTGAGCATGCATATGTTAATTTGATAATGAGTATATTTACATAATGAAATCTGTTATCACATAACAGACTTTTGTTTTAATTTTCTAACAAGAAACTATTATTGGAACTCACATGATCCATCCACCAGCTGATCCACGTGCATGGGAATAACTCCAACATTAGGAAAGTAAGACTTTGGTGTTTTTAAATGCAAAATTGGACAGAAAGAAGGAATACTCTTTCAAGTATTGTGGAATTGGTGATTTGAAGACTTAGAAATTAGTGAATATCGAAAACAATACAACTGATGAACATTGCATGATAGTTGCAACAAAGATAATCCAATAGAAGGTGCATAAATAGAAGAGAACAAAGATTGTCAAGCTATAATGGTAGTGGAAGTAGTGGCCCAAGAATCCTATTTTTGAGGGATAAGAAGGGAAGACCTATTAAATGATGTTGGAAATGAAACAAATAGATATATTTTTCCAAAGAGTGCCAGCATTGTGCATGGAAGGTTGGTGCTAGTGATCATGACGATGATGACAAAACCTAAAAGCAACCACTACAGAAATAAAGCAGGGTGTTAAAGATAAATAGTTATTAACTTTCACAAGGGTAGTAAAGAAAAGAGAGCTTGATATGCAAGTTGAGAAACAATGGATGCAAGATGATGTACAAGCAATCAAGGGTATACACAATCACGAAGCTCAAGTAGGGTAGGCGTTTGAAACAACTCCATCACACATAAGGCTCAAGGAGGATAGGCTTTTGAAACAAATCCATTGCCCAAAACACAACCCAAACTATCACTCAATATGAAGAAAATATTGAATAAAAACTTAAAATGTGGAAAAATTATCCAAGAGAATAATTGATATGGGACCATCTGCATTTGTTTCAAATTCAACCTTTGCAACCATCAAAACAACTGCAAAAGCCAACTAAGGAAGGGGATGTACTAATATTGGGGAAAGATGTTATTGTAAAAACTATAGAAATATGGGATATGTTTCTTCCTATTAAGATGTGAATATATTAGTTGAGAGTATGGAAGAAATTGGGGAATCTACCATTATAAAAGCATATTTCAGATTAATATCAGCAAATAAAGGGAAAATTGCTCAATCAGGGATCCTCTTTGATCAAGAAATAACCACAGCTGACAAAAGTTAGATGTAGCATTTGTGATTATAATGATGGAGAGTGTATTTCGAGTTAATATTTATAATCCCTATAAATAATAGACACTTTAAGGGATCATGACATCGTGAAGACCAATCTGGTTCTTGTGGCAAGTCTAATAATGAGTTTGAACAAGACAATAAAGCTGCATTGCACGTAAGACAATGTTTTGAGGAAGGTAGATATACTAATAGAGGACCATTGCATTGATAGATGGGTGAAAATGAGATTTCAAAGACAATATTTGGTGGCTGCTGAGGCAAAAAGTTAGGACACAAATGATTTGGGTTAGAAGTAACCCACATTATCTAATAGATACAGAAGAAGAGGATTTTATCATTGTATACAGAGGTAATGTGACAAATTTATTACCCACCTTAATGAAATGGAGAATCAAATAAGAAGCTTGTGTTAGAGTGATAAAAATCTGATTTGTAATTGACATGGCTATTGTTGAAAAAGTGTGTTGTACACCTTGCATAATGGCATTGCAGTGTTGTTGTTAAGGTGTGTTGTACATCTTGTACAATAATATTAAATTTTGTAAGTTGTGGCTCTCATGGAATGGGACACCACACTTGGTTGTTAGGTGGATTTCTTTTGATGTAATGTTGTATGACACTTTGGAATTGCAAACATAATTCGGGGTCATATAAAGACGATAAAAAAGGCAAAGCATCAAAAGGTGAAAGGTTATATGGGACAAGGAGAACCACATGGGATGCCTTGGAATGTGGAGAGATTCTTGTTGGATGTCAAGAGTCACACATGGGCATTCAAATTCACTTGTGGAACTTGAAGAATCATGTGTGGGGCATGATGGGTTATGTGTGGGGCATGAGGGGTCATGTGGAACATGAGGAGATGTGAGGAATATGAAGGGCCATTGATTTGTAAATAGAGAGAATACACCTCACATGTTCACTAGCAACAAATATCACTTGAGAAAACCTTGAAACAAAATTCGAATATTGTCTTCATAACTAGCAATGGATGAAGCTACAATGTTTCTAATTCAATCAAATTTGCAACATTCATAAAAAAGCATCATAGAGCTAAATAAACATGCAAGGAGACTGTAATGTCCCTTTCTAGAAATCTAGTTGATTTGCATCTAGTCCTTAATTCAACATATTCAAAGAGTGCTTAGGATTGATAGTTTCCAATGATATGCCCTTAAGAGCAATTCAGACTAATGCATTCAGTTAGCAGATTAAATTATCTGTTGATGATAAGGGACAGTGTGTGAATAGAACTGAGCGGAGATAAGTCACAGTATATGGTCTGCAGTGGTATATAACACGAGTTCGACATTGAGGGGATACTAAATTTGAATTCTCAAGGTATTGCAGGCATATGCGGTGTAGTATATTGGTGCCTCTCCTATTTACTGTTTCTGTTTAATATCAATCTCTAAATCATGCGACAGTTGTGATGGCTGAATGTACGATGTCTTGTGGTTAAATATGCAACCTGAGTGGATGATCAATTACCCCTTAGAGCACTGACACTTTAGTCCCTCAATCGATGGGCAGCCAAACTAGGCGACCAATGACTCACTAGAGTGTCTTTTATCTGTTTGGGAGACTGTCTTGATTTCTTCCGTTCCACCTCCTCCCTCTTTGTTTGACCATGTTCAATCTTTAATACCTCAAATTTGGGAAACGACATGCCCCTCCATCTTGAGTTATTTTCACCCCTTTGGAAGAGGCATGTCTTTTCATATTTTCCTTTGGAACATTCGAGGGCTGTGAATTCAGTAGCTGGCGAACTCCCTATGACCTCCCATCACGGTGGCAATACCCCAATGGCCCACTACTCGAAGATGCATTCTTTGTATATACCATTCCTTAATTTAGCCCGACTAGCATTGATTTGTCAAAGCTTACTAATTTCGATGGTATGAAAGGGATTCGATGGATCCTCACATTTCTTCCTCGACGATTGATAGTATTGAATGGAATGCGATATCATTGTTGTAGTTTATTATATCGATCAAGAAGAGGCAACGCTCGGCTTTAGGTTCTAGACGAACCTGTAGATGATGATGATGGATATAGAATCGTCAAACAGATGACCACAATATATCTTTGTTTGTGTCACACTAGAATATTAGCCTGATGAGCATGACAACCTTCCGGTTCTAAACAAATGATCTTTGGACAGTATTGCTAGCATGGCAAGAGTGGAATCTCAAATAGGCGATGATGAAGTAGATAGAATCACCCTATGTATCAATATTAGATTCCCTCAATTCATATTAAAAGTTCAATCCCTCGATTCTATGTTCATGCTAGGATGGCAAGCAAATCGGACAAATTAGCTTAGGCAATGCTTTAGCAAGGATGAAATGTCCCTAATAGAATTTTATATTTGATTAATTATAATATTATTTTATATTATATATATTTATAATATTTATTATACCATAATGTTAATATTTATAATATAATAATTATAATTATAATATTGTCTTTGACAATTATAATTATATCGAATGGCTAACATTCTTAGTATGTATTTTGTTGTCTTTAATGTCACGATTTCGGGGACATGACAGAGACAGTATACAGCTAAAATATCACTTATGAAAATTTTGAAAAAATATTCAAATTTTGTCTTCATAACTAGCAGTGGATGAAGCTACAACGTTTCCAATTTAATCAAACTTGCAACATTCATAAAAGAGCAGCATAGAGCTAAAGAAAAATGAGCTAGTGTATACAACTGAAACACTTAGATTATTGCTGGAGAAACCCTTAGACAAGGAGAAAACTATAGTAAGAATGAGCAAGGCTCCTCATTCTATTATATCTGAATCTTTTCCAAGTGATACAATACCCTAGGGTATATTCATAGCTCAAGGATGAACTACACTAGCTCCTAGCAATTGCAATTAGTCTCAACTACTCTAACTACTCTGAAACCTAGTTTGCTCACAACATAGTTATGGAAAAATGAAATCAAGAAGGTTTTTCAATGAGGATTCAAGCTCTTCTATTCTCAAATAGGCATTCTCCCCTTGTCAAGAAGCCTATGGCTCTGCCATAACCTTCTATTTCCATGAATCAAAAGTGGAAGATTAAATGCCAAAAAAGGATTCAGAATACATAAATTCTTCATATTCCATGTTTTGTTTGCGTAGTGATGATTTTGCTGCTTTTGCTAGATTGATGATCATGTTTTTGCCATAGTAGCAAGTATGAGCACTAAAGTAGAGATAGAGTTCGCTGTGATAAATGGTGAATTTTCCACTGTAGAGATAGATTTCACTATGGTAGATGATCAATTCACCTACACAGATTGGCAAACTTGTAAAAACAAGTTTTCTAGGTCATTTTGAGGTTTGTAACTTTATTTCAGAGTTTCTTAGAGAAGGCCCATACCATTCAGACACTTTCCAAACATTGTTGCGATCCCGCTTGCAACTTAACCCACCAAAATTGACCAATACCATGAAATTAATGTATAAGATTGCTCTAAAGATTGATAATATTAAATAGGTCCCTAATGGTTTTTCAAGTTGACCCAAGTTTTCGTTTCAATCATGGCCCATGGTTTTGTACCCACTGTATTGTAAAATCCCTTGGTGCCTATAAATACAAACTCAAGCGTTACAGTCACAAGAAGGCTGTATTGAAAAAAATAGAGGAAACAAAATTGAAACTGCGATTACATCATTGCAGAAAGCAACACCAAAATATATGATAGTATTATTATTGCTTATTGGGATTCTCATTTACATTCAGGATGATTTACATTGATACAATATGGCTCTATAAAGCCTTTTGTCTTTCCTATGCAATATCCACCCAAACACCTACCTCCATATGAAAGTCAACTCTCAAATATTAATTTATTACTAATAACATAAATATACCAACATGTTAGTTTGCATATTTTATCTAGCCTATATGCTATACTAAGATGTAATATTCCAACATTACCCCCCCTCTCTTACATCAATCTGAATAAAGGATGGAACAGTACATGGATTGAACATAGCAACCCTTTTGGAAATCTGATGAACTACCTCCACTGAATTGGTTGCATTAGTGGATGTCTTGATTTTTGAACAATACTTGTGAATTGAGACATACTCAACTATTCACAAGTACACCATTCCTATGAATTGTAGTTGGTATCATAGATTGCTCAACTAACAACAAATTTTAAGTCTTGGAATGCTTGTTGTAGTTGATAACGACAGAATTATTTTTCCTGCTTTTACAATTTAATGCTTTGTATTGTTTTGTAGTTGGAGACATAGATTGCAGATGTCTGTCCTTTTGGACAACCCAAATGATGCACTTTTGTAGTCTTATTAAGAGTCCTGATAGGCTATGGAAAACTATATGCTCTTTTATAATCGAAAGTGGATATTTTAGAAATTAGTGATAATGAATTGATTATTTATGACATGAGCAATAATTGATTGATTTTATTTGTACTATTTAAGGTTGGCATTGCTTGAAATTTCAATCTTTTGAAAAGGTTCCCTTGTGTGCTACCAGTGGCAACATAACCTCTTACAGTTATGTTTAAACTCATCTTATTCAGCATTTTGAGAAATTTGACAGTGTGTTGTGTACCCTCTCTATTTTTTTGCATTAATGTATTGGAGCTATATAATCTATTAATCTTTGTGCATTTTGCAGGAAGCCAGAGAAGGCCTTTTAGGTCAAATGTTTGCATATGGAGCATTGGTAAGATCTGGACGTTTAGAGGCAAAGATGGTTCTTTCTTCGGAAAAGGGAGCTGGATTTGCAACAGATCTCACCCAACATGTCCTTGTACTAGCAGATAAAAAGTGTTTTATGCGTGAACCAGCTGTTGCCATTATTCTGGATTTGGTTGATAGGGTATGTTCTTATGATCTCAAAGAAATATGCTCACATTGCATGGGTTTTAATATGCTCAAAAATTTGGTTTGGTTTGGGAGGTGATTTTTGTTTTCCAGAAATCTACGTTTTTCAATTTTTTTCAGAAATCTGCAAATTTTAGAAAATCCAGTGAAATTTCTATAGGATATGTAAAATCTGAATTGAATCAGACAAATCCAACCAATCAAAACAATTTGGATCTGGCTGGATTTAGAACAAATCCAGCCGAATCTGGTAACCATGGTCATATTTGTTTCATTGTGTTACATTTTCTATCTTAGAACTGTGAACATTGAGAATGGTTCTTAGGTTATGTAGTCTTTTAAACTGTGATCCAAATTCAATATTGTGAACGTTTGAATCTATATATCTATTTTCCACAAAGAGGAGGGAGTTATTTCCTGTTGAATAGCGCTTTTCCTTTGTGTAATTTATTCTTTTTGCAATCATGATCTTAGTAGCTTTACAAATCATATCTTCAATTTCTTCAGTTGTTTCACATGATGTGATTATTCTGCTATTAGATTTTATTTCTTTTAAAAAGGAGTTAGGTGTTAAGGACTGTATATAAATTTCATAGTAAAACCTTACAATGGGATATTTGCCTGTTAGTGCCGGCTATACAGGATAATGGTTTAGGTTTTTTAATAATGGTTTTTAGAAAACTAGTGTAAATGGTAGTAAAGAAAATCAGTTAGTTTCATTCAGTGAATAGGGAATTAACTTAAGTGAAAGAAAGACAGAATAACAATCAGTAATGGTGAAATGAGATTTATGGTTGCAAGACAGATATAAGTATTGCAATCGGTAATGGTTGAATGGGATTTATATATGTTGGTTATTAAGTTTTTAACATTGTTTCTCTACTCCATATTCTGATAAATTTGCCTGCTTCCAAAGTCTTAGGTTTTAGTATTTACTAATATAAAATACTTGTTCTAGTTTTGCAGGTGCCTAGAAAAGAGCTTTTAACCAGAATATTGAAGGCTCCGCTTTTGAAGGAATGGTTACAAAAGGACCCTGGAACTGGAAATCCAGATGCACTATTGTTAGCTTTAAAGCTTTTTGACAAACTCCCTTTAGAGATGAGAAATTTATGCAAGATGATACCACACGTGCGCAACTTGAGTGACCTATTTACCTCTGATAATATGCTATTTCTCGTTCCTTCATTGAAGGTAATTGCAGATTGACAATCATACAATAAATAGTAGTTAAGATTTATGTATGTAACAAATAATACAAGATTTGTTTCTTAGTGAGTTGCATTTTTGAATTGCAGGAAGCATCCTTCTGTCATCCTCGGGTTCACTCTGTCTGGCAAGCTCTATTAGACATTTTGTTTGTAGAGCTAGCAAAAGTCACCAAGCACCCAGTTTCGTGTCATTCTTCTGAGAAAACAAAGAAAAGCCAAAAACGCAACAGTGCAGAAAAGAATCTTGCAAAGAGGCTTGCTTGTTTTTGGGAAGTGGTGGTCGAAGGAACACTTCTGCAATCATCTCATGACCGAAAGCATTTAGCTATTGATATTTTTCTTATGTTACTTCCAAGGATACCGGCATCATTTGTTCAAATTGTTTTGTCCAACAAGTTTGTACAGTGTTTAGAGGATGTTTTATCAGCCAAGGACAGTCATCTTTACAAATCTGCTCAGCATTGCTTGGAGGAAGTGGTAAATTGGTCTTTTGACAATGATGAGCGCCGAGTAGCAGTTGTTATAGCTTTGCAAGTAAACAGTGATGGAAAGTTTGATAATATTTCCAGAACACAAACAGTAAGAAAATTGGTCAGTAAATTTGACACGGCTGGAGGATCCTTATTATTTTTGCAGAGGTTGACTGGCATATTTCTGGAAGGAAGCTCCCTTGATGTAGATAAAAGAAGTAATCCAGATAAGATTCATGCAGTGGAAGAAGATGAAGCATTAATTCAGGGGGTCAAGTCCATGGATGAGGAATATGAAAGCTTACCGGGAACAGCAAGTGACTCAGATGATGTTCTGAGGTCGTGGATAGTTGATTGCATTTATCATCTTTCAAAGAATGCTGCTCTTGAACCTGCTGCAAAATTTCCTGTTCAAAAGGAGATATTGAAATTTCTTGCTGTGCAGGGACTATTTACTGCATCTCTAGGTATAGAGGTAACATCTTTTGAATTGCAAGAGAAGTTAAAGTGGCCAAAGAAATCTGCATCAGTCCAAATAAGGAAGCTTTGCATTGAGCAAATGCAGCATTTATTAGCAGATGCACAACGCTTATTGACTTCAGAAAAACATGCAGAAATAGATGAGAATATGCAGCATGAATTGAGTCCATTGGAATCAAATGACTTGGGAGCGTATGCAATGTGCTTTCTGGGGACATTGCAGAATATCCCATCAGTCTCTCTGTTTTGGCCCTTGAGTAAGGATGATGAACATACATTCAACAAAATGCTTGATGCAGAAACACAACTTTTTCGAGCGGTTAGTTGTATTCTGAAACAACAGTTTTACTTATTCTTATAGGAGAACCGTATTTATAGAAATGCATGTTTGAATACATTTTTTCTTTGCTGTTACCTTTATTATTATTAATAATCTTGTCTTTGAGATATTCCTGTTACCTGCTTCACTGTGTCATGTGGGCATGGTTCGCATTTGTAGAATTATAATATTTTTTCATTTTGTGATTTTAGTGTTTGCGTTAAGAAACATGTATCTATAAGCAATCAGTTAATTAAGTTGCACATCATTTTCTTACTAGCATCATAATTTTATTTTTCTGTTGTCCGACACTTAGTCTATGTTGGACCTTCATCCCTCTAATCCTATTTGGAAATTTACATTACAGGCCCATAAAGGTGGATGTAACATCAGGAGAATGCAAGCAATGCGCTTTTTGCTTATACAATTGTTACTTCAAATTCCCCTTAAGCATGGAGAAATTTGTGAAACAGCTACTGAACTTCTGATATGCTGCAAGGAGGCATTTGGTAATGTTATAGATCTTGATGTTGAAAGCCACAATGAGGAGAATGTAACACCTGCTTTTATGGATGTTCTTATAGATGCATTGCTTTCTTTGCTACCTCAGTCATCAGCTCCTGTGCGTGTGGCTGTTGAGCAGGTATCTTTATTTTTCAATGTCCGTATTCTACTGGGATTCTTACCCATATTTGATGTTTTTTAAACCAAAGTTGAATTTCATTTCATTATTGTCATGCAGGTGTTCAGGTGTTTTTGTGACAGTATAACTGATTCAGGAGTAATGAATATGCTGCGAGTTGTGAAGAAGGACCTGAAACCACCTCGACGCAAACCAATTTTTCTTGGTGATAGTGATGAAGAAGATCCTATAGAAATTGAAGAATCTGAAAGTGGTGATGAAGCAGAGGAATCTGAGGATGAGGAGCATACTGATGATAATCTTGAAGAACAGGAGAGCAAAGATCAAAATGAACCAGCACTTAAAGAGAAAAATGCCAAAGGAACGGGAGACTCAGATGACATGGATAGTGAGTTTGATGATGATGCAATGTTCAGATTGGATACTTATCTTGCCCAGATTGTTAAAGATAAAAGTAATGCAGTTGGGAGTGATACTGCCCAATCACAGCTAGTGCATTTTAAACTACGAGTACTCTCTCTTCTAGAGTTCTATCTGCAAAGGAACTCTAATAAACCGATTGTTTTGACTATATTCTCATGTTTGCTGCAAGCTTTTGAGAAGAAATCTTCTCCAACTGAAGGAAATGAACAACTTGCGAACCGCATTGGGGTTATTTTGGAGCGGAAAATTTGTAAAGCGAAAGAGTATCCCAAAGGTGTGGAGGTGAACTTCTCACTTTTGGAGGGTCTTTTGGATAAGGTTCTAAAACTGGTCTCCCGTCCCAAGGGAAAAAAGATGGAGTCTTTGGCTCAGACATGTACTTTCTGGCTCTTGAAGGTTATACATGGGAATTTGAATGATGCCAAAGTAGAGGAGGTATCAAAATTTTTCTTTCCATCATTAGAAGGTTTCTTTGCCAGCAAAAAATGCTGTCTGAAAGGAGGTTTTTTGAGGGAAGTGTTTAGACGCCATCATTGGTTAGGTACTGCATGCTTTAGAGTGCTTGTTGAAAATTTCCTAAAAGCCAAATCAGAATTCCTACAGTGTGAAGCTTTATCAATTATGGACACACTTATAAGGCCCTTGATTGGCAAATCTTCACAGAATAGTAGTCAAAATTTGCAATTCCTTGAGGTGAATTTGTCTCAACTAGCTGAGTTGATCCGGCATCTTTTGCAAAGACAAGCCAAAAAGGCGTTTCGATCACAGGCACTTCAATTTTGCAAGGGAGTGCTTGAAGCCATACAACTTCTGAAACTCGAGAAGTCCTTTGCTGAGTTGCTTCAACTTCATGAACTTATCACTCGTGAGTCTTATATAGGAGATCTCTTACAAACAAAACTTGGTTTAGATACATGAAATTTTTAACTTGTTGTTTTTCCTTTTTTCTGCAATGTTTGGTAATGGAGAAAATGAAGAGCTTAAATGCTCTTGAACTCATAAAATAGACACTTATTTGGTTCGGGGCTATTTATGTACAGAATTTTTAGCGCCTGCTTTAATATATTTTTTTCTTGGATTCTGTATTGAGTTTACAGATGCAACCAAGAGGATTTTTTTTTCTCTTGATTGGTACTGCTTGCATTTAATACATATATATCTTTTTTTAAACAAGTTTTATGGATGCTAAATGGAGAGTGAATAATATTTTTTTTACGAATTGATGTTTTTGGACTATACTTTTTGGTCAATCATCAGGATAACCTGGAAGATGAACACCTAATACAGATAGCCCGGATTATGGACTCCTTATAAAGATAACCTGGGTACAGCCTTAAAAGAGATAAAGTCCAATGATTAATATTTCATCAAGATGATTTAATAATGCCATTTAAACATTAATTAATTTGCAAATGTTCATTAAATAGTGTCATTATGAGCTTTGAGCATGTGAAATGATTGGATTCCAAGAATTACTCAGTTTAAGCCTTTATCCACATCAAGATTGTTGGGATGCTTATAAATCTCAATTGCTTCCCTCAATTTATTTTGATGAAATGATTCTCTTTGACCAGAATTTTAGTTTTTTCACTGCATGTAATGATATGTCAGATCAGTTCAGTGAGAGCAGAGCTTTTTATGTACTCATGATGGATGTCGGAGCCATGTTCTTTGAATCCTTGCTGGAGTGATTGTCGTGTTGACCCCCCTATGCCACTGGCTTCAAAAGAAGTCCACAGATCACTTGATAATAAATGTCAGGAAGAAATTATCCAGTTGAAACATTGTCCAATTTACATTCTAAGTGGGGATAGCTGCCAATAAAAATTCTGTTGGCTATCTGTTAAATCATATATATTATTTGTATTTAGAGGTGCTAAAAAGATATTGCTTTCTACCTTTTCTTTTTTTCATATATAAAAATTTCAAGATCGATCTGCTAATTCTTCTGTTTGCTTTCATTTATTATTTGTTGTCTATTATCATGTTATGTGAGTACACTTTTTTAAGGTTTCAAATTAGTCAATTTGGACAACCTACATAAATTTTGTAGTTTAAGTTGCACCGAGCAACTCAAAAAGTGTGCTTCATGGCTTATAATTCAATGACTTTTTCAATCATGGTCACTGTCACAAGCGTTTTTCCCAGCGGAATCATGGTATGGTATTTGATTACGGTGGTTCCACGGTTCACCATATCTAACACTCATCAGGTATGTTGGATTTATTTCTAATCTTTATAGAATCTTGAACTTCGTACATATGGATCTGAACAATTAAGCATAACTGAATGTTAAAATGTTTATTCCCACATCTAAATTACTGAAAGACTTTAGGTTCCCAAAATGTAAACCTGTCTCCTTGCGCTGAACATTACCATTTGCAAGATATATTTTCCCATGCTAGTTGATTTTTTTGATTCTTAATAAGTTTTTTGGAGGCATACTATTATGTAAAATAAAAATTAGTTTTCTACAAAAAGAGTAGATTATTTGCTAAGACTAGAAAATAAGGGCATGTTTGTGTTTTTGAGGAAATTAGAACTTTAATTTGAGACTGCTTCAATTAGATCATAAGCCTTTTAGAACCACATGAACGAGGTTCTTTGTGCAGTGGGTAACAAAATCTGAATAAGTAGCTATACTAGAAAGGAAAAAACCCTAAAAGCATTGGTACTTGGATATATGAAGGATGGTTATTAGTTGATTTCCATTAAAATAATTAAAATTTCACAATAACCACTGTACAAGTAGTGAAATGAAGTTTCTTCATCATGGGTTAGACCTTAGCTTGAACTACCATAGTGCTTGGAGTTGCCCCGATACTCTTGTTTAGCCTACTGTTGCTCCTTGTTGACAATAGTAGAGATGTCCTTAAGGGGAAAGTTGTGGGTTTATATGTTTTAATTGTATCTTTGTGGACCTTGGCATATAGATTGCTAGATTTTGTGCAGTAACACATTATTTTGTTGTCCATATTGGCTACTTGATCTTGTGATTGAACACATCACAATCTCTAATCTTCTGCATGTGTTTGATGGATAAAGATGGTTTAAGTAACACATTAGTTTGTTGTCCATATTGGCTACTTGATCTTGTGATTGAACACATCACAATCTCTAACCTTCTGCATGTGTTTGATGGATAAAGATGGTTTAAGTAACACATTAGTTTGTTGTCCATATTGGCTACTTGATCTTGTGATTGAACACATCACAATCTCTAATCTGCAAGCACCCTACTTTGTGTTTGCATTGTTGTTTTGCACCCCAAAATCAAATTTATTTTGTCTTGATTATTGAAGGAGGTTGCAAAAAATATTTCCAACATATTGACTATTGAAGAAATAGGGGAACTTGTCTTCATGGGACAAATATTTTATTTGATAGATTTTGAGTGCCTAGAAGAACCATTTCCAAAGACAAATTGTTGATCGAACATACCAAAACTTCGATTTTGAGAGAGAAGGAATAACGACGTCCACTATTGATGGCTGCTTCAATTTCATGGACCTAGGAGAAAATGAGTTATTGTTGAAACAAATGGTTGGATGACAAATGATAAATGATGTCGCACTTTCGGGATGCGGGGACTTGGGGGAAACGTCCCTTTGTCATCTTGCCACTGCCGCCTGTCTTGGGGACATGTTTGAGATGCCGCCTGGTTTGGGGACTCAGGGACGTCCCCGAGACGTTCAAGAGACTTCGAGGAGTCTCCAAACTATCCCAAAGGCTTCTAGATGTTGCGAAAGATAAGCAATAAAATTGTAAAAATGATATTTGCCATGAAGGTTTGTGAGGTTTTGAAGGCCTTAATTTGTCCTTGGTGGCGGGGGCTCCAACCCTAGACCCCAGTAGGGGCGCTGCCCCTCAACCCCGTTGGGGGCATTGCCCCCCTATTAGGGGCTCTACCCTTGGACCCCCGCAAAGGACACTGCCCCTTGACCCCAAATCTCCACCCACTATTGTTAATGTTCATTGCAACCGTTGCCATGTTTTTAATTTTTATTACTTCAAAATTTACTTAGTATGCCAAAGTTTCATTTGCAATTCGTATACTTGTTTCTGATTTGCCCCCAAACCTCTACCCACCATTGTTAATGTTCAATGCAATCATTGGCATGTTTTTAATGTTTATTAGTTTAAACTTTACCTGGTATGACATAGTTTCATTTGCAATTCTTATACTTATTCCTTACACATTTTTTCATAAATAAATTTTCAAGTACTATATGTATTTGCACCACCCCCTTGCTGCCTCGGTGCCCCTACGCTGCCATCCCCCCACCGTCCCCAAACTCAGACCCTTGGTGTCCCCGTCCTTGAAACCTATCCCCCTGCCCCCCCGTTTCCCTGTCAGGAAACTCTGGAAATATGTCATATACATTATGAAGACAATAAGGAAGAATGCGAATAATTTTTCAATGGAAGAAGTTGTATACAGCTTGGGTCAATGAAAATTTGTAATCTCTCATTCTCTTTGCCTCCCTATTGAAATGCTCACAACATGCAAAAATGAAGAGATGTCAGCTCTATGAGTGTAATATGTGTTGAAATTGCAACTGGTGGTCGGTGGGCAATCAAATCCAGATCTCAACCATGAATTGGTGCATCTTGCTGTAGCTATCCCAAAGAACTTTGATATGTTAAAGAGGTTTTAAGAAGATGAGAAATGAACAGTGAACAAGAAGTTCTAGATGATTTTCAGCACCATGAAATCTTAATTCCAAGTTGATTTCTTTAGGCATCTGACAAAGATTTCCTTTGTGAAGAGGGTATTGTTTCTCTTCCTCCGTTCATCCTTGAAGAAGGTTTATTAGATGATAAATTTGAAAAAGCATATTTGTCATTCTCCTCTTCTCTTTTCAAACCTATGGAAAAAGAATTCTTTAAGATGATTGTAGCGAAGATATATGAAGTTTTTTGTCACAAAGAGGGTGATCCTATGATCATGGAATTTGTGGGACATGAAAACAAGGTAGATTAAAATTCGCTCACCTCAAAACTTGCACAAAATATATCTTCTCCAAGAGCTCCTCTTCTCAAGTTCATGTGGCAAAGAAAATATTCGAACACTGAAAATGAGAAAGTTGACTTGATGCAAGGATGTGTGATAGAAAGAATGCATGCTAGTGTCAATGAAATTCAATAGATATTTAATTTATGCAGTGAAGAATGGAGAGCTTGGTGTGGTAGATAGTTCCTCAGGCTTACATGTCTTGAAAGCTGTGAACTTCCCACAAAGAACACAAAATGACAACTTGGTCTGCAAGCACTTCACAATTTCAATCCATAGTTTCACTAGGGCATCTACTTCTTTAAGACTATCAATGGATTCATTCGAATGATTTAAAAAAATAAGAGGTAGCTTGTCCCCTACCATGTATATAAGAGACAGGAATTTTGTTGTGTTTGGTCCTATTTTTATCGTGCATTAGTTTTCATTTGGTCTCATTTTAGTTGTCTAAAGATTCTTCCTGTTACTTGTCATGTTGTGTAAAAATGTCTTGACTCTGTGGCCCAACAGGTAAGATACTGTTCAAGCTTGAGATTCTAGGGTTGATTCTATGTCCTTGAAGTTCTTATCCCTGGTTAGAGCTAGTTGTTGTCCTCAAATTTTAACCATGGAAATTTTAAATTGAGTTGATCAAAGTAGAAGTCCATCGATCATCCCTTCTTCTCAAAGCTTGTGCATGTATTGCAATTCATTTGTAAAAGTTATCTGCAGTCTAGGCTTTATTGAGTCTTAAATATTAATGTCAAATAGTCTCAGTGGTGGGTGATCTGGGAAACAACCTCGGTTGTTTTAGGTTGTCAATAATGTCTTTGAGTCATAAAGTCAATTGTTAGTATGTGTCATACTTCAATTTTTATGACAATCATAAGATAGAGATTGTTCGAAGGTCACTCAAAGTGTTCTCCCAAATATTTCAATTTTGTCAAAATACTAAGAGCATTTTAATGTTTGTACCGGTGCCCTAAAATGAAGCATTATATTTGAATCAATATAATAAAAAAAGCTCTTTCTAAATTGTCATGTTGATTTTTCTTGTTTGAGAAGTCTATTGATACAACTAGTGGGTGTAAACTTGAATCTCCTCGAACCTTTGACAGTGTTGGAGCATGTTACAAACATTGGCCAAAGCATATGGAAAGAAGGGATTTTGTTTTGGTGTTGTATTCTTAACCATTGTGGTAGACATACACGCAAAATATGGAAACTTTGCTAGGAACTCAATACACGAAACTTGTGGCTTAGCAAGTTCATTGCATGATTTTATATTATTGGTTGCATGAAAGGCCAAATCAAAAGTGCTGGCTTCCAATGCACATGAACATGTAAATTACACATGCATGTGGAACTTATGCACTTCTGTAACTTTACATTTGAGAACAAAAGTTTGGGGTAGCTTTATTTGACGAGGAGTCAAGATTCATATGCATGTTAATAATTCAGAAAAGTGTAATATGAGTCTAAAAGTTTGAGTAATATTATGGGCAAAGTTTCTATCTGCATTTGTAAGACAAAAAGTTTGAATAACATTATTTGGGAGAGTTTCTGTTTACATTTGAAGTCAAAAGAGTAACATTATTGGAGTTTGTGTTTGCATTTATTAGTCAAAAGTCTAAGGAGTATAATGGGTGAAGTTTTTGTTTACATTTGTAAGTCAAAAGTTCAAGCAACATTATTGATAAGAGTTTCTGTTCGCATTTATAAGTCAAAGGTCCAGTGAAGTATAAAAGAGGAGGGATGTGGCTTTAGCTGCAATCATGTAACAATTACAAACATGCGTGCAAACTTGAAACATATGTGTACTTTTGTAACTTTACATTTGAGAACGAAAATTTTGAAGTAATATTGTTTATGGGGAATTGAGACTCGTGCATGTTTATACTCTGTAAAAGTGCAATACAAGTCCAAAAGTTTTGAGTAATATTATGGTCTTCCTATACCATTTCCCCAAGTTCATGTTTGAGTGTTGGGAAAGAGGCCAACTTGTTCTAGGCTTGGTATTGTCTAAGTGGGACCTCAGGGAACCCAACTTTTTCAATTGTTTGTCATTGTTTATGGTAGGTTGGTTGCAAATGTTTCTTTGGTTGTGTTCTTTTTTTGCTGTTTTTGGCTTGCTTGGGCCTATCTTGCCTTGCCTTATGACAGTTTTGTAACGGGTCAAGACCCTTATTTTCTGCTTATTTTAATATAAAACATTATGGTTAGAGTTTCCATTTGCATTTGTAAGTCAAAGGAACATTATGGGTGAACTTTTACATTTATGAGTCGAAAGTTTGAATAACATTATTGGTGGAGCCAATTCTTAAATCTTTATCCCAAACTCATGCTAGAATGTTGGGTGAGGTGCCAATTTGTGCAAGGTTTGGTATTGCTTATGTGGGACCCCATGTGTCCCAACTTTATCCTTTGTTTGTACTTGTTATTGGCAGCTTGGCTGCAGTTGTACACCACTCTTTTTGGTTTGGTTGAGTGGTTTGGTCGGTCCCATTGCTCATTGTACATGTTTCATTTGTGTTTTTGGCTATGTTGTTGTACAAGGGTTTGGGCCCTTTCAATCGTGCTTGTCAATATAAAAAACATTATTGGTGGCGCTTCCATTTGCATTTGTAAGTCAAGGAGTCCGAGTAACATAATGGGTGAGGTTTTTGTTTACATTTGTAAGTCAAAACATTGTAGGTGTAGTTTGTGTTTGCATTTGTAATTCAAAGGTTTGGTGAAGTAGAAAAGGGTAGTGATGTGGTCTTTAGCTATAACCATGTAACAATTACAAACATGTGGGGGGCTTGAAACCTTAGATGTATTACATTGTCAATTAAAATTTTTTCCTTTTTTGTGGAAGCTTGCAAGGGGGTGGGCTTTTAGGCTATTTTGACATTTATGTAGTTGTTACACACATGCAAGTAAATATTGAAATCTTGAGTAATATAATTAGGAAGGGATTCATAGTAGAGTACCAACACGCATGTGGGGTTAAAAACATTGGTTCCACTACACGTTGCAATCAAAAGCCTAGAAGGCAAGTGTAATGTGGAGTTTCAAAGCATAATTGTAGTTGAAAAGTTTGCCAACTTTTTAACTTGCATGAATGTTTCACAAAACCACTATTGAGGTTCTACAACATAAACACATAGGTTTCCAATCCAAATAGGTAATCTTTGCTAAAACTCTCGACTCTTGCTAAAACGTGAAGAGATAGAGCTTGGACATCCATCAAAATGAAAAGGATAGATAGATTTGATTAATTTTAAAGTTGCAAATACCTTGGCAATAATATATGCAAAATGTTGACACATGCAAACACATGAATTGTTCCACAATATACCTTAAAGATATATGGTCTTGTAAAGTGCAATTATTTTAGAATACAAACAATAGATTTGTTAAAAAGGTCTTGGAAACTCTAAAGAAAATCTAGCTAGTGGGTGTCAAGCTAGGCTCCTTAATTGATGCTAGTAGCTAGACACCTTAATTGGCACTAGTATCTTCCCTACTCATGATTAAATGAAGGCTTTGAACAATATATGGTTATTTTATCAAATGCTGTAACTTGGTCATGTCTTTAATGCTCAATTCTCTTCTTATTTGTCATGACTTTCTTATCGATGCAAAGAAAATAAAGGAGGGGAGAAGGCAATGAGTTAGATTTGATTCTCCCCTGTTACTAAATCTCCCATTCCCTTGGTTGGGGTGTGAATGAAGGGTTAGGGGACCAAAGCAGTATCCAGAAGTAATCATTAGTTCAAACACCTTGTAGGTTTGCTTGTTATTTGTGGTGGGGGAGCCAAATGTATCAAATAGTGGAAAATAAAGCCAAAGCATCATCAATAGTGTAAACAATTGATAAAATGTCCTTGAAGTATTGAGAGTTGCATATGGCATGGACATCAAATTGAAGCAAGAAGATTTAATTTTTTTCATAGATGATGTAAGTACAATTGTACTTGTAGACATTTTATGTAACATGTGAGAAACATAGACAAGGCACGACATAATGCCTCCCATAAGACAACCAAAATGAGTTTGTTTAAGAGGTCTTACAAAATTTTAAAATGCAATTTGGTAGGTATAATTTTGGGTTCCCTAGCCTTTAGAAGCATCCTTCCAATTTGTGTCAAAATGAAAACTTTGAAATAGGATATGGAAATCCATTAAAGCATAAGGAATAGAGGAATGCCATAAAATGTAGAAGCTTTGATAAGGCACATGGACTATTTGATAGTTGTGTTATATTGCGAGCCTTTGAACAAATGTAGGCATGACGAAGCCAACTTACAAGTCCATAACTCAACATAAAAAATAAGGTAAGCTAACATCCTAAGGCTATAATATTTGTTACATCCAATTATGGCTAGTTGGATGTAGCTCTTGCAACAATGTAGTTGAGCCAAATGGCTACCTAGGGTCTTTAGTATCATGATTATGTTTTGCTACAACTTCCATATTCTACCAAGGAACTTGTTAAGAAGTATTCATGGCATCTAGATGAGCATCAAATTTCAGCTTCATTATAATATTATGTTATAAATGATCATTTTATAAAGTTATGCCTATTTGGGGGAACATTATATTTTATTTCTTTTAAACATTAGAAAATCCCTACAAGGAAGTTGAATGGTTATGAGGGGAAGATGCAATGTTTTGTACCTATATATTGTAAAAATCATACATTGTAAAATGGACCTTTTGCATTTTTACATAACTTTGTATAGGGAATAGGAATTGAAACTTTGCGTTCAATTTTGAAGAATAAGAAGAATCATTTGTTATACTTTCTAACTTCTTTTCCCTTTGTGGATTTTGGTGTTATTCTTAAGTTCAATTCAAAATCCTTTCTTCATCACTTGTATTTTTTTGGGAAATGCAAACTAATTAGTCATTATGTGCGCATGAACGGTGTATGTGCTTGACAATACCATGGAGCTAATGCTTGATATCCAAACCCTCAATAGCAAGAGTTTTAAATATTATTCTCTTCAGAATAATGGGGTATTAAATTTGAGACATTACTATAATGAGTTACATTGAATATAAGTCAATATGATGGTGTAAGGACACAAGGAAACATGTTTATTGGTGTAGTCTGCAACATTGCTTTAAGAATTTGAGGCATTCTAACAAGGCTTAGCTAGTAAGTGGCCCAAATATAAATTGAAGGTAGTAGGAATAGATTCAGTCACTCTTCTAGTGCAATTTGGAAAAACTCTTACATAATCAAATTTGACCAAGAATACAAAATGAAAAATTGTATAGGGATTTACAAATGTTGAAGATGGTTTTGAGGTGATTTGGACAACTTGGGGCCAATTGTAGATGGATTAGGGCCAAAGGAGAAAAAAAAAGAAAAAAATTATTGAGATAGTTCTACAACAAATAGAACCATTAGTTGCAGTAGATGGTAGCTATGGAATTGTTAGAGATATGATTTGCTTGTATGTTGTGGTTCTATTCTATATTATTTGGGTATTTTCCAAAGATAGTTGAATATTTCAAGGCTCAACTACAAACAATGTCTCAATTGTGCTTCTTTAGACATTGATCTTTTAGTTTTGAGTATACCTATAGTAATTTTATAAATATACCCTTAAAAGCCATTGACACTATTTAGTTGAGGAAAACCTACAAGTTCTTGGTTGAGCATATAGAGAATTGAGTACAATAAAGGAATTTTTTTTTGAGTAAGTTGTAAGGTATTGCAAATGTTAGGACAATATTATTTTGCAGGTTGGGGTCCTTGAAGGCTTCAAAACGATGATGAACTCTTAATTGAAAGTTTGATCATGGCTAGAGAAGGCTCGTTGCCTTACTCTTTTAGGGCTTCTTCTCAACTTGGGTTCTCTAGGGTAATCTTGTGTTTTTGCTTGGTTTCTTATAATTCAGTGCTCTTATTCATTATATTTTTTGACTATCTATAATCAGTTTTAGCTCTCCAACAATTGATTTGTAGCATACTAATTGATTGCTTTATAAGAAAATGAAGAAAAAATAATGCATTTACAAGTTAAGATGTGAGTTGGTGAATTAGTACTCCAATATGTTACTGATTATAAATCAAATTGGTATTGGAACACTTGTGTTCCTTGGCTTTTTTATCCTTTGTTATTGTGTCATTTGTTTTACAAGTTGATGCCCATTATTTCTAATGTCCCCAATCTAGCCCTACATTCTTCAGTGAGAATTAGCCTATTTACAAGAACTCATAGGCTAATCAGAAGTGAAAATTAGGGTTTCCTATTTTGTAGGAGGTTTCAAATGAGATTTTGAAGGCTTGCTTGCAAGAGTTTGGAAGTGAGTTTTGTGGAGCTTTCTGGGATTTTGGAGAGCTTCAGGATGTGGTAACATGCATGATATGAAAATGACATGCATTTCTATTTGATACTTTGTATGTAGGAAAGGTTTATGGGTTTTTCTAGGTTTTTAGAGAACTCTAATAAGGTATAACATGCATTTGATTCTGTCAACCTTTCCAGACACTTACTATTTTTAGTAAGTCATGATAACTGCTCAGTTGATGTTCAAGGTGAAGTTTGCAAACACTTACTATTTATAACAATTTTCTATTTTTGGTAAGTTCTATTTATGGCAATGCCATTTTAGTAGCAACTCAATTATTTCCAATCCATCATTCTATTTTTGGCAGTGAGGCAGTTCAGTTTGGGCATTGGCTTCTTCATTCCTCTTGGAGCTAAGTTTTAATAACTTAATCATTTTTTTAGTGTTTCTTTTTGGACCCCGTGCTTAGGCGATCAACTTCAAGTTGTTTTAAAAGAGGGACTTGTTTTGGATGCCTTAAGTGACGAAGTTTAATATTTTAAAAAGATAAATTAAATGACTTATCTTGGACGCCTAAGGAGATGAATGAAAAGGTAGTTTAATATTTTATTTGCATATTGAAAAGGTGGTGTCCCTTTTGGAAGCTGAATGGTTCAACTTCTTGGAGGTTACAGTTGATTCATTTTCCAATTGAAGTCTATTTATTGAGGCCTTTCTCCTTCATTTGTATCTTTTGGAAAATTATGATAATGTTATGCTACTGAATTGGATTCAGAAGTGCTTCGAGGAACGCATACCTCTTAGCCAATCCATACCAGTCTTTGTACTTGAAATATATTACCTAGCTGGTCTATTGAAGACCGTGCTTCATCTAGGGGTGCAGATAGAGCTTAAATTTTTGATTTCAATAAGCAGATTACTGATGTAAAATCTGTTTATTACTGTTGCTAGTGTACATGGTTGAAGCATATTTCTAATCATAGCTTCGCCATCAATTTTTATATGGTTCTGGGTATTGGTGCCTTCTTTTTCATTGCTCTAGGCGCCCATTTCAACCAAGTTTCAAATTTATTTGTTGAAAATCTAAATTTTTAAGTGGGGTCGGCCTCACTTGGAGGTCCTACCATTTCACCATTTTTGCATTGGGATTTGTGCCACCAATTTGGTGCAAAATTAAGGGTGTCTTACTGCTGCAACTTGGATGCCCAACTTCTAGCTTCATCTTGCTTTTAGTCTCACGTCAAACGGATTCCGTTTGACGAAGCTACAAACAATTTGGTGAAGATCTACATTGTTGATCTGATTTTTTGTACATTACTATTTCTTATCAGGTCTGATTTATTGTTGTTATGAGCTTATTTGCTGAAAATTTACATGTTATATCAGCGAGAGAACATGTCTTTAACATTCATATGTAATTAGTCACAAAAACTGAATTGTTGTGCAGTTGATTATCAATTTTGTAAAGCTGGTTTAGTAGTAATAACAACAATTTAAAATATGCACTTTATTTCTTGTTAATTCTCCCATTGAAGAAGTGGTTGAGATTGTTATTTACTTTTCAGTGTTTTGTTATTTACTTCCCCTCATTGAAAAGTGGTTGTGTGGAATCATGGTTGGCATGCCGTCTAATTGTTAATTTACTTTCCACTCCCGTTGCATAAGTGGTCAAGTTGTAATTTCATTTCTTATATGGTCGGCTAGCCACCTATCTCAGTCGTATTTCATTCCAGTTTGCTAACGATCCCCTGACACTATATGCTCTCACCTCACCCACATCGGGAACTTGGTGATCAGAAGGTGAAGGGTTACCTTTCATCTGGTTATGTTTATTGGACTAACGCTAACAATGAAGTTCATGTGCTGATATTTTCAAAAAAAAAACTAAGGGGGATATTATATTATTGAAGCAACTTTTAGAAGTAGAAAGTTGAAACGAGTCATTTGAGATTAAGATTCTTGAAAGTGCATATCTCTTTTAGTTGAAATGAATTACAGTTCAAGAATTAGGATTTCCAAAAAATGTTTTCAACTTCACATACTTAAAGGTGTATTTAATAATTAGTATTTTGTTTATCTTGATTAGTGTAATATTCCTATAAATAATATTTTTCCTTTTTTATTCTTCTATTTATGTTATTTCCCTTATTTATTCACCCACTTTTGTCACTACAAATGATTACTTTCAAATATTTATTGTAGACAAGTAAAGTCTTCTTGTATTATGGCATGAGGATTCAACTATTATGATTCAAAACAAACTATTGCTAACAACTTCCTTTAATACTAGATGATATGCATCAAATGCTTGTCAACCTCCTTCCTTGCTAGATGATATGCATTTAATAGTCATTGTTAAATTTCACTTAGTTGATAATGTATGTTAGATTCTTATTTTTTCCTAAGGTTATGAAAAGTTGACACTTGTTCATGGGCACTTGGAGACTTAAAGAAAAAAAATAAAGAGAATATTGCTTTAGGAAATTCTCATTTTTGTCACCTTTTATTAGAGTTAAAGCCATTAGATTTCCATATTTCATGTTATTGTGTAAAGGTGTTTTTGGATTTGACTGTGTAGAGTTTTTTCATAAATGTTTTAGATCATACTCCATGATCCATCATCAAGTAATAGATAGAAATACCTGTCTATTTCCACTCAAACTATTTATAGTTTTCTATGCAATCACATTAATAAACATGATGAACTTTGAATATCCAAGTTTATTCCAACATTAATTTTGAGCCACTTTTTGCAATGAGAAAAAAAACATCTTAAAATTTGAAAAGCATTTGATTATAAATAGAGTTGAAAACTATAGATGTTAAGACCCTTTGGAAGGGCCTTGAGCTCATAAAATCCCATGTAAGAATCACAATTATTTAAGAATTTTGACTTTGTTTTTTTCCCACTAGAAAAAGCTATATAAATCTAGTTTTTTAATTACAAGATTCCAATTTTCTAATCATATATTGTTTTAAAGTTTTGTCAAATTTTATTTTCTAGTCATATTTTCATTGCAACTTTATAAAGGAATTGAAGGATTTCATTTTTGCATAATAATTTTCAAGAATTTATTAATGAAATAAATAAAATAGGAGGATACAACTTCTAATTTATGAGTTTAAAATGGAATAGGGTCTCTTTGCATACAAATTGTTAGGAAGGTGTTGTAAACCTTTCATAATTAGTGTCCATTTTGTGCTTCATTTAGGGATGATGGACATCATAAGTGAAAAATAAATTTTAGAGATTAAGAAATTTCTAAGATTAATAAAAATGGATCTCATGTAGAAAAGGACACCACATTTGAATAAGATAAGCTATGAAAAACTTGTTATATTGTATAAAATATTGCATTAACTTAGGGTTGCTAAATGACAAAAAAATACACCAAGGTGGAATGGGGCACCACATTGCACAAGAGGACAAAGTGGTAAGGTGTAGATTACAAGGAATTACTTAACTTGATTTCATTAGTGAGATATGTAAGAATCTTTCAGTCACATCTTGGAATAGGAAAATAGGGTGTTGAGATTTATTCCACATCAAGGGAACTACCTTGGTGAGATGCATGTGAAAATGCATGTTTTGGAAACCACTAGTGGTTTCTAGATTAGTGTTTTTCCTATATATATAAGCCATGCAATAGTGGTTTGATCATCATAGACGATTAGCTATAGGATTATTTTCAAGTATTGAGGATATTGTTGTTTTGTCACTTATTGGATTAGTTCATTGTATTTGTAGGCTTGTTTCAAGTTAATAGTGAGGGATATGCATATAAGGTTAGGTATTTTATGTGAAAGGGTTTTTCAAAGACAAATGTTATGTTATGGTGTATGCACTTATTTATTTATTTGATCCATTTGCATTTTAGTTTTTACTCATATTTTTGCTTTAGAACAAGTTATTTTAAATTTTAAAACTCCTTTGTGCTCTTAATAAAAGAACTCAACTAGGTTTTTCAACATATTGTATTAGATCTTGTGTTAGCTTGATATATGAAGGAGAGAACACCTTCTTTTTGTTATTTATTTGGTTCTAGTGGGAGCATTGGATTTTTGGTTGATATGAGATCTAAAGATAACCTATTATGGCTAGCATCTTGATACTTGAAACTAACAAGTTTGATGAGCAAAAGTTTGAGTTGTGGAATCTAAAGATGGAATTTTTCTTGGTAGAGAGATAATGGATTATACTAACCACTACGATATGGTTCATTCCTTCTAGAATGAAGATAGAGTAATGATAAATACTTGATTCAAATACAAGAAGTACAATTAGCCTATACCTTTATGCTAGATTCAATTTTAATGATTTTTATAGAGAATACACTACACAAAAATTATAGAGTGAAATTAGTGCATTGTATTAATCCAAGAGTCTTGTTAATAATTTATTTTTAAAAAGAGAATTTAATAGAGTCAAGGTTGAAGGGTCCAATTAAGGATTATCCAACCTTGTATCCAAAATGTCTTTTCTTATATTAATATTATAATAATGCAAGAAAAAAAAATCGTTAGAGAAAAACAACAATATATTATTCATTAAAGAGTTATATTACAATTTCACATATGAGCTTACTTAATGTATATATTTCTTCATAGAATCAATCAAATTCTTTGCTAGTCTCTGCCTTCTTTCTTCTTCCTCTATTTTTGATTAATTTGGTCTATCTTCAAATCATAACATACTTCTCTCTCTCTCTCTCTCTATGGAATATCATGTGGTGGTTTATAACATGATCCACACTCCTAGAATAAGGTGATAAAGACCATTGGCTCAAAAATTAAAGGTTTTTCCTAATAATTTACCTTGGTAATTGGTGCACCACCCTAGCATAATATGTAGCTTCAATGGAAATGGGTATTATTGTCCTTAATGATCTAGGAGCCTCAAAATGTAATGTGATCATATATAACCTCTGTTAGTACCTATATAGAAGTAGGTAACATTAAGACTTGCCACAAGTTCAATAATTCCTACATTGATCAACCAAGTTACTGCTAAATAGTACATACCTAGTATATGTCTCAATTAAGTTCCTCGAGTGAACATATGTGTGGTGATCACTAACACATAAATCAAATAGAAGGCTCTAGATAGAATACAATGTATCATTCCAACTATAACCAAGTATAATCTTTTGAAGTTACTTGTGATGCTTCTAATGATCTATCTATGCTTGCAGTTTGTAGTTATAAGGTTTTGAGCCCTAGATCATGAATGTGGTGATATGAAATGCCTCAAACTAGACTTATACAATTACATTACACTTGGAAAATCAACAAAATATCTACATGGCAAACAAAAATTAATATTTTTTTAGTTGATGCAAGATTACTCTTACACCTAAAATGCTCCTATATGAAACACCTTGGGCAATTAAAAAGTAAGCTCTCAATTTTTTTTCTAAGAATGAGCTAAAGGAAAACAAAGTCATTCAACCTTTGCTCTAGATATCCAAATAGAAAATTCAAGTGGGCCATTTTTCTATTTCACCAAGTATACTTCCCATTCCTTGTGCTTCTCCAAAGTCTATGATCAATTATCTCTTTAGGTTATTTTGTTCTTTGTGTAGTTACCAATGCCTCTATAATTATTGTTGGTTTAGGTTTTGAATTCCATTCATGATATTAATAGAGATTAACAATGTTAAATATAGTGAAATAAAAAAATCTTTAGGTAATTCTACTTCATATGCATTTCCAAAATCAAATTTCTTATGAATTTACATGGCCCAAAATTCATCTTTATTTTATTATATGCTCCCTTTGGAAATATTTCCTTTCTCAAATGAGCCATTACTTCCTTTCCAACTTCACATCCTTTATATTTTTTCCTTTAATTTAAATTCTCTTTATATTTTTGATTAGCTTTCTCTAATTGCTATTTAATCATTTGAAGTACCTTTGTTAGATATTTTAAAATGATTCAATTACAACACTTTTTTATGCATTATGGTAAAATATATAAGTTACAAAAACATTTCTTGGATTCTAACCATGTACTCTCTCAAAGGTGTTCTTCTAGTACTCTTATTTGCTAAGTTATTAAAAGAAAATTTATCTTGCGATAAGATTAAATCCCAATTTCCTATGTTCTCACCTGAATAAACATTTCAATAGACTTTCTAAAATCCTATTCACAACTTCTATTTTTCTATTTTCTTGTGATGATATACTAAACTAAATTTTAGGCACGTGTTGATCTTCTTTCATAAAGTTTCTAAATTGTCCAACAAATTTCACATCTTTGTTTGATACAATGCTTTTAGGTAATCCATGTAATCTCACAATTTCTTCGAAAAATAAATCAACTATGTGTATTTGCATCATTAATTTTTTTACAAGAAATTGAATGTACCATATTTTAAAATCTATCAACCACTACAAAAATAATCATGTCCACTTTGAGTCATTGGTAATACTAATATAAAATCCATACTAATATCTTCCCATGGTCCCTTTGGAATTGATAATTACATACAATCCAACATTTTGACTTCCTACTTTTGTTAGTTGACAAGCAAAAAATTGTCACATTCTCTAACATCCCTATGAATTTGTGCCAAAAATTAATTTTCACTTACCAATGCTAACATGTTATTAACACCAAAATGCCATTCTAATCTACATCTTTACTTTTATTTAATTAAATCCTCTATCATTGAAATATTTGGAATACATAATTTGATTATCCATAAATAATAATTATTTTTGAATAACATATCTAATAACTCACTTCTATCTCCATCAGTTGGTAATTTACATGACTTCCATTTTTCAACAAAATCAATGTATGTGTATTTGGTTAAGGTAAGTAGGGATTTTGAAAGGGCCCAAACTTTTATAAAAAAAGACAATAAAAAGAATATAGTGGGAAAATAGGGTTCCAAGCCTTTACAAATTTGTCATAAGGCAGGGAAAAACATGCCCAAGCTAGCTAGATACAATAGAGAAACAACTCAACCAAAAGAAAGGAACCGCAACAACCAAGATGCAAAAAATAACAAGTGACTGAAAGAGTTGGGACCCCCATGATCCATATTAACAATACCAGACATAGAATGGGTTGGCCTCTCACCCGACACCATGATTTTGGGGAAATGATATAGGAAGACCTTTCTTCCTCCTTACAATAGTCTAAGAGACATTAACATCCAAATTATCAGAATGAGGGAAATTAGGGGCGATTCCCCATGGAGGTCCCATTAGCACATGAGGAGAGAACATAGGATGATGAGGTGAAGGGTGGCCATCCACCACATGAGTAGTTTGGAGTTGGTTCAATGTGGAGGGAAAATAGGGCTATGAGGTTAGGGTAGGAGGTTCCTCAATAGGGTATGAGGGAAACAATAGAGATACACAAGCACATGACTCATCCTCTTCCTGAGAGGATTCATTCAATGGAGAATTGAGAGCAGGAATATTTAGGTGATCTTCATTAGAATCCTTCTACCACATAGCAGAGCCCTTGCAATGCGAGAGAGTACAAACTATATGTAGGTGACAAATGGAGAAGCATTGATGATATTTGAAGGGGAGGTCGTGCAAGGCACCATGGCTCTTAAAGGTTGCAAATATTAGTTTTGTGATGAAAGGTCATGTTTTTGGTTTGTAATAAGGTCTTGAATACCACTTGTGATTTTTTTGGAGTCATTTTAGGTTGTTAGGAGGTTTGGAGTCATTTGGAAGTTTATTTGGTCAAATTTGTAAAGTTGCACAAAAAGTTGCAAAGTTGTCAAGGCAACTTTGCACTTTGCATTTTCTTGGAAGTTGAATAGTCAAGATGTTAAAATTTAGTTGTAGTCAGTTGGATATGGCTGGAAAAGGTTAAATATGATTTTTAAAGGTTGAAACAGGAGTTGGTTGATGTAATTTTGAAAGTTTGAATTACAAAAACTCTTGGTTCCTGTGTTTGGAGAGCAAATTTGTTGCTACAACCAATAGTATGGCCTTGTATAGCCTGTGGTGAAAATTTATGCATTTTAGTTGATGGAGATCTGAACCCTTGTCATTTTGCATCTTATTTCATCCATTTTCATCAAGTATTGAGCGAGTTAGAGTAGATTTTCTAAAAACTGTCTTGAAACCTTGGTTTTGAGGGTTTGAGAGCAACAAAAATGATTTGTGACCCATTCCATCGATGAAAATGATTGAAAATTGGTGGAATGGGTTTATGTAGGTTGTAATTTGAGTTTATGGTGTTTGTAGGAGCAAGGGAGGTGGTTTGATGAAGAATGGGTCATGCCCTAGGGTGAAAATCTCTTGATTTTGGGTGAAAGAGTTGCATAGAAGTAGGGTTTTATAGAATAGATGTTTGGGAATCATTCTAGTTGAAAAATTGTGAATTTTCAGACCCCATAAGATTTGATAGTGGATTTATAATAAAGGATTGAGGTTGAGAGAGTGTAGAATCAATAAGTTCCTTGTTGAAGGAGCCCTCTTGAGCAACGTAGCAACAAGTTTTTGAGGGGTTTATTCCAAAACAATCATACCTACACTCTTGATATGTTATCAAATGGCCAAAAGGGTATCTGGAATAATGAATGGTTTGTGGGTTTTGAGACCTGGTTTACAAATTTCATTAGAAAATGCTTGTTTGGGGTGCTATAAGAAGAATAGGAGAATTTGTAAGAAAATCCATCAAACGAGGGTTCTAGGTTTGGAAATTTGATTTGCTTGAGTTAGTAGGTGAAAAATGGAGAAGCATTGATAATATTTGAAGGGGAGGCTCTCATAATCAAGAGGTTGAGGCCAAGTCATATCCCCAACCATAAAAACTACACCCCCATGAAGAGTCTTGGAGATGTCAATATCTACCAAAATGCAATCAAAAGTGCCCCACATAGGAAGTGGAATTGTCAACTTTCAAGAAGTGATCAATAGAGTTTCCAATCTCCTCATAACATGCAACATTCCAAAATTGTAGAGGTAGGTTTGGAAGTCTAATCCATACATGACACACATTTAGTGGCTTAATAAAAGGGTTAAAAGAGGGTGTCCAAGGATTAATAGAGAGATAGTGCTCCCTCTAAGCCCACAACTTTCTCAACACAAAAATTTTGTCCTTAGAAAAGGCAAGAGAGGCAATGAAAAAACCTTTAGCCCAAGGGAAGAGCTCAATAATATTACTTTCCACAAGAGGCTTCTAGGAATCCAACACCCACTTGTGTAGATTGGGATGAGAAGGCAAAATATTGAGAAATTTGCACACCAGACCCTTACATTGGTAGAAGTCCTCATTTCCGCCACATCCTAGCCACAAACCACCATTAGGGATAGTTTGGAACAATGAAGAGGATGAAATTTCTCCCTCAAAGTGTGAGCAACACCAAAACCAGTTGCTTGAGAAAATCTACATCCAACAACAGATATAGGCACCAAAGGGGGGCATTAGCAGCATAAGGCTATCACACTGTAGACACTCAAAATTGGCCTAGCTTGCAAGCAACCCTTTTACATTAAATTATCGTCTTTCCAATATGATTAAATAATTATCAATTATTTAATTATTGACTAATCTCATATTCCACTATAAATTAAATATTTTTATATTATTTAATTAATTCCCTTTACTATTAATCTTCCCTGATTAGTTAAATAAATTATATTTATTTAATTATGTCCCTAATTGTCTTTATTCTTCTAAATTAATTAAATAAATTATTATTATTTATTTAATTGTCCATCATCCCTTCCTAAATTAAATAATTACTTTAATTATTTAATTATTCATTAATTCCTCAACATTATCCACTCTCCATAAAGAAATACAATTATTTATTTATTTATTAAATTCATCTTGCACATTCCTTTAGTAATTAATTAATTTAATTATTAAATATCATGCATTTCCAACTCATCCCTTGACTGAGATTTACTCTCAATCCACTAACTAATCAATTCCACTTCTCTCATCAATCAATTCAGTTCACTCCCACTCAGTCTGAGTTAATGATTCAATCAATTCCCTTAACTAAATCATGCAAACAATTAATTGAAATCATGCAACTAGTTACAAGCAATTAACTAATCAATCAATTCCTCTCATCAATTCTCTACCATCGATCTCTTTAGTCCTTTTGATCTTGACTGTCCATCCAAATTTTCCTTTTCTACAAAATAGACCCTCATCTTCATTTGAAGGCTAACCACAATCTTTGATATTTTTCTATCATATCAATAGGAGATTATTGTAATCGTGCACACATAAAATCTAAGAGCAACAAAGGCTTACAAAGAAAAATTGAGAAGAACAATTGAGGTGATTCAAGGTTGATGTAAGAAGGTATTGTATTGATTTTGTTACACCCCAATTGTGTGATTACTATTTACTATTACTATGTAGGGTAAAATGTGAACGTAATGTGAATTCAGTGAATGAATAAATTGTGGGTGCACTTTGTTCACTAATTTATGAATGAATGTCATCTCATTTAATGTTATATGAAGGAAGCATTTATGTGATTGGATGAATATTTTCCTTAGATCGATCTTTGGAGATGTAATGTGTATACTGCATATTTTATGAACAACTGATTGTTGTGTACATGTGTTAGTGTTTGTAGGTACATGTTCAATTCCTCCAGGTAGAGGGGAAGTATCACTCAGGAGAAGGTCTTGGTCAAGAACTAGTAATGTAACCTATTTGATATTACACACACCACAGTAGAATAATTGAGTCAGATTATTAAGTAGGAAGTTGGTAAGTCATCCTTGTTGTTATGTTCGCTTTAGTAAAATTCTAGTTTACTATTGAGTGCATTATTGGGTGATGATTATTTGATGAGCTTATGATTTCCTTCTTGTTACCATGTTTGCATTGATAAGTGAGTATACAAGGTATGTGTATGCGTACACACATGCATGGCGATGATAGACTATACACACCAGGGAACACATACATAAGGGTACATAGGTACACATACCTATGCACACTAATGCACGAGTTGATTATGTGCATGAAACTATCTGATGGAACCAACAACATGCATATGTATACGTATAGACATATTGCTCATAGTCTCTTATCAACACCATGGTAAATGTGTATGATTTTGGTGTGAGAATCGAATGTGTATATATATAGATGTATATACATATATTCATATATATATATGTGTATCCATACACGTGTATAGTAGCAAGTGGACATGCCCATATGAATGTATCAATACATGTATATATACACATACATGTACATAGAGGCATATATATATGTATACATAACTGATATATTAATATAACAATGTGATTGCTATTTTGATGTATTCTTTTGTATATCGATTATATATACGTGCTTTATCGACATATGTTGAATATAAATATATACTAACATATACATATATATGTGTACGTAAAATATATATATAGTTATGTTTGTTAATATATATATATATGTATGTATATAAGTACATATATATATGTATATATATAAGTACATATATGTATACATTATATATATATGTATTTAATAATATTTTCTTTGAGATTGACTATCTCAAGCAATGATAATTAACCGATTATAATGCTAAATGCATATGACTTTGAAGTCGATTTATCTTCATAATTGGGTGACCAAACTTGAGATGGTTACGTCTGTTCTTCTTGAGCCACTTTTTATGATCTTGTTGTCAATACTTGAGAGAGTTTGAATCTACAAACTTTGAAACCTTTAAGTCGATAGTGAGTATAAGTCGACGCCTTGGTGTATCATGGAATTGGTCAAAAAAATTACCATGATTCATGTATCAAATCAAACAACTGTTAATATATTGGAAACAAATCAATGACTTTGTCTCAATCGATTTAAATGAGTGAGTCGATACTCAACATGACTTAGTCAATGCTTTAGTTGATTGAACACTCTTGTTATTGACTGTTTCTCTAGAGGATGAAACCATGCCACCTTTGTATCCCTTAAACAATAGAAGTATGATTTAGGTTTCTAGTTGAATTCTATCACATGGAGAGTTCATTTGGTCTCCAATTGCTGTCAATATGAGGGTTGATTTGTTGATATTTGAGCTGATTCTATGCTTACATTTTCACCACCTTTTGAGCTATGTTAGTGGTGTTTCTACACATGCTTTCTACTGTCAAAATCATGCCTAAACTATAGGCAGTGTTGTTACCAGTTTGTTGTATAAATAGCAAAAAGAGTTCATTTGTTTGGGATGAATCATTATTCTCTCTCTGCATTATTTCTTGTGGAAAGACTCTGCATTTTAGTGTGCTTTTCTATTTGCAATATTCTACCAAAACAAAAAAAGAGAGCCTTGGGTTTTAAGTGAATTTTATTATCTTTTGAGAAGAATCATTTTCCAACTTGAGAGTTAAGTGTTGTGAGATTTTGTTGAAGAATCAATATCGAGATAGTTGTTGTTTCAAAGGTGCTGTGATTGGAACCGGTCAATTTGGAAAGCTAAAACACAAGAATGAGGATATTCTACTTTTGTTTATTCTATTTTTTAATGAGCTATGTCTTGATTGATTAAACTAGTCTTGTTGGTACTTGCACGTAGAGGAAAGTATTGTTTGCTTTGAAAGATAAGTGGAAACTATTTACTTTATTATGCATTATTTGTATGTACTCTATGATAGGAGAGACTGATTGACATAGGTATTAATATTATACTAGATATGTGTAGTCATGGGTAAGAGGTTATGTTTATCATAGGTATTGTTATTATACTAGATATGATCAAACATAAACAAGCTTAGGGAACACTCATTACTAGATAATTAATTATGGTAGATGGCTGATAGGTTACTCCTAGGAATGTTGTCTAGTGAAGGGAGGGAACTTGTACTTTTCTTATTGAGATGTGTTACCTTAGGTTATGTTAAGAGATAGGTTATCCTAGGGAGTAGCTTGCCCATGGAGAGGGATTTCCTAGGCATAGATATAATGGCCTTAAGTCAAAACGAGCTTGCTATAGTGTAAGTGAATGGTAGACCTTCACTCAAACTACTGAGTGAGAATACATTGGCCAAAGTAGTGGGATTCTCCAAAGACTCCACTTTAGTTAGTGAGAATGTCGACACTCCATTGTCAGTTCACTATGTCTACTTAAATACATGAAGGGTACCTAGCATAGGTTATAAATCCTAGTCATGTAGGGCATCACACTAAGCTTAGAATGGTATATCGTATGATTTTACCCAACCAATGCCTTCGTCGAAGGGAAGGGAAATCTATCATTGATAGATGTGTGGGGGACCGCATATGAATGTGTGGTTCGTAGAAAAGCGCTTGAGTGATGCTTCTCCTCCTCAGTAGGTGACAAAGGACCAAGGTTTTGAAAGGAGGATTCTTGTACCATTTATATCTTATGCTATGAAGCTCGAAGGAGCTATGTATGTAGTTTGTACTTTCTTGGAATAATGCACTTTGTAAAGTATTTTAGTGGAATGGAAATACTTATTGCAAGTTGTATAGCATCTTTGTTCATATATTTTCAATAAAGAAAGGAATTTCTTTTATTGCAATGTAATGTTACATAGTTTATTTTACTTGCATAGTAAAAACATAGGAAATTTACTTCAGTGAACGATTGGGTTATTATAGATTTCTTATGTTACTTTGTGCTTCATTGATAGATTAGACTTGGATTTCTTAAATCTATATAGTTTATGGTTGCTATTAATGATTCATGATTATTTATTTTGATTTTTGGTCGAACAAATGGTGAAACCGACGTGAATCGCTAACGAATTTTGTAAAAAATAGAATTTTTCATAGTTATAGGTTCTGCAATGTATTTGTCAAGTGTAGTTTGATGCATTTATTGGATTGTGTAACACATCTGTAACCTACAATACATTCATGGACAATTGTGATACATTTGTTTCCTATGATGCATGTGCAAATTTTTGTGACACATCTATTGGACTTTGCAACACATTTGTCTAAGATTAAAATTTTCCTATTTTTAGCTAACAATTGCTATTTCTGGTTATTACAAAGGGTTAGAAATTAATATTGTGAAACCCTAACCTTGCATTTATTATTTCTAGGTTGTTTATTTTGTGTATTTTTTGGTGATTTTGGTATTTACAGGTTCTGTAATGCAACTATTTGGTTTTTGCACTGCAATTGTTTATTGTGACACATCTATTTGGTTTCTACACAACTATTTTTGTGACACATCTATCAAAAACAATGATGCATATGGCTGGTTGATCAAAATGTATAATTTTTTTAAAATTCTATTTTTGGAGGTAATTTGGTTATGATAAATTAGTTGTTTTCTAGTTACTAATATATATTAGGAGATTTATGGTGACCTTTTGGAAATTTTTTTACTTTGAGAGTACTAATCTTGTTTGTTGCAGCACGCTGACAAAGACATTATTAAAATTACTGATTAGTTTGATGCAGGTTCACTTGCCAAAGACTAAAAATTGAAACTTTGTGTCTTTGATTTTCTAGAGTAAATAATATTTCATTTGGGTTTAAAAAGAACAATCGTATTTCGTGTCTAGTAGACTAGTGATACTTATGGTCTTCCCTTGCACCTTGTGCAACCTTTGGAATAAAAAATATCATTAGTTTGCAATCTATTATTTACCTAAGGTGTGGTTTTCTACATATGCTCTCCCCTCACAACCTCTAAGAACAATCTTGGGGATTAAAAGCAACATCATAATCATTTATTTAAAGTAGAGAGACTTTATTAGGGCCTCATAACCCTAGGTTCTAATCTCAAGCATGTTTCTTGGTGGGTTATATAAAGGGGGGATAGTAGAAGTCGTACCTTAAGGAAAGCTAGTGTCATTCAAGACAAGCCCCATGATCCTCGGTCCATCAAGATAGGGAGGTGATGAGTAGAGAGGAGACCCCTCTTGACTTAGGCACTATCAGATGATCTTTTTGTTCATAGTAGAGCTCAACTCAATACCTTTGTTAATTAGAATCCTAGGAGCCATTCAACCATAGCTTGTTTGTAGTGCAACATAAAATATCATGTATGAAGCTACTCAGTATGTACTCCCTCAAGTAGAGATAGAAATATTTGGGTTGGCCATTTATAACCTTTTAGGAAAAGAAAGAAGGTGAGTCTGTCACTGTATAGGGCCTATTCCACTAGATGTCTAGCTATCCCCTTTCACAAGAAAGGTGTTTCTATCCAATCTTACAGAGTATTAGTACTTAATTGTGTGGTGGGCCTACATCAAGTTTACACACCTATTCTAATTAATTAAGTTGTTCTTGTATTCAAAATATTTTCAAGTTTGCACTCTACCAATGACACCATTGGCCTTTGGGCCTTAAGCCTTGTTTACCAAGAGTCAAGATTCAAGCAACTATTTCTATCTTCTGAGTGTTTTATGAGTGTATTTTTACCAAAACTAAAAAAATCAAACACAAAAAAATCACTTAGAACACTTGATTTTGGGAAAAGACTGAGTTATGCATCTGCAACTTTCTATAATGAAATCATTCAAAAAGAAAACTAGAGTCACACATCTATTAACTTTTGCACCACATCTGTGTTCTATAACACATTTGCAGAACTAGAGTGACACATTTCTTAATTCATGTACCACATCTATTTTTTGTACCGCATATGTGTTCTGCACCATAATTATCAACTTTCTATAACACAACTATTTAGAAAATAAAAACCTAGAAAATATAGAGCACCATAACTATCTAGATCTATACCGCATCTGTTACTATCACATAATTGTCTAGTTCTATAGCACATCTATTACTTTTTGTAAAATAATTGCTAATTTTTGTACCACATCTGATACATTTAGTACCACATCTATAGGATTCCATGACGTCTCTATCTGTACTGAGAAATTAGGGTTTATTCCAGAGAATTTAGATTTCGGACTTGATTCACACAGTGACTTGACACAAAAACTAGAGACTTGTCCAAATTAGTCTTGCATTTTTAGTATTTTCTCACTTCACTTAGCTTAACTTGTATCCTTTAGACTAAATTTCATCATCCAACATCATAGATATTCACCTTTGCATTTTGAAACCAAGAAACTAACCACATTTTGATCAAACCATAGTTATCTTTTGAACATATTAACCTCATAATCTCACATTTTCTCATCAATAGTAGGACCTATAACTCACAAGTCTAGTTAAGGTTCGACTTTTTATCAAAATATCATTTGAATCAGTTATCCTTTTTGAGGTCTAGATATTTCATTTTATCACCTTGGTTTATCACAAGTTTGTCACGTACCCTTTCAAATTAAAAAAAAACAAAAATTCATTTTGCATCCTTTAAAATAAAAAATTCCAAAAAAATAGCATAAATTCATATACATTTTGCATCCTTTAAAACCAAAAAATACAAAGATAAATAAATCCAAAAATCACAAATTTTTTTATGGTTGAAATGAGATCACAGAGAAAAAGAAAAGAAATAGATTCCACAATTGACCATACCTTTAACCCCACTAGTGTGATGCACTTTGGGTCCACATCAAATGAACAATCAATGTCACAACCTAAAACTACACAATCTTTTGAGGATTATACCTTGAATAGTGTGGAACAGAATCTAAGTCAAGAGGAAATAGATGGCACATCACAAGATCCTATAATATTGTAAATAATAGAAGAACTCAATATCTGTTGATCCCAACAAACTTTTTGTCACTTGCACAAAATGGAGCTAGACTTCCTGTTGAATTTGACATTTCCACTATAATAGGAGAAACATCAAATGTGGTATCTCATGGACAAGGTGCAGTTAACATGACACCTCCACCACACAAAACCTTACAATAGTTGAATAAAAGCATGCCATTGGCATAGAACTCTCATAATACAACAACTGTAAACATACCTCCCACACCTACATTTGGAACACAATTCACTACAAAACAACCAAGCAATACAATACCTGTGACTCATAACATTAAAAATAAAAATCCACCCAATAAAACTCGAAGGAAAAATCCTTCGTTTTCAGGGCCATAAGTAAACATGACCTTTACTTCACAAAACATTGATGAACCCTTGACTTATAATTGAATGTTCTTCAGATCCAACCAAAATTTGAATTGACCTCCACTAAAATAACCACCTAATACAAATCCAACATTCACATCTCACTTTCACCAAAACACCCAACCCATGTAACAACACAATTTTAACATACTTAACCAAAACACGCATGGTTCCACTTCAACTTCAAACCATCAAAGAACAAACCCATTCATAAAACCTTTAACGAGTCAAACACATTATCAACAAATAAATACATCTCTTGTGACACCATCACCAACAAAGATATTATCTCAACAAGTATAAAGCCTGCAACAATAGATTTCAAATACGTAGGTTACCAAAACCAAAAAGACTTAATCAAGGAATTATGTCCTTATCCATTCGATAGGAGCATATACATGCTGCCCTTCACATTAAAATTTATTGTACTAAAATATGGAAAATACAAGGGGAAGGGAGATCCTATAAAGCATGTGATAATTTCACACAACCTCCTTAGACATTGCTTACGATCACATGTACCTCATGCAAATTTTCTCATGAAGTCTTGGGGAAAAGCACTAGAATGGTTCACTCACTTACCTCCTGTCATCAGGACTTGGAGTGAGTTGGCTGATAAATTTGTAGCACATTTCTCCTACAACATTGAAAATGACATAAACATAATAAACTTATGCAAAACTAAATAGAAGGAGGGAGAAACATTCACTTCATTCTTGCAAAGATGGAGAAGCCTTGCAACAAATGTCCTTGTCATATTTCAAAAATAAATTGGTACAAATATTCATGGAAAATATCAATTTAGAGGTGATGTTTCATCTCCAAAGTCATTGCTCAAACACATTTGAGGAGGTTATGGAGAAAGGTCTCTCTATTGAGAAATTTCTCATCAAAAAAGGGCTGGTAAATTTTTTAAAGAAAATAACTATAACCTGAGTACTTCAAATGATAAAAAATTTTGGTCATGAAACAAGAATGTGACAAATGATAGGGTGGTGGATGCTAAAGTGATTGAGAATTCACACCCTACCATTAGCCTTAAATTAATTTCAACATCAAAAAATAATAACCAACCAAAAAATCATGAGCAATCAACGAATGTGGTTTAGAATAATGCACAATGTGGTCCCCAAGGACTAATCAACCAAGATGAAAATACACACCCTTAGGGGAATCCATTGAATCAACTTTAAATAAGTTGATACAATATAATGTTATGCAACTTCCTAAGATAAGAAATTATGAATCAGGACGCTTCAAACCGTCTTGGTGGAATGATAACGACTTTTGTGAGTATCATATAATGAAAGGGCATAAAAAATCATCATGCTTTAAACTCAAGAATGCTATCCAAGACCTTATAGAGAAAGGAGACATAAGGATCGATAATATATAGGGATCCTCAAATATATACCATACCATCTTCAAAAATCCATTACAAAATTATGGATCGAGAAAAGCCTCTAGTTTAGGGCCGAACACTAAGGACCAAGCCAACTACACCCATGTTGCCTATGAATACATGGATAACCATATCCAACAAACCGATAATAATGTTTCTACCATTACCATTAAGAACTAGAATCCTAAGTGTGTGGTTACCACTTGATGATCCAAAGTGAATCTACAAGGGGCCACTCCAAGATCTCAGCCAATGACTCAGTACAACCTTTTGATCATCTAAGGAAAACCCCTACTCAAATTTCTATTATTGAGCTACTTCGTACATCCCTTGTGCACAAGGCTATCTTAGATAAATATTTATAGGATCCTTTGGTTCCTATGAACCTAAACATTAACCAATTTCAGGCCGTGGTAGGGTTTCTAGCTACCACACACCACATCACTTTCATATAACATGATTTTAATTCATAGGAGTACCATCATGATGAACCCATACATTTTGAGGTATATATGAATAAGCACAAAATAAGATGAGTTTTGATAGATGGCAGAGCATGCCTTAACATTTATACACTAAAAATGTACACTACTATGGGATTATCCAAAGCATGTATATATGTGTCAAAAAGGATTGTAATAAGAGCATATGATAATGCAAAGAACTCTTCAAAGGTCATTATCATCCTTCCCATCAAATTTGGTCCTTCTATTCAAGATACAATCTTTCAAGTTTTGGAACTGGTCCTTGCTTACAAACTTCTCCTTGAATACCCATGGATTCATTCCATGAAGGTCGTTCCTTCCACCTATCATCAGTCTTGAAATTCCCTTATAATGGTACTAAGATTACCATATCAGGTGATCTCGATCCTTTCAACTATTGCAACAATATGAAAGGGATCCCTAAATATCAAGTACCTATATATAATGAGGCCTCACCATCCATCTCATCCCACTACATTGATCTTGCATCATTATATAACTCCCATCTCCACCCATATCATTTCCTGAAAGAAAGGTCTAGGTCCATGATGACAGATGTGGTGAATATAATTTTGAGAACTTATTCTATGTTGGTAAGTTTCTAGCCTCACCAAAACATTATGGTAAGACGCACCACAAATGAAGAGATCTTAAGGTAATCATTTAGTATCAATCCCCCACTACCTTCACTAAGTGGGGTGAACTAGGAAATGAATCTGTAGATGAAGACCTCTCTACTTGGATCTACAAAGATGAAGAGGATGAAAAAAATGCTCAATTACTAGTTGAAAAATATGGAAAAGGTTTTGATATCATGAAGTAGAAAGGATATGATGGTCACAGTGGCTTGGGAGCACATAAACAGGGAATGATAGAGCCTATCTTGCTTACAAAATTACCAAGGAACAAAGGACTTGGGTATAAACCACTAAAATTGAATGCTCCTTGATATGCTATTGTTAGGTCCTATCGCTTTAGTTGAAAATGCATCAAATAGATTGACCAGGTAGTGTTCGGAGGCTGTATGCAATATGAAACATCTTGACTAACTCTCTTAGATTTTTTGAATGTCTAGGATAAATGTAAACAAAACTTAAACTAAAAGGTCATTAAACTAGAAAGTGTAAAGTTGTCTAAGCTAGAAAGCATGAAATTATTAAGCTAGAAAGCATGAAATGATTAAACTAGAAAGAACGAAATGATTAAACTAGAAAGCATATAAATTATCTACAAGAATTTTTTTCAATAAAATTGTAAAGTTTAAATGACAACAAATATCATTTAACATCTAACGATTAACAAAAAACAAACTTAACAACCCACAACTGATAACCAGAGCGGGAGCTCCGAAATTTCAGATATAAACATAACTAAAGATTATAAACTCAAACTACAACCTACATGAATAATATTCACTCACATTTATCATGTACAGAATTAAAAAATAAATTTGAAAACAAAGATACTTATCTATCCTACGAAATTCCCCTCAAGTGGCCAACTCTCGGGTATGTCTATGCTTTAACTTAGATCACATGAACTTCTGTATTCTTCAAAATTAATCCATCCAAGATAATTCTATTGCATAGAACTAGTAACTCAGAATAAGACTGGAAAAGCTTATTTTATTCATATCAAAAGAAAGTGTAACACATAGACATAGTTGAAAAGCACATTATGACAACATAATGATATTCAATATGCATTGTTTCTGGTGGTTATATATATATATATATAAATTTGCTAACAAAATCCTATATTTCAAGTGGTGAAAGATCACCACTGAAAAAGTCTCCTAACATAATTCAACGAATGGACTGAGGTCCATAACATAAACACATTAAAGGCTCAAAGCGATCCATAAATTTTTTAAACAAAAAGCATTTAAAAGACTCGTTCCACTATGCACTCCTTAAATTTTGATGCCTAGACTTCCGAAGCTTTATCTTCAATTGTTTGAAATATGCTTTAAGTCCACTCAGTCGTGCATAATGACCTGTACAAAACTAAAAACTATACCATTATGTTAACGCAGGTTAGCTTATTTCAATCGATTTTAGGAAATAAAGATTATACATTTTTTACAAAAAGTAAGCAATTATTAATCCTAAAGATAAACAATTGACAAGGTAAAAGTGATTGGGATAAATAAGGAAGCATATTTGGCTTATTATTTTCATGAGGTTATTTATACCTCATAACTTCTGCCCCTCCTAATCTTGAGAAGGTCCTCTTGCTCTTTGTTGTGTCCTCTACCTTTCCATTTCCCTATTCTTGTTTAACTCCTCATATTTGGCACTAAGGTTATACCGATCATCTGCTTCACTATTCCACTCATCGGGATTCCTAAGAAAACCTTTGTTGAATTTAACCCTTACTTTCCATGAATGTAAATTTTCAAGGTTTTGTTTTGTAGAGATATGTATTGAAAGGGGTGGTGAAAAAAGTAATGGAGGTATGTATATCATTCCCATCCAATCAGTCTTAAGTTGCTGCAAAATATCTACCAATGCCTTTGCTCTTTTGTAAGACCACTTAATATTAGTAGGTGAAATTACCTCTCTTTTTAAGGTGCATAGGAAGAGGAGTGCATCTCTCTTCATAGGAATTAAATTCTCTTCCTATCAATACTGGCCCTTGGAATTTGAAATGCTCAAAATCGATTCGAAGATTATCATTATACTTCTCACAGTTTCATTGACCTTAATGCTCCAGAATTGAACTTTGAAAAAAGGTTTCCTATTAGGATACCGCATTTGAAGTCCAACAGTCTTTCCTGCTTGTGAATACTCCCTCATTCTTTCTTTCCATTGGATTTGGTTTTGCATGGTGGACATAAATGACCCGAGCTGAACTTCACCCACAAAGAGATTAATAAAAAAATTAGTATGCCTTTCTAGGAATAAATTGTGCACAAATAATTCACATAGTAGGTTTTGTTGAGCAGGTGTTGATTCTTTGAATATTTTTACAAATTCCTTATCATCTGGATCATGTGGAAGGTTGCAGGAAATTCTTAATTGCTTCCATCTTAAGAGCTACTCATTGAGAAACATAAAATATAGTCTAGAGGGCTTCCTAGAGGCCAACAATAGTCCCCCAATTTGACAGGCATTTATTTTAGCTTGATAAAGCCTGTCAAATGAGACTTTTAATAAAACTATTTCATTTTTCAATCGAGCATTCTCTATACCTATCTGTCTCAGAAAATAACACCTTTCCATCCATGTGACCAACAATGGAGGTATATGAACTTGAAACCATTCCATTTTGGTCGGTTCAGTCTATATCTCCTTTGACTCCATTATTGGTTTAACATTAATCTCTTGCAAATCCTGCTCCAACTCAACAATTTTACTCAATGATGTATTAAGCTTAGATTTTTGTTTGTCCTTTTCTTCTTCAAAATCTGTAAGTAATTGCATAAAATTATTAGTTAAACTTTTGATTTTTCTATCTTTTTCAAACAAATATTTCACCTATCGTTTACCTTCTTCATTCCATTGGTGCACCTAAAATTGAAGTTGTTCAATAGTTTTATCTCTTTGTTCTATTTTAATTTTAAAATTTGCAATTTCCTGATCTGTCTTCTTCAAAATTGCAGTGTGCACATCTATCTCTTTTTGTTGATTAATTCGTTCTTCATTTTTCTGCAACTAACGTTTCAATTGAGCAATTTCTGCTTTTAGTTCCTCTAATTCTATTCCTCTCTAATCATATTTTTCAACCTCTGTATCGGCAGAAAAAGGAAAATTAGAAATTTCTACATCATCACTAATTATGTTTTCCTCATTATGCAATTCAAATGAACCTTTCTCAATAACATTGACAACTAAGGGAGACAAACATCCCACAGTTTCATCCTCAACACCCAAATGATGTGGCGATTGTTCCCCTACTTCTTCTTGTCCTAAATGTAATGGCATATCATTTCTCTCAGCCTCAGGGGATTTACTAGTTTTTTTGTCACTTCCTTTTGCCGCTTCCTCACAAGGCTGAACCTTAGTTTCTAATGTTTGGGATTCAATATTATGTGGTTTCCGGCCACACATTTTCTTTCTAGGGGCATTCAATTGATCACTAGCTATGACACCACTCATTTCAGAAGATAATCATTTAATTATCCTCAAAGGAGGAGACATTTGTGATGTTACCCTAGACCTCTTTCTCTTCTTGCGAGAGGGGGCTTCCTCATCTTCTGAGTTTATTATTTCTACAATTTCTTGATTGTTAGGGGTTTCTGAAACATTAGGTCTAATTTTTGGTGCTTCGCTGTCAGGAGTTATTATGGAATGTGGGGTTTCAAAAGCATCTAGAGACTTAGGGGGATGCTCTTTCAAATGTTGAGTCACCAGCTCAAATGTTTCACCTTCTTCAAGGTGTCTTATAGGCTTGGATTTTCAAATTTTTGAAGGAATTTCTACCACTGTCTTTCTGTTTTCTTTTAGAAATGATGTTTACAAATTAAATGGATGAGGCCATGGTGTTTTAGCAGCCCTGAAACCAATTTTGAATCTCTCAATCATGCTAATAATAGAATCACAAAGAAATGTAGGCAAATTAACCCTAAGTACATGGTTTCCAGCGCCATGGCACAAATGGGTGAGAAGACAAAAAGGTGGACCTACAATTACTACCCATTGTCCCTCATAAGTGAAATACTTAATAATCCAAACCACTATTGTTTTCCATGGCTCTGGGATGGACATTCTTTGAAATTATTTATTTTTCCCTCTAGTACTTACAGTTAACACAGGCTGAGGCTCCCCTTCCCTACTAAAGAGCTCTACCATTTTCTGATAGGTAATATTGGTTGTTTCTAAAAAAATAATACCCTCATTTTTAAGACCAAAAAGATGAGAAATGATCTTAGGATTCACCTTTAATCGCTTGCATTGTACTACAGATTGACCATCCGAGAAATTCTCTGTAAATTCTCTCACCAATTGCTTGTTGTGTGCCTCAAATTTCTTTATGAACTCCAGCCACCAAACTCTCTGGAAAAATTCTGAAATACTACTTAGTGCCAAAAGTTTGTCTGCGGAAGCTAGCTCATATTTCTGCTTAGCTCCTCCCATACTATGTTTTTCTTATGACTCTACTCAGTTTTTGCTGAAATGTTATGGCGCTCAAAGAAAATTGTTTAAACAAAACTGAATTTCAAAGTAAAGAAAATATAACTTTTCAATCACTTGTACTTGATACAAACGATGGGACATGAATTAATTGGCACATTCAGGCTTAACTATACTTTCATTATTACTCTACATGGGAAAAAGCACAAAAATTGTAGTACCTCAAGCAAACGTACAATTTGCACATTTTACTAAATTTGGAAAGGGGATGGTTCATGCCAATTTATTTATCTCTATTCAAAATAATTACCTACTTAAAGCAAAATTTGTACATACCTTACATCTCATCATCAATTTGAAAATCACTTACCTTTTTTGATGTAATAGTATAATTGCATGAGTTGACGAGGGTGACAATGAATTTATTATGAACGTGGATGGGACAACTAATTAATGACATAATTATTATGATGAAAAGGTAGCCATAATAATTTTAATTTATTATGATAGGAGATGGAAATGTAGGGTGTGGATTTCGAGGGTGATGGGAAATTTTAATAATGGGCATGTGTATGACATTGGAAAAATCAAAGCATTTGGAAAGGAAAAGAATTTATAAAAATTTGGAGCATCATTGGAAGGTGCGGCTGAGGTGAAGAATAAAAAGTTCTGGAGCATGTTGAGAGATGCACACAGAATGAAAAAGTGAAGTGACAAAATTTTGGAGCATCGTCGAAAGATGCAGCCAGAGTAGCAACACAAATTTTTGGAGCATCCTAAAAGCTGTCGTCGGAAGAAGAAAGCAGAATTTCCAGAGAATCACTGAAAGATGCCACTGGAAGGAAGAAATAATTTTTTTTTGGAGCATCGTTGAAAGATGTAGCCAGAATGCAACAAGAAAATTTCCAAAGCATCGCCGAAATATGCCATCGAAAGGAGGAAGTAAAATGAAGGAATTTGGACTTAGACTTTTCAAAATATTTTTGAAAGATGTGCCAGTTTGCAAGAATAAAAAAGGAATGGCACCATTCGGGCATGCAAGTTTTGGAGCATCACAACAACCGAGTCAACAAATTCCGGGCATCGCATCAAGATACACCAAAATTTGTGTTTGATTAAAATAAAGTCCTATAGAACAAAAACAAAATTTAGCCAAGTCCAAAAGATGGAGAATTCAAAAGAACTGCTCTAAAGTAAAGTAACTATATACACATGCAATTCTTTTTTGTTTTTTATATAAGTGACAACAAAATAATAATAAAACTACTTTGGCTCTGTCGTAGTAGAGTAAATGCATTGGATTTCTCCTTGCATTTTACCATTTTTGTAAATTCTTCCCTGTTAACTGGTTTATGGTAGATGCATAATCGATGATCATTGACCAAGAGGGTTCGGGTGTCACCATCAATGGGTTTGAGTTGCATTGCTCCATTTAGAAAAAATTCAGAAATTTCATATAGCCTAGCCAATGAGTCCTCAATTTCCCTTGGTGATCTTTATATCATGAGTTGAATAAGAGTGCCCAATCCCAATTATGGAATTATCTTTCCTTTATATGTTTATCATGCCGGGTTTTTCATTGTTGTTGCACAAGTTTAGTTTGGTGAATATCATCTAAACAAAGTTCATCTAATTCACTCAGCTATAGGACTCGTTCAACCTGAGCTTGTTTGAGATCTAAGCCTACCTCCATTGCTGTCCTCAAGGTTTACATTTCAAATTCAATAGGTAAAAGGGATTTCTTCCCAGAAACTAACTCATATGGATTGAAACTAGTGGTTGATTTCCAAGTTGTGTTATAAGCCCAAATGGCTTTAGGTAGCTTCCTGGCCCAGTTTTTTCTCCCTAATGAAACTATTTTTGTTAAAATGTTCTCTAGCTCCCTGTTAGTGACTTCAACTTGACCATTTTCCTGTGGGTGGTAGGGTGACGATTTCTAATGGCTTACCTGAAAATGATCAGTGAAAGCTAACAAAACTTTGGACATAAATTGGGGTCCTTGATTTGTGAAAATTATTTTAGGGGCTCCAAATCTAAGGAAAATCTTGTTATACAGGAAGTCAGCTACTTGTTTTTCCCTAGCGACTCTTAGAGCTTGAGCTTCTTCCCACTTGGTCAAATAGTTGATACATACCAAGATGTGCTATTTCCCTTGTGAAGAGGGGTCTATAGGACCCATGAAATATAATCCGCATTTTTCAAATGGATTAAGAACTACCTGGGGTTGTAGAGGCATTTTGTTGGATTTAGTGGGTCTCCCTACTCTTTGGCATTCACCACAATGGCGAACATATTTCTTGAAATCTTTATGCATAGAGGGTCAGTAATACCTTGCACCCAAAATCTTATGAGACATCCTCTTGGCAGAATAATGGCCTCCCAAAGGGTCATCATGACAAGCTCTAAGAATTCTATATGTTTTTCCTGCCCTAACACAACATTGTAATAACTTGTAAAACCATAATAGGACTGCATCGAAATAATATTAGGACAAGCTCTAAGAATTCTGTATGTTTCGCCTACCCTAACACAACATTCTATTTGGAAACTCTGAAGTGGCCAAATAATTGGCTATATCAGCAAACCAAGGGGTCTTAGTGGAGATGGTAAAAAAAAAATCATTTGGAAACTCGTCTTGCATAGGAGCACAATCTCCATTATCTTGTTTGATGCGAGATAAGAAATATGCAACTACGTTAAACTTCCCTGGTTCGTCAATAATGGTAATGTTAAATTCTTGTAAAAGCAACAACCACCTGATTATCCTTTTGTTTACTATAGGTTTATTCATTAGGTACTTAATGGTTGAGTGGTCTATGAACACCATTACTTTGTACCCTGTTATGTAATGTTGAAATTTATTGATTGCATGCACTACAACTAAGAATTCTTTCTTTGTGGTGGTGCAATTCCATTAAGTGGGAGTCAGATTCTTACTAATGAAATATATAGCATACTTTCCCCCATTATCATCCTCCTAACCTAATACCACCCCAATAACATCATCAAAAACATCTGCATAAATATGGAACAAAAGGTTCCAATTAGGTCCACACAAGACATGAACAGAGATGAGTTTCTCCTTAATTATCTCAAATGATGATTGAAACTCAAATGTCCAGATGAAATCTACATTCTTTTGGAGGAGGGAAAACATAGGAGCTGCAATCTTGCTGACATTCTCTATGAACCTCTGATAGTATCCATCATGTCCTAAGAAAATCCTAATGTTAGTTTGTTTTTTCAGAGTCACATTGCTGTATCACCTTGATTTTCTTAGGATCCACTTTTATCCCTTCAACGAAAATATGGTGTCCCAATACTATTCCTTGTTCCACCATGATTGGACATTTTCCATGACTCAAGGATAGTCGATGGTCCTCACATCGCTTCAACACTTTGTCTAGATTTTGAAGGCCTTCATCAAAATTTGACCCATACACATTGAATTCATCCATATAGACCTCCACACAATAGTTTACTAACTCAACGAATATTGCCAGGATAACTCTTTGAAATGTTGCAGGAGTGTTGCATAGCCCAAAGGGAAGGATGCGATATGCAAATGTTCCCCAAGGGCCAGTAAAAGTTGTCTTGTCTTGGTCTTTAGCTGCAACTTGTATTTGATTATATCCATTAAATCCGTCTAGGAATGAGTACTTTCTTCCAGCCAAATTGTCCAAGACTTGGTCTACGAACGGTAGAGGGAAGTAATCTCTATGGGTGGCCTTGTTAAGTTCCCTATAATCGACACACACTCTCCACTTCCCATTTTTCTTTGGAACCACTATTAGAGGCGAAACCCATTTGCTATCAGAAATGGAATAAATAAACCCTACTTGCAAGTGTTTCTCGATTTCAGTTTTAACAATGTCTTTCTAAGCAGGATTGAGCCTTCACTGAGGTTGACAAATAGGTCTAACATCCTCAGTATAGATGTGGTGAGTACAAACACTTGGGTGTATTCCCCTCATGTTTGTATAATCCCAAGAAAAATCTTTAGATCTATTCACCAAGATATCAAACAATTTATGCTCTTTTGCCTCTATCAACCAACTATTGATATTCAAGGTTTTTCCTAGAAGTAACATAATGGTTTTGGCCCCTGGATGGTTGGAGGTGACAATATAAATTTCTCTAGTCAAAGTGTTGAGAGGATAGCTATGTGGTATGGTTTTATGAAGTTTGGCAATATCTTCAAAGAAGAGATCCGTTTTTGGAATGATATTAGCCAAAGGACAAGGTAATCCCATGAAGTTGGTGTGATCAAAATTGATTGGGTCCCCTAGAATCTCGTCTACATCTAACATCTCTTCATCACTTGAGTCCATGGTAAAATTTTCCATATTGTTTTCCAATTCATCTTCTAATTTTTCACCATGTTGTTTTATGACTACCATAACAAGTGAGGCTGAATTTGCTTATTCATGAGGACCATCTGGTTCATCAACCCAAAATTTCTTATGCTCAACAGGTTTAACAGAAGGATATAGGAATAAATGTTTTCTATTAGGACCATGTGAAATGGTCATTACTCCCTCTTTGCAGTCAATCTTGGCTGCAATAGTAGCTAGCCATGGCCTCCTTAGAATTATAGGATAACTATCCTTTGGTGTGAGAGAATGGAATACTTGGAAGCCCATCAGATATTCCAACCGTCAACCTTAATGAGAACATTTTCTAAGACACCTTTGGGAATAACGATGGATTGATTTGCCATTTGTAACACTGTAGTTGTGGGACATAAATCAATGAGTCCCAACTTGTCCATCACATCGATAGCCATTATGTTAATGGTTGTTCCTAGGTCCACAAGTGCGTTAGGTATTGCTACCTCATTGATTGTCCTTATTATGAGTGGATTGCCCGGGTCATCATATTTCAGAGATGTAGTTTTTCCAGCCAAAAAGTTAGCTAGATAACTATTTATGTGAACAGTATTAATCCGTTTTGGTTTCCTTCCTGGTGTTTTGATACACAACTATTTGATCAGTTGGTTTAGTTTAAGAATCTCTTTGATTGCTTGTAACAAAGGTACCTCAATCTGCAATTGTTTAATCTCTTGTATCAATGCGGTTTTGGTGGATAAGGACATTTTCAGAGGATTTTTCAGAGTGGTTAGTTTCAAATGCTTTGGAAAAGGCGCTTGAGTTTTCTCTTTCAAGGTGGAGTCCTTCTTTAAAGGATTAGTTAGAGATTGACTACCCTCCTCTTGAGGTAACTCAGAAGTTCCAACTAGAGATGGTTGAAGGTTCTTGTCTTGGGTAGTCACTGGGTTTGTCTCTAAAGGTGTGGAAGATGTCTTAACTATCTCAGATGATTCTTTAATGGGCTCATCTAGGATATCAACTATGGTCGACTGTTGGAGTGTTTTTCCTGACCTCAATTGTAAGTTTCCACAATAGATAGCATTAAGTCTAGTCATGTTGTCCTATTCTATGGAATAAACTGGTGTGTTCTAACAACTATTCTTCGGATTAGGAATAGGTTGCATTGGAAGTTGTGGTTGGTCAACTTGCTCATTTTGTTGAGGGTTCTGAGGAGCTGGTAAAAGATTTTGTTATGGAGTAATCATCCTTCTTGGCCCAGTATAAAATTGATTTCGAGGTTGGTTCCATTGAGGCACGGGATTTTGAGGAGGATACCACTTTTTTTTAGTCTAATTCTGCCATTGAGGGTTTCCCTAGGACTGATTTTCCCATTCAGGTTGTCCCCAAAGGTAAGCTCCCCAGTTAGGTGGTGCTTGAGGCCAAGGTGCCACCCATTGATTGTTATTCCAATTGTTTGGAGGTCACCAAGCGAGATTTGAATTTTGACCGTAAGAGAAATTCCCTCCAGGTCATGGATTTACAAAGTTGACCTCTTCCTCAACTTGAGATGTCCTTTTCTTGGAATTCTTGATTGCATTCAAGATCTCACATTGATTAGTGGCATGACTCTTCTGAAAAACTTGGCAAACATCATTTTTTTCCAAAGGGAATTCTCTTAAGAGATGTTTGTTTTGACACCTAGGACGGTAGATGGATAAGGTTTTAGGGTTACATGTTTTAGCCTGTATTCTATCTAGTGTGGTGTTTAGTTGAACGAGAATTCCATTTTTAAGATTTTCTATCTCCTCACGTAGTTTTCCTATCTCATTAGAACCTCTAAAAAGTGTAGTTTTATGAATACCTCCTCGAGTACGAGAGGAGTTTCGACATAACTCAGTGATATCTTCAAGTCCAACTAGTCCAAGTTGGGACACATCTCCTTTTACCATTAAATCTAAGATTCTCCTAACATATTCATCAAGTCCTTTGAGAAATATGGTCTTCAGAATCTCTAGGCTTATGGCTTATCCGCCACATCATTTTGATAAGAAGATGAACATATCCAGGTAATCTTCTAGGCTTTCATCTTTGTTTTGCCTTAGTTTGAATAACTCTTCTTTCCTATCGTTGAATCTACAGTAACTCTGGTATTTATCCATAAAGGCATACTCCATATCATCTGAAGAGGTGATAGACCCTGAAGCTAATCCCATGAACCAATGTATTGCAACGTCCTTCAGGGTGGAAGGAAAAAGTTTTAAGTTTTTGATTATAATTCTTGTAGTCATATGTTTGACATAAAACTTTAAACTCAAATAAAAAATGGTCAGGGTCTTCGAAGGATAAAGCTCTAAAGGTTGACAAGAATACTGGTGATTTTTTTTTCATAGGTGTATCATCATCTGCATCGATAGCGATAGGATAAGTATATGTATGCGCTCCCCCTACTGGGTTAGTGACATTTCTACAGTCACCCATAATGTTGAAAGGAACGTGTTCCTCTTTAAAAGTTTGTTCTAATGTTTGAAGTTCTAGGGTATGCAAAGGAACACTCCCATCTACAAATGTTTTTTTTTAATGGGTGAATCTATGGGGTATACGAGGAGATCTCAGGTTGATCATGTTCGATCAATTCTTCAAAAAGTTCTTCAGCTGAGATTTCTTCCTCCTTGCTTGTTGTTGGAATGTTTTTTGGGGGGGTTTTTGGTATGAATCTTCCATGCGGGCCTCATTTCTTGACCATGCAAAAAATGAATCCTGGCAACTATCTATTTTTTTTCCTAGAAGAGGTATTCAAGCCATCTCCTACTAACACTAGAAAAGAAGTATTCTCCCTAAAAATGACACCAAAAAGTGACAGGCTTTCGTTAGGTCCTATCGCTTTAGTTTAAAATGCATCAAATAAATTGAGCAGGTAGTGTTCAGAGGTTGTATGCAATAGGAAACATCTTGACTAACTCTCTTAGATTTTCTGAATGTCTGGAATAGATGTAAACAAAACTTAAACTAAAAGGTCATTAAAGTAGAAAGCGTAAAGTTGTCTAAGCTAGAAAGCATGAAATTATTAAGCTAGAAAGCATGAAATGATTAAACTAGAAAGCATGAAATGATTAAACTAGAAAGCATATAAATTATCTAGAAGAAATTCTTTCAATAAAACTGTAAAGCTTAAATGACAACAAATATCAACTAACATCTAATGGTTAACAGAAAAAAAACTTAACAAACCACAACTGATAACCAGAGTTGGAGCTCCAAAATTTTAGATATAAACAAAACAAAAGATTATAAACTCAAACTATAACCTACAGGAATAGCTTAACAAAGATCAACACATACAAATCACATTCATTCACATTTATCATGTACAAAATAAAAATAACAAAATTGAAAACTAAGATACTTATCTATCCTATGAAATTCCCCTCGAGTGGCCAACTCTCAGGTATGTCTACGCTTTAACTCAAATCACATGAACTTATGTATTCTTCAAAATTAATCCATACAAGATAATTCTATTGCATAGAAATAGTAACTCATAATAAGACTAGAAAAGCTTACTTTATTCATATCAAAAGAAAGTGTAACACAAAGACATAGTTCAAAATCACATTATGATAGCATAACGATATTCAGTATGCATTGTTTCTGGCAGTTAGATATATATATATATATATATATATATATATATATATATATATATATATATATATATAACTTGCTAAGAAAATCCTATATTTTAGGTGGTGAAAGATCACCACTGAAAATGTCTTCTAACATAATTCAACTAACTAACGAACTGAGGTCCATAACATAAACACATTAAAGGCTCGGAGTAAGCCATAAAGTTTTTAAACATAAAGTAAACAAAAAGCATTTAAAAGACTCGTTCCACTATGCACTCCTGAAATTCCAACTCCTAGAGTTTCAGAGATTTATCTTCAATTGTTTCAAATCTACTTTAAGTCCACTCAATCATGCATAATGACATGTACAAAACTAAAAACTATACCATTATGTTAACGTAGGTTAGCTTATTTCAATCGATTTCAAGAAATAAAGATTATACATTTTTTTACAAAAAGTAAGCAATTATTAATCCTAAAGATAAAAAATTGGCAAGGTAAAAGTGATTGGGAGAAATAAGAAAGGGTATTTGGCTTATTATTTTCATGAGGTTATTTATACCTCATCACTCCTCATACTAAGTTAATTTTGAATAAAGATGCTAACATTTCTAAAGTTGTTGAGACTTCTAAGAATAGTACTAAGACCAACCCTCCTAAGAACCAACAAAATGATAGTCGAGCCTAGATAAAAACCTTTTGGGACCCTGATGATTCCTTGATCTATACCATATCTACCTCATCCCTGAGATTTTATATTATTGATGATAACTTACCCCTATTCCACCCACAACTAATAGATTGGTATCAACAAGGACCACCAAGCTTGGATATTTTTGAAAATGATGAAGCTATAGCCAAGTTTATGGGACTTCGAGAGGGTATACATTGGGGGGATTATAAAGTTGTTTTCACTATAGAGCTTGACACTATTTCTTGCTTTGGGGAGTCTAATCCACCTTCTAGTTGCAAAAATAAAAAAGCAAAAAAGAATAAGTCTCTAGGTGAAAAATGAAAGGCACCTCTAGACCAAGAAAAATAAAAAATAAAGGACATATCTAAGGGAAAAGCCTCTCCAAGGCACCCAAGGATGGAAGGTTGGATATACTCCCTAAAATTCAAGAAAAATATCCACTGTTGGTGGAAAAATTAGAGGACATCAATATCAGTACAACCGAGAACCCCATGGTTATATATTTTGTAGCTTCTTTGACAAAGACAAAAAAGCCAAGTTTCATCAGCTTCTAAGTTATCGGGTTCCTTGGATTTTTCTCTCGGCCTGCTCTATGAGTGTTTGGGTATGGGAGCGGCTTGGGGAGTAGTTGGGAGCGCCTAGGGAGTGGTTGGGAGCACTAGGGTTCCCTATGGGTTCCTTAACTACAATTTATTGAAGCTTAATTAACCTTTTCAGCCTATTTTAATTTTTGTTTTGTGTATAAATAGGAGAATGTGCCTTCATTTATGAGTGGATGTTAAATGATTCTTACACTAATTATTTTTAAGTTTTAATCATCCCTTCCATTTACTCATTTACAGGACTTGTAGTGCATAATACACTCAACATTCTCCACAACACCCTTATTTTTCTTTAGTACAATATTAATTACCTTGTATTCATTATACCTTTTTTCTACTTTCCAAGCATATCATTTCAATGCAAATCCAAAGTCTGCAACAAAAAACCATAGGACTTGTAGTGCAATGAAAATGTGTGTGCTTGAATTTTCTCCGCTACACAACCCAACAAAGCATTTGGACCTTAGAATAGTGTGTTGTATAGTTTTCTGCCAAATCATAACACTAGATGTTCCAAATTAAAACAACAAATATGATTATCAACATTTGATAGACATCATCATGATTGATGATTGATGAAGTATCATACTATCAAATGTATTTACAATTCCGTATATTTTTAATGTATTTTGCATATATATAATATAATATAATATAATACAACCCTACCCAAACGTACTATACCCAAGGAATTTATTTTTTGTATTGGTGTACTCGTATTTCGTACCTATACCTAATCCCATACTAGAATCAACAACTTAGATCAACTTCTTCTATGAACAACAAATCAACTTTGCATGGTCTTATGATGACAAGCCTAGACTAGACTCTGAGTTAGTCCTTCATCATTTTCCCCTTCTTCCAAATGCAAAGCCTTTCAAGAAAAAATAAGGAAGATGCACCCATATTGCCTTATTCGTCAAGGCTAAACTAAAGAAATTGTTAGATGTTGGTTTTATCAAACCAATAGACTAATGTAGAATGGATTTAAAATCTTGTTCCAGTCACTAAACCAATAGGAGGAATTCAAATTTGTGTAGACTTTAGGGAATTAAACAAAGCCTGTCCTAAAGATGATTTCCCCTACCTAACATCGATATAATAGTGGACCTAATAGTTGGGTATGAGATGTTGTCACTCATGGATGAATTCTCCAGTTATAATCAGATTAAATTTGCTCCTGAAGATCAACACAAAACAACTTGTACTTGTCCTTGGGGTACCTATTTCTAGAACGTTATACCCTTCAGCCTAAAGAATGTTGGAGTAACTTATCAGAGGGCTATGACTACAATATTTCAAGATATGATGTACACCCTTATGGAAGATTGTGGATCAACAATACAAAGTCAGATTAAATCCAAAAAAGTGTGTCTTTGGAGTAACTTTTGGAAAAATCCTTGGATACATCATTTCTCATAGAGGTATAGAGGTTGATCCTGTAGAGGTGAAATCCATCATCGATATGCCACCATCATCCAATCTGACACAACTGAGAAGTATACAAGGAAAACTATAGTCTATCTATAGGTTCATCGCATAACTAGTAGAAAAGCACTATCCTTTCCAATATTTTCTTTGCAAATGTGTTCCATTCAAATGGACCGATCATTGTCAACAAGCATTTCAACAACTGAAGGATTACCTATTATCACCACTAATCTTGATGCTTCCTATTGACTGAAAAACACTCATCCTATACGTATCAACTACGTCATCGAAATGAGGAGATCTCTTAGCACAAAATAATGAAGAGTGAAAAGAGAGAGCGATATACTACACCAGTCATACACTTGTGGGGTACAAAATCAATTACACTCCTATTGAGTGCACATATCTTGTTGTCATCTTTGTAACACAAAAGATATGACATTATATGTTGAATCTCCAGACCAAGCTGATAGCAAAGATATATCCTTTAAAGTACTTACACAGTAAAGCAACTCTCATAGGTAGATTGGAAAAATGGGTAATGCTCCTTAGTGAGTTTGATATCGAGTATGTAGACATGAAAAGAATAAAGGGACATGTAATAGTGGATGAAATAGGTGATGATCCTGCTCAAGCATTTCACCCTCTTGTGTCAAAGTTTATGGATGAAACAATTTTCACATTAGATACCTCTGCAACATGAAAATTATATTTCGATGGGTCCTATACACACCATGGTTTGAAAGCAGGAGTTCTCTTTATCACACCTCAGGGGGATACAATCCCTAAGCCTTATCAAATAACATTCCCTTGCACAAATAACATTTTTGAATATGAAGCTTTGTTGATAAGACTTAGGGAGGCTATAAAATTGAAAATCAAGCATTTGCATGTATACAATGATTCTCAATTGGTGGTCAGACAGGTCAATGATGAATATGAAACAAAAGATGAAAAAATTATACCATAAAAAAATATGGTTGACATTTTAAAAGAGTACTTTGATGTCATATTATTCAAGTAGATTCCATGGATATAAAACAGAGCAGCTAACACAATGGATACAAATGATCTCTCTTTGATATACCTAATAATGTGCATCAGTGTGAGTTCTTGGTGGAACAACATTCTATCCCTACCTTTGATGTCCCCAAATCTGAGCTCATGTGAAAATTTTTTGGTCTTGATTCACCCTAGTACACAGATATATATAATCACATGCATGACCAGATCCTTCCCCTTGACTTGTCAAATAATCAAGAAAAAAACTTTACCTGACAAGCCTCCAAGTATGTTATCATCATTGATACCTTATACCATCGTAGTCTAGATAGTACTCTTCTTAGATGTCTCAATGCAAAAGAAGCACAAATGAATTTAGATAGAGTAAATGAAAATATATGTGGAGTTCATTCTAGTGGTCCTAGCTTAGCTAAAAATATCATGAGAACTAGATACTATTGACCCACTATGAAACGTGATGCATACCAATTTGTTAAGAAATGTCACCAATATCATATTCATGGAGATATTGTTCATGCATCAGCGTATGAGGTTCACTTGGTTACATTGCCATGAAATTTCTCTCAATGGGGAATCAAAATTGTTGGAAAGATTCACACTACTTCCACTAATGGCCATGAGTTCATCATTATTTCCACTAAATATTTTACAAAATGGATTAAAGACATTCTTATGACATACATCACTAGAAAGAAAATTACAAAATTTATCCTAAACTACATCATATGCTGGTATGGTGTTCCCCTTTCTATTTTCAAGGATAACAAGCATCCTTTCAAGAACCAAGACTTGGGTTGTTGGAAACATGAACATGATGATGCATAGATGATGTCGATGTATGGTGTGGGGAGATAGTTGAATATTGATGAGCATGAAAGTGTATGGGGTTTTCATTGATGGCAACTCATTATAGAGATACAGTAGTGTTGGTCTGGAGAAGAACACATGTTCTACAAATTTGCATGTCCCGGTGTACGGTTTTCAGTGTTTAGTGAACCAATTTTGTGGCCACTTTACTCCGGTATGAAGAATATGGGCACATAGTTTTGAGGTAATGTTGGTGCATGTTGAAGTGTCTAAATCCAAAATTTCAAGCTTCTATGTCTTTTTCAATCAAAGATAATGTTGGCATAGTATTGGCTTTGGAAATGACAAAGTTGCAGTTACAGAGTGTATGTTGGAATGCTCCACATTCCACTGTAGATGAATGTTTTTCTATGCGGTTTTGAGGAAGTTTTTTTGGATGTCAGTAGTGTGTGTGTACCAAGTGGAAAGTGCTATGGTGGTTTGTGTATCAAGTTGTGAGTTAAAAATTGGTTCATTCATTGTTACTTCACCAATTTTGTTATATGGTGCCAACCTAAAGATTTTGGGTCATGTAAAGTTGAATTACATATGGAGTGGATTTATGGGAGCAATTATGGGTCATGCTGACCTATTTTGGAGGTGTACAGATTTTGGCTTATTTTGTAAGGCGTGTGTGTTAAAGTTTAAATCTGATAGGTTATGTGGTGCATAATACATCGAATTAGGCCGACCTGATTGATGTTTTGGATAGTTGAATATATAGAAGGTTGATTCATTGTGTGAATGTGTGGATAGAGTGTGTAGAGTGTGTAGAGTGTGTGTGCGAGATCTGGTGTAGAGAGAAATGAAAATCATGGTTGTGGTGAAGTATGAAGTGTGTTAAGTCAATTTTCTAAGCTTTAGTGGAACTGTATCTTCAACATATGTTAGATGCATTGTTAGCAGTTCATCATTGGTAGTGAGCCACCCTTTCTTCTATCTCTTTCTATTTTGGGCAATGAGCCATTGGTAGTGAGCCATTTTCTTTTTAGATAGTGAGTCTTTGGATAGTGAGTCCTATTGAGAAAGGGTGTCTCAAACTTGCTAGCACAAAAGGCATCAAGTTCGGGTTTGTCGGGCTGACAGGTGAATGTCAGCGGGACTAAGTTGCTAGTCTCCTCAACGTCCCTATAAGCTCTCAACGGGTTGGCGTTAAGTGCTTTGTCGAGTTGATAGTCACATGTCGATGAGAATTAGAGATGAGTCTCCTCAAAATATTGATAGGCGCTTGCCTTATCTCTAAGTGTGTTTGGAGTTGGCATCAACAGCAATTTCATCAATGAGACAAGTACGTGTCGATAGGACTAAATGAGTAGTCTCTTCAACATACCAATGAACTATAAGAAGTGTTTTGTCGAAGGGACAGGTCGATGTTGGAGGGAGTCACTTGGAAATCCCTTCGACATTCTGATGAATGGCAGAATGGAAGCCTTTCGAGGAGACAATACAGTATTGGTGGGACCTTGAGTTTGTCCCTTTGATATCTTGATTGATGGTAGGGTCTCTTCGTCGGAGTAAATGACGGATTTCATCATGACGTAGATGATGGTCCCTTCAACATACCGATAAGGTGGGAGCGAATGATGTGAAGGATCATGTCAGCTATATGATGATTACATGGATGAAATATAGGTGATGGGGACCACTTGATCAAGGTTGCAAGGTTCATTGGTGAGACCTCCTTATGTCGGTGGGAGGTGTTATAATGTCTATTCGACATTCTAATGAGACTTCATTGACGAGTCTTTTCCATATCAGGAGGAGTTGATATAGTGTCTCTTCGACACTTCGATAGAGTGATAGGCATGCCAGGGTGACAGTGAGAATTCTGAGAGACATGGTTTCTTGTCTCTTTGACATTCCGGTGAGATTTTAATAATGGCAGAAGGTGGCAGTTAAGTTGGTTTGTGACCGTTTGTTTGGTATGGAAGTTAGAATGTCATTTTTTCTAGAAACAATTGAGAAGTTTGGAATGTAATGCAATAGTGTATTGAGTCGATAGAGGATTGAAGCAATTGTAATGTAATGTTGTCGGATTCATTCTAAGAAAAAAACACCTGAAAGAGCATAGGTTTGTACTTTTATGTAATTTACATTTTACTATAATACAAGAGATCTTTGCTTTGGTGTGGGTTTTTTTCCCGAGAGGATTTTCCCACATAAATCATGTGTTCATTCTCTATTGTATATTCTATTATTCATGTATGTGCATCTTTATGTTCTGTAATTGCAAGTTTTGAAAAAAAAATTGTATCTCTCTCCTAAAGTTTAGCATTAGGAAGGCATATTCCACACTCTACTTTCCTTACAGTTGGTATCAGAGCTTGACCAACTTTGTTGTCCTTGTGGGTAAGATGGATTTTTTGGACTGATCTTGTTCAGTGGGAGTTTTGCAGAGAAATGTGGTTGTAACCTTATTGCAAATTTAAGATGGCGAGCACATTCGAAAGAATAGAGATTAAGAAGTTCAACAATGGCAATTTTGACTTGTTGAAGCTCAAAATAGAATATTTTCTCATGGATAGAGAGTTATGGAATGTAGTGTCCTCTAAAAAACCATCAACAACCTTATAGAATGTCTGGGATGAAATGGACTAGAAAGCCAAGGGTATGACCAAATTGTGCTTGGCCGATTCAGTTCTCTTGAACGTCCATGAAGAGAAGATATTGAAACTCTTGTGGAAGAAGCTTGGTGACATTTATCAGGGAAAATATCTGGTGAATAATTTATTCCTAAGAAATAAGTTATTCTCTTTGAACATGGAGGAAGGAGTGTCCATTGTAGATCATTTGAATGCGTTTAACATGATCATTGCTTAGTTGGCATCTGTGGGTGTGAAAATAGATGATGAGGATCATTACATGCTCCTATTATGTTATTTTCCTGACACATGGGATCACCTAGTAATGGCTATTGGGAGTACAACAACCACTTTCAAGATGGAAGATGCGGTTGCTTTGCTATTGTCAGAGGAAATGCGAAGGAGGTCTTCTGAGATGGACAAGGAGGCCCTTGTTGTTCGAGGCAGATCAAAGGAGAAAGGCAAGACAAAAGACAAGAAGTCTAAATCCAAGTCAGAGGGGAGATCAAAGTCTCCTGGTAAAAATTCCGAGGTGAAATGTTGGAATTATGGGCAGACTGGACACATTCAGAAAGATTGTAAAGAGGAGAAGAAGAAGAAAAAGAAAAATAGTTCTTCAGAAAATGAATCTTCTCAGAGTGATGTAGATGCCTTCATAGCGGCCTTGGCGACTCAGGCATCAGAAGATGTTTGGTTGATTGACTCAGGTGCATCCTTTCACATGACCTCTAATAGAGGTTGGTTCTCAAAGTATGAAAATTATGCTAGTGGAAGGGTGTATCTGGGTGATGATTCTCACCTAGAGATTGTTGGTCGTGGAAAATTCAAAATTTAGTTTCCTGATGGAAGGATAAAGGGAATCTATGATGTGATGCATATACCTGGTCTGGCTCAAAATTTACTTTCTATAAGTAAGCTTAATGATGCTAGTGTGTAAGTCTCTTTCTCAAATGGTGTTTGTCGAATGACTAGAGGCTCTATGGTGCTGGCTAAGGGTGCACAAATTAGCACTTTGTATAAGTTGGATGCATGTGCAGTACAGTGTAATAGTGCTTTTATAAAGTCAAGTAAATTTGATCATGTAGAGAAAGGAGGTGTTGTTCCCGAGGGCACAAATTCTTTGGAGATGAAGCTCCCAGTAGAGAAAACAATTTTGCGGCATCAAAGGCTCGACCACATTGGTGAAAAAGGCTTAAAATCCTTGAAAAATAAAATCCTGGTTGAAGGGCTTGATGATTGTAATCTTGAGTTTGATTTTTGCAAACATTACATATATGGAAAGAAAAACCGTGTTTCATTTTATTCTAGTCCTCATAAATCTTTTGGAATTTTGGATTATATTCATGTTGATGTGTTTGGTCCAGTTAATGTTCCTTCGTTATCAAAATTTGTGTATTTTATCCCGTTCATAGATGATTATTCGAGAAGGACATTTGTTTATTTTCTCAGAAGTAAAACTGAAGTTTTTAGTCGGTTTAAGGAATTTAAAACCTTGATTGAAAATTTGACTGGTAAGAAAATTAAGTGTTTGAGGACGGATAATGGTGGTGAGTTATGTTCAACAGGTTTCAATTTTTGCAAGGACCACAAATTAAAAGGCATAAAATAACTCCTTACACTCCACAACAAATTGGAGTTGTAGAAAGGATGAATAAAATGTCGATGGAAAGGGCGAGAAGTGTGCTAAGTAGTGATGGTCTGGAATAGAAGTTCTAGGCTGAAGCTGTAGCTACAACATGTTATCTAATTAACAGATCTCCCACTTTGACGCTCATGGAAAAGACACCTATGGAAGAATGATCTAGTAAGAAGCCCTCATTGAGACACGTTAGAGTCTTTGGCTGTGAGGCGTATGCTTATGTGCCTAGTGAAAAGAGATCTAAATTGGAGAACAAGGTTGTAAAGTGTATCTTCATCGGTTATGGAATTGGTGTAAAAGGGTACAAGCTTTGGAACCCACTTACAGAGAAGGTGTTGTATAGAAGAAGTGTGATCTTTCATGAGTTGAAACCTTCTATAGTTGATCTATAGCTAGAGGTGAAAGAAGCAGAAAAGGAGGTAGTTGAAGTTCCTCTTACACCTAATAAAGATGAACTACGTACTCCTGATGGACCTATTAGTGAGGTAAGCTCAAGTAACTCTGAAATTTCTAATCAAGATGAAGAACCTCAGCCTCAGCCTGTGAGGAGGTCTACACGTACTAAGTAGAAACTTGAAAGGTTTGGTTATTCTATGTTGGATTCCAGTAGTGCCTATGCTTTGATTTCTAACACTAATGAGCCTAGGACTGTTAGAGAGGCTATGGGTATGTTTGATTCAGATTCCTGGTTGGAAGCCATGAATGAGGAAATGGAATCATTGAAGAAGAATGAAATGTGGGATCTGGTACCTTTTCCTGAAGGACGAAAGCCTGTTGGATGCAAATGGGTGTTCAAGAAAAAGATAGGTCTTGATGGCAGTGTTGAGAAGCATAAAGCAAGGTTGGTCGCAAAAGGATATTCCCAAGTGGAGGGAATTGATTATGGAGAAATATTTTCTCTTGTAGCTAAGCTGACGTCTGCCAGATTTATGTTGTCACTTGTAACAACGTATGATTCAGAAATTGGCTAGATGGATGTGAAGAAATTTTTTCTTCATGATGATTTGAAGGAAGAGATTTACATGTCCCAGCTAGATCACTTCATTGAAAAAGGTAAGGAAAACCTGGTTTACAAATTAAAGAAATCTCTATATGGTTTGAAGTAGTCGCCTAGAATGTGGTACTTGAATTTTGGTACCTATGTGTTGTATTTGGGATTTGTGAGATCAAATTCTGATCATTGTGTTTATTTTAAGTTTGAAAATGGTCATCTTCTTATTATTTCCATGTATGTGGATGATATATTGTTCATTGGGAATAGTAAGGGTATGATTTCTGAATTGAAGTCTCAATTGTTAGCACAGTTTGAAATGAAAGATCTAGGTTTAGCTATGTATATTCCAGGGATGGAAATCAAAAGGGACAAGGGAAATAGAAAAAAATGGCTTAGCTAAAGAAAGTATATAAATACTATCCTAGAGAGGTTTAATATGACAAATTGCAAGCAGTTAGTTGTTCTTGTGCTACAGGGATGAAAATTTCAGTTGAAGATTATCCAAAATCTCCTGCTGAGATGGAGGACATGACTAGGGTGCTTTATGCAAGTGCAGTTGGTAGTTTAATATATGCAATGGTTTGTACTAGGCCAAACATTTCCCAAGCAGTGGGAGTGCTTAGTCGGTTTATGGCTAACCATGGAAGGTTGCATTGGGAAGAGAGTTTTTAGGTATTTGAAAGGTACTTCTAAGTACACCTTGTGTTATCATGGTTACTCTACTGGATCTTAGAGTTGAGTTAGAATTTTTGAAGGTGGATTGGGTAGGGGACATTAACAACAGAAGATCCACTAGTGGATATGTATTCACATTGTTTGGTGGTGCAGTTAGCTGGATGAGCAAGCGACAGGCTATAGTTGCTTTATCCACTACTGAGGCTAAGTACATGACAACATATCACACCTATAAGGATGCTATTTAGCTTAGAAGACTGTGTTTGGATGTTGGTTTTGATGCAGGGTAGCTTGTTATTTGTTGTGATAGTCAGAGTGCCATTTTTTGGCAAAAAATCTAACCTTCCCTGCCAGGATGAAACATATTGACGTGCAATACCACTTTGTTCGTGATATGGTGGAGGATGGAAAGGTTAGTCTGGAAAAGGTTGATACTCTGGTGAATTTTGTTGATGCATTGATGAAGCTTGAGAGCACGAATAAGTTCAAATGGTGCACCAGTACAATGGGCCTTAAGGCCTAGAATATTCAGTGAATTCAAGCATTGGAAGGATCCAGTAAGTTCTTTTTCAAGTGGGAGAATGTTGAGAAATGGTGTCTCAAACTTGTTGGCATAGAAGGCATCAACTTCAGGTTCACTGGGTTGACAGGTGAATGTCAGCAAAACTAAGTTGCTAGTCTCCTTGACATCCCAATAAGCTCTCCATGGGTTGGCATTAAGTGCTTCGTTGGGTTGACAATCACATGTCGATGGGAATTAGAGATGAGTCTCCTTGAAATACCAATAAGTGCTTCGCTTATCACTAAGTGTGTTTGGAGTTTGCATCGACCACAATTTCATCGATAATAGAAGTGAGTGTCAACAGGATTGAATGAGTAGTCTCTTCGACATACCGATGAACTGAAAGAAGTGTTTTGTCAGAGGGACAGGTTGATGTCGGAGGGAGTCACTTGGAAGTCCCTTTGATATTTTGATGAATGGCGGGATGGAAACCTTTCGAGGAGACAATACGGTATCGATGAGACCTTGAGTTTTGTCCCTTTGATATCTCGATGGACGGTAGGGTCTCTTCGTCGGAGGAAATGATGGATTTTGTTGGGACGTTGATGATGGTCCCTTCAACATGTCAATAAGGTGGGACCGAATGATGTGAAGGATAATGTCAACTATATGGTGATGACATGGATGACATGTAGGTGATGAGGACCACCTGATCAAGGTTGCAAGTTTCATTGATGAGACCTCCTTATGTCGGTGGGAGGTTTTACAACGTCTCTTCAAAATTTAGATGAGACTTCATCGACAAGTCTTTTCCATATTGGGAGGAGTTGATATAGTGTCTCTTTGACACTACAATGGAGCGATAGGCGTGTCTAGGTGATAGTGAGAATTTAGAGAGACAAGGTTTCTTATCTCTTCGACATTCCAATGAGATTTCAACAGTGGTAGAAGGTGGCGGTTAAGTTGGTTTGTGACCGTTTTTTTGGTATGGAAGTTGGAATGACATTTTTCTAGAAACGCTTGAGAATTCTAGAATTTAATGTAGTAGTGCATTGAGTCAATAGAGGATCAAAGAAATTGTAATGTAATGTTGTTGGATTCATTTTGAGAAAAAACACCTAAAAGAGCATAGCTTTGTACTTGTATGTAATTTATGTTTTACTGTAATACAAGAGATCTCTGCTTTAGTGTGTGGGGTTTTTCTTGAGAGGGTTTTCCCACGTAAATTCTGTGTTCATTCTTTATTGTATATTATGATATTCATGTATGTGCATCTTTATGATCTGTAATTGCAAGTTTTGAAAAAATTTCTATATCTCTCTCTTGAATTTTAGCATTAGGAAGGTGTATTCCGCACTCTGCTTTCCTTACAAGTCCACCTTTTTGTATTAAACATTGTAACCAATTATAATATATTGTGAGCTAATCCTCACCGTGATTTTTCCATTTCAAGGGTTTTACACGTAAATCTAGTGTTCTTGTGTTCCTTGATGTGATGCATGCTATATATGTTCCTTTCATTTACTACAAGTTAAATATGATGCTTTGAATAGATATTTGAATTGACAAAGTTAATGAGTTTTAGTGAATACTGATTCACCCCCCTCTTAATATTCTGAGTGTTTAATAATTGGTATCAGAGCTTGTTCTTTCAATTGGATTGATCATTGAGGTAGATCTTGGAGTTTTAACACGCTGCTACAAGGAAGTATCCTATTCCCCTTGAAGAGATTGTCCTTGAAGGGTTTACTGAACAAGATTGTGAAGTTGTAATGTCCCCATTTTAGCCATATGCTCTTCGATGACTGATAGCCTATTTTTGGAAGCCCGTAGCCTCGTCAGAGGAAAAATTATGGTTTCCTATTTTATAGGGGTTCTGAAGCTTTTTGAAGGGTTGCTTGTAAGAGTTTTTGATGCATGTTTGGTGGAGTTTTCTAGGTTTTTGGAGAGCTTCATATTGGTGTAACATGCATCTCCATCTGAAAACCTTTCCTGGAACTTGCTATTTTAACTAGCACATTGGAGTTTCAAGATTTGGATTGTGGATTCTTTCTGGGTTTTCAAAGAGTTTCACAATGATATAACATGCAAAGCGAGTTGAGCAACTTTTTAGAATTTACTATTTCTAGTAAGTTCTATTTTTGGTAGTACTCAAGTTGGCAACAATTCAAAGAGTTTTCTACTTCAGGTAGGGCAGTTGAGTTTCTGGATTTGGCTTTCTGAGGTGCATTTTCTAAAAGAAATTATTTATTTAAATCATTTAATTATTATATTATGATTTTGACCCCTTGGCCTAGCACAATGACTTTATGTTGTTTAAAAATGGGGCCTATGTGGGTGGACGCCACATGAGGAGAAAATATTTAATATTTCTAAGTTAAGTACTCCTCTTGAGACTTGGATGCCTCTTTGAGAAGGTTCTAAATATTTTAAAAAATAATAATGTCCCCTTGAGACTTGGATGCCTAGGAAAGAGGGAGAAATTGAATGTTTAAAAAATTAAATTATTTCACATGAGGTTTGGGCATCCCTTTTGGAGAAAGATGGAAAGCCAACAATCATTACAAGTTCTATAAAAGCAGGCCTTTGCATACTCATTCTTCATCTTTGGTTTATTATATCGAAATGCTGCTGGATTGAATTCAGAACCCGGCTAAGGGGGAGCTTAGCTTTCTACACCATTCTTCGGGCCTAAAACTATGGTTCCCTAGATGGTCAATTGGGTGTGTGCTTCATTCAAAAGTACATATTGAGTTTCACTGCTAAAAATATAGAAGATTTTGATAAAATTTCTAGATTTTTGTTTGTTGGTCTTATCATTGTTGAAGGAGATTTTCAAATACAACTCTTTGAGGGATTTTACTTTCATTCTGGGTATTGACTCCATCCATTTCTAGGCTAAGGGCGACCCTATTTTCCAAGTTGTAGATTTTAATTTAAATTTTCCAATTTTTAAATGAAGTTTTCCCCTCTAGGGAGGTTGTACCTTGCTAGGATCATCTTGGAGTTCGTGCATAATTGATATTCAAGATTTTGACACAGTTTCAGAGTTGAGATTTGGGCACCATCCTCCTAGAAAGCTTTTGCAATTTGTTTCAAGTCATTTGAAGGATTTTTGAGGATGTAATGAACATTTTGGTGATAGCATAGTTGTCGGTAATGCTTTTTTAGTTTGTTGTTTTTTATATCAGATTTATATTACTTCTAGTTTTGGCTTGTAATTCAATATTTGAGTTGATTGGAAGTTGGAGAAATCATCTCTTTTCATTTAGTTTTGATTCTAAAGAAAAATACTTGTAATTAGCAGATTTTTGGTATTGTAAGGCTGTAAACAGTAGTACTGTTCCAGTCCTTTATTTGTTGCATTTACTTGTGTTAATTTTTGCAAATTGTAACCCTTGGATGGTTTACCACCAGTGTGGAGAAATGAATACTTGAATTTCTGATATCTCATCCACTGATTAAGTGGTAAACCCCCACCGCTGAGTGGATGCCTACTGAAAAGTAGATGAATTGTTCTTAATTGTAATATCTTTCCCCCCACTAAATAAGTGGTAGCATGGATTCTTCATGGCCGGATCACCACCTGCTTTCATTTCCAACTTTTTAATTCAATTCATTTGTTGCTAACGACCCCTTCCCATATTCTATCACCTCGCCTTTCAAAGGATCTTGGTGAAGGTTACTTTCAGTTTATTATGATTCTGGCTAATCCTTAACGGGTGCCTGTTGTTGGTGAAATATCAAAGATAAAATTAAGGGGCACATTTCAGTGGTATCAGAATAGAAGATCTTGCCATCCTATGGATCAATGCTTCATGTTTAGGCAAATGTGTGATAGAGTTCTCTGGTACTACATTAAAAGTCATAACAAATTCTAGTTCAGCTCCTTGTGGTTTCTAGAAGGCAAAAATTCTTTAAGATTTGAGAAATTGAGTTTGTTAGACTAAGGCATGGCTATTGATGAAGAGATGAATCTAGCAAAGACACTTTATATGGCTGGAAAAAGACTTGAAAAAGAATTTCAGTCAAGATAAAATGAAGAGAACATTCTTCATTTGTTGGAAGAATGTTTGAGACATGTGAGGCAATCACCTTATGAGATAATGCAATTGGCATTAGCACTTGTAGTGACTTTTTTGAATCAACCCTATTGGTTGAGGCATCCTGATGAAGAAACCAAGCTGTTAATTTCTTCTTGCTTCATGGAAGTGATAAGAATTGAGGTGCCCTAGTTGCCCTATGATGAAGAAACTATGAGAATTGAGGTGCCCTAGTTGCCCTATGATGAAGAAACTATGAAGATCATTTTAAATATGATAGTGGAGAGTTTTCAAGATTTGGATGAAACTAGAAGTAATTTGTTTCCAAGAAGGGCTGCAATATTAAAGACATTTTTAGAAGTTAGAGCTTGCATCCTTTTGATAGATTTGGAGATGCAAAATCAGATTTATCGTTTGTTTAACTATCTCTTCACCTCGACTTGGACTGAGCAAGAAGAGGGGGTGCTTGTAGTTTTCATGAATGTTCTAATTCTTACCATCAAAGAAGCTGATAATCTTCTAGAAAGTGCCCAATCCCTTCTCAAGGATGCTTATGAACATGAAGAACATATTTCTCCCACTGTTGATATGTCAACCAATGAAATTTTCAGTCAATGTGAAGAAAAGTTGAAACCATTTCTGAAGAAGACTGTTGAGAACAAAGAGGAGATTTTTGAAGCTAAAGAGGAGGATGAAAGTTGGAATCCCTTTGAATTCATAGAAAAAGTTCAAGGGGTATCTACGGATTTGCACTCATCCATGCATTCAACAGAAGAAAGCCATATGACCACAACAGTTTCTGAAACTCATAAAGAATTTGGGCATTCTATAGAAGAATGTAATGTGATAGAAGAAGCCTTGAAGTCAAGTGAGGCACTCATGTCTTCTACAGAGGAGAAAAATGAGTCAACTTGTGTTAAGGAGTTTCAAGTTGAAGATTCCAAGGAAGAACTTTTGGAAACAAGAGATGACATGGAGTTGCATGAAGAGACCATAAGTGAAGATCCAAATGAAGAAGTTCGGTTAGAAGAGGATACTTGTTCAACCACTGAGTTGCTTCTTCACAATTATGGAGAATGTTGGATTGAAAAACAAGCCAATGAAGAGAAAGAGGAAGAGGAAGCAAAATTCTCTTCCCACTACAAAGCTGATTTGATCGACTCCCTTGGATCATTTGTAAAAGACAATATGGAAGGAGAAGCTTCTAGTAGTTATAAGGAAGATTTCTCTTCACCTGAAGCCAAGCTAAGGCAGAGGGCTAAGGATTTGGAAGGCACTATGGACGGGATGATGAAGAGTGTTCATCACATGCGTGACAAGTTGAAGAGTACAACTCAAACGATTTTTGAAATCTTAATCCATCAAAGTTGTACTACATCATCTCAGCCAACATATGAAGATTGCAATTCAAGTTCACAAACTGCTGAAAATGGAATTCAAGTTCTGTCAAAGCTTGATGAATTGCATTAGCATCTTGAAAATTTGATTTATGTTGTGCCTAGAGGAGACGATGTATGTTGCATTTTCATTGTTGAGATGAATTCCATTAAGTTTTCCTTGAAGGAAATCAAATCTAGTCTTTTGCATATCATTCGTGTTAAAGACAAAGTGACCAAAATTGCTGACAAGGATTTGGAGTGGAACGAGCTTATTAAAACCAAGTTGCAGGAAGTGCATGAGGCTCTAATTGAAGTAGAGAATCATATTTTTTTTGTTCAATATTCATGGGAGCAAGAAAACAAAGGAAGAGCAGAGGAGCTTTAGGAAATTCTTGATGAGCTTGATCTCATACAAGAAACATATAATTTGGAACGCTGTCCTGAGAGACCAGAGCATTCAAATATTTATGAACGAGTTTTTCAGGCTTTTGATAATCTCTTGTATGAAGAAGGTGCTAGTAAGGTTTATGTAAATCCTCTTTTTTAAAATAATGAGGGAATTTCTTCAGTAATCATTGAAAAAGGAGTAAGTATCAATATGTCTTCCAGTAGTGGAGAGATGGTGCATGAGTCACATGAAGATGAATCTACTGCTACTCCTAGTGCTTCTATTCAGCAAGGAATGGTAACTCGAGGTTCAAAAGGAAATGAAGATATTATTTTTTATCAACAACAAAGAGTTGATTGGCACATTGATGAGGATGCTTGTGAGGTTCTTGTCAAACTTTAGTACATCGCCATCTTCTCTTAGAGTGATTGATTTCAAAATTGTATTTGATGAATGATTTATGGAATCTTTCCGGCAAATCATGACCCAAGATTCTAGATTCAATTGCTTCAACAAACATAGGTGGATTGAATACTTCTTGGAGTTTCAAGAAGCATCAATTCAGATGGAATGAGCAAATCAAATGATCCATGTGAGACTAGTTCTTTGTCTGAGAAGTGGTTCTTCAATGTTAATGGTTTGGGATCTTGGCATTACTTGGCAAGAAGGTAATATTGAAAATTCTAAAGGGGATAAACCCGCACATTATATTTAGGATGTAATTGTGATCATTTGTTCTTGTGTTGGGAAATTTTTCCAGTTGAAAATTAGTATTTGGGATTCCAAGTATATTCTTATGCAAATTAGTATGCATAAAAATAAGGTTGGTTGGAGAGATAAGTGCCAAAATTTCAGTTCTATGATTGTTGCTACCTTTTTTTTCTATTATTGGTTCATTACTCCTAATCATAAATTGGTGTATTGGAAACGAATTGTGGTCAATAGATGGTTTGTGGTGGCAATGGGACCCTTGCTAAAGGTGCCACTGGCCTTGTTCATGAGCAGTTATGCCAATTTTGATGAGAAATTCTTATGTTGCAGCTGTTGCTCACCTGCTTGGATGCTGATTTTCCAAAAATCAGATCTCAAGATGATTATTCCTGACCTGTTTAATAGCTGGTTATTTCATTTTCAGGTCTCTCTGTCTCCTATTTGGACTGAATTTTTTACCTCAAATGAGCAAGGGAATGATTCAGTATGGTCAAAATTCAGGTATGGGTTGTTCTTTGATGATTGATAGTGGAATTATTGGTATCATCTCATACATTACTGTTTGGGGCAGCAAGCTATTAGCTGATTTGATTCATCAATTTGAAACTCTTGAAGTGAGATATGTGAAGATTTCTTGGAGTTCTTTTAGTGAAATGAGTTTGCTTCAAAGGAATAATTGTACATCCTTATGGATGGAGTTGGAGTGTGGAGCGTTGTTCTTTATTTTGCATTGGTTTGGTGACATGTTTGAAAACATTTATGTTGGTGATCAGAATTATGACAGCGAGGTTTGCAGGTTCTACAAACTGATATGGGACCTGGGCACTGACATGTTTGGTGCATTGTCTTTTGTGAACCAAGATATGTTGCTCCAGCCTTGGTATGCAGATGTTTCAATCAGAGTATTGTAGCGGATTAGAGGAACAGTGTTCCTGAGAATGATTTGGAATCCTGGAATCACTTGGGTTTGTAATTCAATAGTTAAAGATGAGGAAGCCAATGTTGGCTTTCTAGAATTTTCTTCCATGGTGTTTCAGTTTAGTCTTAATTAGGAGGTTTCTTGTGTTGGTATTCTGTAGAACAATGCTTTCATTAGTTGCTGCTATCGATCTCCTAGGTTGATTTGGGACCCTGGGATCATATTCAATTTTATTTTGGTTCAACATGGTTTTTGGGATGGCATTGGAATTGCTTGAGGACAAGAAATTTTGGGAAGGGCGAACTGTAATGTCCTAATTTTAGCCATATGCTCTTCGGTGGCTGATAGCTATTTCTAGAAGCTCGTAGGCTCGTAAAAGGTAAAAATAGGGTTTCCTATTTTATAGGGGTTTTGAAACTTTTTGAAGGGTTGATTGTAAGAGTTTATGATGCATGTCTGGTGGAGTTTTCTAGGTTTTTGGAGAGCTTCAGATTGGTGTAACACGCATCTCCATCTGTCAACCTTTCTCAAAACTTGCTATTTTCAGCCGGCACATTGGAGTTTCAAGATTTGGATTGTGGATTCTTTCTAGGTTTTTAGAGAGCCTCGCAATGATATAATATGCAAAGCGAGTTGAGCAAATTTTTGGAATTTACTATTTTTAGTAAGTTTTATTTTTGGCAGTACTCAGGTTGGCAGCAGTTCAACAAGTTTTCTACTTCAGGTAGGGCAATTGAGTATTTCTAGATTTGGCTTTCTAAGGTGCATTTTCTAAAAGAAATGATTTATTTAAATGATTTAATTATTATATTGTTATTTTGACCCCTTGGCTTAACACAATGACTTTATGTTGTTTAAAAATGGGGCCTATGTGGGTGGATGCCACATGAGGAGAAAATATTTAATATTTCTAAGTTAATTACTCCTCTTGGGATTTGGAAGCCTCTTTGAGAAGGTTCTAAATATTTAAAATATAATAATGTCCCCTTGAGACTTGGATGCCTAGGAAAGAGGGAGAAATTGGATGTTTTAAAAATTAAATTATTTCCCATGAGGTGTGGGTGTCCCTTTAAAGATGGAAAGCTAATAGTCATCACAAGTTCTATAAAAGCAGGCCTTTGCTTACTCATTCTTCATCTTTGGTTTATTATATCAAAATGTTGCTTGATTGAATTCAGAACCCGACTAAGAGGGAGCTTAGCTTTCTACACCATTCTTTGGGCCTGAAACTATGGTTCCCTAGATGGTCAATTGGGAGTGTGATTCATTCAGAAGTACATATTGAGTTTCATTGCTGAAAACATAGAATATTTTGATAAAATTTCTAGATTTGTGTTTACTGGTCTTATCATGGCTGAAGGAGATTTTCAAATACAACTCTTTGAGGAATTTTAATTTCATTCTAGGTATTGATTCCATCCATTTCTAGGCTAAGGGCGACCCTATTTGCCAAGTTGCAGATTCTAATTTGAAGTTTCCAAATTTTAAATGAAGTTCGCCCCTCTAGGGAGGTTGTACCTTGATGGGATCATCTTGGAGTTTTTGCATAATTGATATGCAAGCTTTTGATGTAGTTTCAGAGTTGAGATTTGGGCGCCATCCTCCTAGAAAGATTTTGCAATTTGTTTTAGGTCATTCAGAGGAGTTTTGAGGATGTAATGAACATTTTGGTGATAGCATAGTTGCTGGTAATGCTTTTTCAGTTTGTTGTTTTTTATATCAAATTTATATTACTTCTGATTTTGGCTTGTAATTCAATAGTTGAGTTGATTGGAAGTTGGAGAAATCATCTTTTTTCATTTAGTTTTGATTCTAAAGCAAAACACTTGTAATTAGCAGATTTTTGGCATTGTAAGACTATAAATAGTAGTATTGTTCCAGTCCTTTATTTGTTGCATTTACTTGTGTTAATTTTCACACATTGTAACCCCTAGATGGTTTACCGCTAGTGTGGAGAAATGAATAATTGAATCTCTCATATCTCACCTGTTGATTAAGTGGCGAACCTCTACCGCTGAGTGGATGCATGCTGAAAAGAAAATGAATTGTTCTTAATTGTAATATCTTTCCCCCCACTGAATAAGTGGTAGCGTGGATTCTTCATGGCCGAATCACCATCTGCTTTCATTTCCAACTTTGTAATTCAATTCAATTGTTGCTAATGATCCCTTCCCATATTCTATCACCTCGCCTTTCAAAGGATCTTGGTGAACATTCTTGGCGAAGGTTACTTTCAGCTGATTATGATTCTGGCTAATCCTTAATGGGTGATTGTTATTGGCGAAATATCAAATAAAAATTAAGGGGCACATTTCGGAAGTTGACACGGAAGGAGAACTCAAATCAACCCTTGATAATTTGGATAAATCAAAAGCTAATAATAGAGATCTGAAAAGGGATCTTAATGATGCAGATGAGTGTATCAAGAAGTTGAGAGATAAACTCAAGAAATCTACAAAGAAGTCAAGGAAACAAATGAGCAGCTCAAGCAATCAAATGAGACTATCACTAGTCTAAAAGTGCAAGTTGAAGAAGGTAAAAGAATTGAAGACTGTCTGAATGCCAAATTGAAAGAAAAATTTGAAGAATGTTCAAAGCAACAAGAGATTGTGACTTTGAGATTAGATCTGGAGAAAGACAAGATTCAAGATGACAAATTCAAGAAGAGCTCCACCTTGCTTGATGAAATGATTGCAAATTGAAAGGCTTCTAAGGACAAAGAAGATTTATGGTTTGAAAAAGGAGAAAGTTCAAAGGAGAATCAGACTTCAAACAAAGCTGAAAAGAAGAATGACAAGAAGAACAATGTCAATAGGTCCAAAACTAGAAGAAAGAATTCAAAAGACCTCCTATCAGACAACCTGCTGCACAAATTTATTCATATTTTAATGGTTACTTCTATTCCTGTAATAAATTTTGACATAGAATTGTAGAATGTAGAAGTAGAATGAATTAGAGTGGTCAATCCTTTTTCGGCCAGTGTTTTACATGCAATAGATTTGGTCATAAATCTAGTGAATGCAGAAGTTAGATGATGAATGGTTACATTCTTCTCTACTTTTCTATTTTGGAAGTGCAACATTCTTCTCTAACTTCTTTTCTATTTTGGAAGTGAGCCTTTGGTAGTGATCCTTTCTTTCCTTGGGCAATGAGCTCTCTGGCAGTGAGCTATTCATATTCGATGTTGATATTACTTTATATTGTGAGTTAATCTTCACCATGGTTTTTCCCATCTTGGGTTTTCCACATAAATATGGTGTTCTCTTGTGCATGGTGTTGATTAAGTTTTTGTTTCTGTTAATTACTTTTCATGCTGAATTATTATAACAGTTTAAGGGTTAATTGAATGAATGTGGATTTGAATTTTTGTGAGGTTTTTGAATCTTTAAGGTACAACTGATTCACCCCCCTCTCAGTTTTCTTGTGCATTCAACAAGGTTGAGTATTCTATTCTCTTATAGCATATGGTGATCTAGAGAAATAGAAAAGCTTTAAAAAACATCAGATTTAGGGTTTCCTCTTTGTGGGTTTCTATTGCAAGTTAATTTTGGTGTGTGTTAGAGGTAATATGAATTCACCATTGAGTCTAGGGTGTCAGAGGAAGTCAGGATTGGATTTTGTTTCATTAAAATCCAACATTTTTTCAGATCTACAAGGGTTTCAAGTTGGGAGGTGGTTGCCAAATCCAAGAAGTAGTTGATTTTTGGAACACTTTGGGCCAAAACACATCCTACCATTGAGCTCAGAAGGCCCAAAAACCCTAAGATTCTCTATCAAATCGTTAAAATCGAATATTTTTGCATCAAGCCCTCAAAGATCTTTTCTGCCTCATCACCATTTTTCATACTATATGGATATGCACAATATGTACAATTTGTACGCTCTCGATGGCAGAGTCATACGCTGATGTCAATGGCCATAGGTCCAATCAAAAAAATAGGGTACAAATGGTTGAGCATACTCTACAAATTCCCTATTTTTGTTACGCCTATGCAATGCCAACGCCAAAAGGTATGAAGTTTAGTAGAAATTTTAAATTAATATTTTAATATTTTATTTTGTCAGTTACTTTTTGTTATAGCACCTAGTTTTGGCATGTGGTCATGTGAGGTGATGCCCAACACAACCCATGGGGCTTACTCAGTGGCATGTAAAGCCACCACTAGCTTCCGTTGTCAAGGCACCATCATGCCACTGCCTACAGGTGGCACTCCTTTTTTCAACTCAAAATGTGCATGGTCACATCAACAACCATGACCTAGCCCACCAAGAGATTATTTATGCTCCTTTGGTGCTCAAATTGGGCTTTTTTTTCCTTAGAGCATAAATTTTCACCAGATATCAAAGTTTTGCAAATGAGATATTAACGAAAATTGTTGGAAATTGGAAGGTTGTCATTGATGTCAACAATGAAATTTTGATGTTTGTCAGTGATGTACATTACTTGTATAGATCAATATTTGCTCCAATAATGGAAGTCTGTTGATTTGGTATTTTGGTTTGGAGTATCTTAATTTGTAAGATTCTTTTAGAAGTTAATATTATGGTCTATCTCAACATCATTTGCATCCACTACAAGATTTCAGTTGACTTGGCCATACGGTTGGAAAGATAGTGTCACTAGTAGTTTGGAAAATAATGTTTTGCTTATATAATGGTTCAATATGTCGGTTTTTTGGTCTGGATTTCACCTCAAAGAAAGATATCACTACAAGACTTTGTACATAGGCTTGTGATTACAAGATGCATCTTACACCGAAGTTTTGTGATGATATGTGAAGGCATACATAAGATATGAATAACAATGTTATGCTCTTAAGACTACAGTGTATTGATGAGTGAGATTCCGCATTTTCTCAAGATTAATTATTGTTTTACGGTGTTGAAGATAAGTTATTTGGTGTTGTCTTCAAGAAAATTCAATGTGTTAACAAGTTTTTGTGTTACACGTTTGATGAATTGCATATACGTTTGGATTTTTATTGTTTTAGGTCTAGCTTTGGCTGACCTAATTATGAATTGGTGTTAAGGAGATTAAACATGTGTTGTGAATGTTATATGGATCTATGATTGGTCCATATCGACTAATATCATGCAAAGATTAATGTTGACAATTTTGGTTGTGATTTGAAATGGGGTTACTCCAATTAGGCCAACCTAATTGGTGTACTTGATCATATATGGTATATATATGTGTGAACTCATTTGAAAGAGAGAGGAAGTAGTTGTAGAAAATATGGTGAGTGAGCGAATGAAATAAAAAATGTCAAGTTGTATGAATGAGTAGCCAAATGTGTTGCATACACTTGCAAAGAAGTGTTTCTTATATTGTGTTTCACTAGAAGTGAACTCCAGCACAAGGAAGGTGCATTCTATCTCAGTTCATCCCTTGGCAGTGAGCCATACTTTGTTTTGTAAATTATCTCAAGCTATGAGCCTTCAAGGACAGTGTGTCCTGGCAGTGAGCCATTGTAATATTCTATATTCGGATATATTATATTGTGAGCTAATCCTCACCGTGGTTTTTCCCATTCTAGATTTTCCACAAAAAAATCTGGTGTTGATGTGTCTTATGGTGTCATGCTCTTTTCAATATCTTCATTCTTGTTTGCAATTAAATATGCTTTAACAATTGAATGGTTTATAGTTGAATGGTTTGATGGAATACTGATCCAAACCCCCTCTCTCAGTATTTCAGGTGTTCAACAATTATGGTTTCAAGAACTTCGCAGTGATGTAGATTTTTCAAATTCTGTTGCAAGTGAATTTTATTGCAAACTGAAGTGTCTTCCCTTTTGGACCTCCGAACTCATAACTTTTCGTTAGATTATCCGATTTTCATGATTCCAACGACAATTGAGAGGTATTAAGAAGTTCTATCATTCAACCATGCACTTTTTTTAGATTCAACCCCAGGTATTATTCAATCATTTTTTCATATTTGGCATCTTCAGTGATTACTTGGACATATTGTCTCCTAAAGAAGTTTTGTTTGTGGGGGGGGGCTTCATTTTTAATTGTGCTTCAAATTTGAGAGGTATCACATTAGTTTGTTTCAGATATTTGTCTAGTTCACTCTCTTAGTACTTGTTGACCTAATGGCTAAACCAAGGTTTGAGATTCTAATGCATAATTATCGCACATAGAAGGTGAGAATGAAAAAATTACTTTGATCTAAGGGTTTGTGGTCTACCTTGGGTGATCATCAACCTAATTTGTTCAAGGAATATGAGAGATTTGTTCACATGAACAAATGCAATGAGGCTATGAGGTTGATTGTTATGCATGTTTCTAACAATTTGTTCTTTCATATTGAGAATTGTAGTACTCCTAGGCAGGTATGTGATAAATACAAGGATTTTTTTGGTTCATTTAGTGAGTTTGTGTTGTGCAATTGGAGGTAGAATTGACATCACTTTACTAATTTATTTCCTACCATTGAAGACTTTGATAAAATTTAAATTATTAAGGTATCAATTGGTTGGTTGTGATAAAAATAAAATTGATAAGGAATGAATATTCTTGATTGTGTCTAAGTTGAAAGATTCATTTGCATACTTCTCTATTTCATTTTGTTCTACAATGGATGGATTGAGTGAATCATTTGTTGTGCCTTCTTTTGAGACATTTTGTGATAAGTTGACTAGGGAACAAGCAAAACTTAGTCAACATGATACACTCTAAGAATCAGGCATTGCTAGCATCATCACCTAAGGGTAAAGGAAAGAAGTATAAACCTAAGACAAAATCTAGTAAACCTCATTCATCAACCCTTTGATGAGCTTCCATCATCTCTTGCTACTTTAGTTTTGAGTGTTGACTTGGTTTCCAAGACTCAGATGAGAAAGATACTTTTTGTTTTCTAGATTTGTCTTTTCAAGATGGTTTCATGATAGATATATCAAACTTGGTTTGTCATTCTTCTTCTACAGATTTGGAGGACATGTTTGAGGGGGTCTCTCTCCTTTTTGATAACACATCTTCTTTGGAGATTATTCTTGAGTTTCCACATCTTGTATTCTTCCTTGATTAGGGTCACACCTGATTTTGTTGAAAATTTTTCAAAAACATTTGATTCATCTTCAGAGATACCATTTTTAGGCTTCTTCCCTCTTGCTTCTTCACGGAGAAGGAATTTCTTCAACATCGACCATTGAATTTTTTTTCTTTCCAAGGGGAGGCTCGTTGTTTGTAGGCATTGGATTCTGTTGTCTTCAGACATTCTTCAGTGGTTTTGGAGCTACTTCATTATGGGGGGGCTATGCAGTCTTTTTCTTTCCCTCTTATGGGGGGTAGGCGGAGGGTGGGGGAGCGGATTTTGTAATGTATGTAACTCAAGATTTTTCAGAATTGTGGAAGATGCTAACTGTTGCACAAGATTAAACATCAATTCTAATTTAAATAAAACAACAAAGAATGATAAGTAAGCATGATTAATCTAAACTAATAAAAACTAGAATGATCTCACTGAATATGCAAATACTTCCTCGATTTATCTCAATTGCCCTTCTCCATTTTGCCTTTTAAGTATTCTTGCCCTCAGATTTCTATGTTTGAATGCAAGCATAACTTCGTCGAGTGTCTGAGCAAAATATCGAAGATTGTTTCTTCTCAAAAGTGTATAATGATTTCGGGAGGAGGAATAATGATAATGACAGGCCATTTTATAGATTTTGTGTTTTCAAACGATCGGCTCAGATTGAAAGAGAGATCAACAAATGAGATTGATGAATGCCATGCGATGAGTTATGTGACAGATAGAATGCGAGTTAGAACGTGAGTTCAACTGCAGGTAAAGACTAATTTTAGAACATGAGTTAGAACATGAGTTCCAATCTTCATCTTCAAAAAATAAAAGAAATAGACTTTGTATGCAAAAGCCAAAGTTAGAAGTTGGAGAATAAATGCATGATAAATGCATGTGAATGCAAACTTGAGTTAGTTAATTAAATAAAGATATTTAATTAATAGATATAGATCATGCATATAAGTTGGAACTAGTTAATCGACTAGTTGTGACGGAGAGTTCTCTCATAGAGATAACTCGAGTCAGACGATAAGTGCATGTAAGAGATAACTAAATGTTAGAGGAATGTGACATAATTAATTAAATAATGAATTAAATGTTAATTTAATTCAACATTCAAAATATGAGACTTTTAATTAAATAAATAAAGTAATTTATTTAATTTGACTGTTGAAAAGGATAAATGAATAATTAAATAATAAATATTTAATTATAGATGAAAAGGGGTCAAATGAATAATTAAATAAAGATATTTAATTATAGTTGGAAAAGTATGATAAAGGGGAATTAAATAATAAATTATTTAATTGATAGATAAAGAGGGAAGAATTAATTAGTTCGCAACATAATTAAATAAATATGATTTATTTAATTAATTAAGTTGAATAAAGGATGATTATGAATTAATGAATTAATTAAAAAGGGTATTTAATTAATAGAGGAAATATGTGTTAGAAAGACAATTAAATAAGTAACATTATTTAATCAAGATGACAGACTATAGAAAATTATGTTGAAATGTGTACTCGCAGGCCTAGACCAATTTTCGGTATCTACAGTTTGCCCCTCTTTGATACAATGTTGGTACGACGTTGTGTCAAAGAAAATATGCCCCGATCGTGCCCCTGTATGAAACAAGTTAGGGTATACCCCAGTGAAAGGGAGAATGACAAGGAGGTAGTGGTATGCCCCCTTGAGAGGATAGGCGGGTTTGAAGAACATGAGTGTGCTCTCGAAATGGATAGATAATGGTGGTGAAGATGCAGAAAAGAAGAAATGTTAGCATGGATGATTTCAGACTGTTAGTAAGAAATAATTAATGTTGGTTAATTTGAGAAAAAGACATAATCTTCGATATATTGCCAAATATGCTATACTTGCTTGTTATCATCATTGGGCGGACATGACACAAATGGATGGTACACACTATGATATGAGATAGACCATAGTGTACAAAATCATCCATCTGCGAAAAACAGACAGTCGTAGACAAGGAGTGTCAAAACGTAAACTAAGGACAAGATTGCCCCAGTCATTGTTGTCGAGACAAACCACAGACAACAGACAAATAAAATACGGATCATGATACGTCATTGCTCCTCTAAATCCTTGATAGGACATCCTTGAGGAAACTAGTAACATGATTTAAAAAGCCAAAGTTTAAAAGACAATTGACAGACATCAACCAAAGAAAAAGAATCCTGAGACGTCATTGCTTCTCTAAATCCTTCAAGGGACATCCTTGAGAAAGCTAGTAACAGGATCTTGCACAAATCGATAAAAAGATAAGACAAAATAAGATATAAAGTCATAAAGCCAAATAAATGTATTTGCCAAAACTTGATCTTGTGGGATTGTTTGATGTTGATGTTTGACATAGCGTAATGTGAGAGAATGACACATACCGCATAAGACGTTTAGTCTGGTTTCGACTTGGTGACTTCTGTATAAGGCATGACAAAGCCTAGTTTCAGTAAGACACGTGCCGTATAAGACATTGGAGTCTGATGACGTTGAGGTGACAAGCCACATGAGACTATGACAATTTGATGACGTCTGTTGACAAGAAAGACATATCTTGCTAAGACATGGGTTGATCGCTTTGACAATGTGTTTGATATTGACTTGATGACTGTTGAGACATTTTGCCTTGTTGATGCATGACTTGTTTTGATTCTTTGACTGATAAAAGTGTGTGTGTAGACAGTGTTTGACATGAGACGATACCTTAAACTATGATATGCAACTTGTGTGATAGTGATTGTGAATGAACCCTATTGGACTGACCTAGTGTGGTCTCGGGAGCTCATCAATTGATTAGCCTTGCCTACGTTGTACACACAGAGACCTCGTAGTTCGACACGACTAATGACTTTGTATATATAAAGCGTCATGATTTAAATGTGTGATACATGACAAACCTAGACCGACAGACTTAATGCCTCGGGGGCACATCGATTGATGGCCTTGCCTATGTCCCAGTCGCAGAGGCAACATAGTTCGACTATGACTACGACTGACTTAACATGATTGACTTGACACTGTTTTGTTTTTGGTATTTTCTGACATGTTTTGATTTTTTTTGGATTTTTGAAGTTTTCTAATGTTTTTGTTTTTTCAGGACATTTTCTGATGGTGCGATGCTATGTACAAGGCGTTCATGGAATAGAACGAGGATTTGCCCCTAGTCGGGAATAAGACTTGCGAGATGGAGTGGATAATGTGACGGAGTGGGACGTTAGATGTCAATCGTTCCAAGCGATGGATAGGACAACCATTTATGATGAGTGATGGGGGAAAGTCTGATTGGAATGATGGTAGACGAAAGAGCGAGCTTGACTACACATGGTGCCTGTTTGCCAGGTTTTTACCATGGTACTTATCCCTAGCGCCACCGAAGTGGTTTTCACTATAGGACGGATTATTTCCCTTTACTTTTTTGATTTTCCAATTTTATTTTATTTTATATTTTATATTTTTTTTTTCAATTTTTTTTTTTGTATTTTCTAGATTAAGACACGGATTCTCAGAAGCTAAGCATAGAACCTCTTTAGATGCAGACTGTTGATAGGTGACAAAAGCGGATCTCCTTCAGGAGTAGATAGTTGGTATGCTCCTGACCCAAAGGCTTCTGTGACAATGTACGGCCCTAACCAGTTAGGCTCAAACTTTCCTGGTTTCTCTCGTTCAGCTTGGTTCTTCGGATTCTCCATTAATACCAGGTCACCAATGTCAAAATATCTATTGAGAACCTTCCTATTGTAGCTCCGACGAAGACGATTCTGATATGCTTGCAAATGATCTAATGCTTTCTGTCTTCGTTCATCCAGTAATTCAAGCTCTTGTAGCCTAGAGACACGGTATTCTTCATCGTCGACATGACCCTTCAAAGATACCCTTAGAGAAGGTATTTCGACCTCTATAGGTAAGATAGCTTCGGACCCGAATACGAGGGAAAATGGAGTGGCGCCGGTGGGAGTGCGGATGCTTGTGCGGTAAGCCCATAAGGCAGGATTAAGCTGTAGGTGCCAGTCACGACCAGCGTCATTGACAGTCTTTTTAAGGATTCTAACAATGGTTTTATTAGATGCCTCAGCTTGGCCATTACCTTGTGGGTAATACGGGGTGGAAAAATGATGCTTGATGTGGAATTCTTCACATAAATGGCGTACTTCTTGGTTCTTGAATGGGCGGCCATTATCTGTGATTATGGATTGTGGTACACCATACCGACAAATGATATAGTTCAGAATAAACTTAGATATTTGGGTGCCAGTGATGTAGGTCATGGGAATGGCTTCAATCCACTTGGTGAAGTATTCGGTAGCAGTAATGATGAATTTGTGGCCGTTGCATGATGGTGGGTGTATCTTACCTATGAGGTCGAGTCCCCATTGGGCAAAAGGCCATGGTGAAGTAATCGGTCGAAGCTCCTGTGCTGGCGCTCTTATCAAGTCTCCATGTATTTGACATTGTCTACACGTCTTCACAAAGACGTATGAGTCTTTCTCCATAGTAGGCCAATAGTAACCTAGTCTCATAATCTTATGGGCTAAGGTTGGACCACTCGAATGGGATCCACATATACCCTCGTGCACTGCTCGCAAAGTTGTTTGTGCTTCTTCAGCGTCGAGACATCTCATTAGGGCGTTGTCTAAGGTGCGTCTATATAGGGTTTCTCTGATGATGGTGTACCTGGCGGACTTACGGATGAAGGTTCGACGTTGGTTATTGGACAAGTCTTGAGGTAAGGTTTGATTTGTTAGATAGTTAAATATTTCTTTATACCAAGGAGATGTAGGACCAACAATGGTACACACCATCATAGCATCGAGGATATCGTAAGCAGGGACCAACAGCTGTTCAACCAGAAACTCGAACTTAGGCACGTTACTCGGAATATCCAACAAGGAACCCACGGTTGCCATAGCATCTGCAGCTCTATTCTGAATGCGTGGTATTTGTTGAAAAGTTATGTCCTTGAAATATTGTTTGAAACTATCAGCCATTCTCTTGTAAGGGGTCAAGCTACTGATCATCCACCGTAAATATGCGTAGCTAGAGAAATCCAAGTAAGAATTCAACAAGTACTGTCCTAAAGGCCTAGGGTGTAAATGTTTTTCGAGTCTCAACAGTCCATTCATCACAAAATTGAAAATACTTTGAATGTCGTGTTTACTGTTTGCTGTATTTGCCAAAATCTTGATCAAACAAACAAAGTCAGTCAAACAACTTTCGAAAAAAAAAAAAAAATTCAACTGTCAGGAACAGAGTCACATTTGTCAGTTTAATCGCCGCATCTGTATTAGCGAGTCGCATCTGTTAGGGGAATAACCGCATCTTTCTATCATAATTTTCACAATCTTGAAGTTTCGAAGCGCATCTGTCACGTCCTGAGTCGCATGTGTCAAAGTCCGAACCGCAAGTGTCTGTTAGGAAAACTAGTTTTTAGAGTCCAGAATAGGAAAAACGCATGTGAATTGGTAAACCGCAATTGTCATAGGAAAGACCGCAACTGTAAGAAACACCGCAACTGTCAAATCCTGAACCGCAACTGTTAGGTGAACCGCATCTGCCTGTTAATAGAGAACAATCAAAACTGCAAACTGAGTCCGAACAGAAACTGTCAAAATTTTGCTCAAAAATCTTGCATCCATTAGGTGGTTATATACGTCTTAGTTACAATCCACGTCTTCGTCATAGTCATCCAAAGTCACATGCATATAGATACTTCCTCGAAAATCTTAGTTACAATCCACTTCTTCGTCATTGTCATCCTAAGTTGCATGCATCTAGATACTCCCTAGGAAATTGCATATCATAGCATAGATAAGTTTCCTCGTCTTTGGATAAATTCATGTCCCGATTTGTCACACTCATCGAACCTAGTCACCTTAGTCTTATCTAGTGAATCTTTTCAGCTCAACAAGTCTAGTTTGGAAAGTTCACCTTGTCAACTGTCATTTGTCCTACAATCAGGTTCCTTGGTCAAAACAAATCCTTGCATGCATTTACTCCATAGGAGGTAGGTTATACCCATTTTAGAATCATAGTCTACACGAGGTCTTACATATTGTCCGTCTTACCATACATCATCTCAGTATACGTCTTTCTAGAAATCATTTTAGCAACATCCTTATTGTCCAAAAAATCCAAAAACATAGAAATAGGTCATATCAGTTCTTAGGCATAGTCTGCATTACCCCATTTTGAGCAACTTTTTTTATGGTCGAAACAAGGTCTCAAAAGAGGCACAAAGAAATGGCAGACCCCAATGAGTTTATCAATCCTTTCAGCACTCAACCACCTAGGAAGAACAAACCACACAAACCATTGCTTGATAAATTTGTCACTAGAGACGCCAATGGACGAGTCTTTGTTGAAGACATAGAGTCTGCAGTCCAAGATCCTGAATTTGCATCCTTCATGGATGAGTGCTTGGAAAATGATCCCCAACGCTATCTAGCAAAATTGCTAGTAGAAGGTGCCACACTACCACCAGGATTTGACGTTCACACATTGAAAATGACATCTACCCAACCAATGCAAACAGTGACATCAAGTGGTTCTATGCCCCAAATCACCGCAGCAATACCAATTGGCATACCAACTCAGACATCGTCAATTGTAAACACAACCCCTTTCAACATAACACAAGGTTTACAATTTATGATGGGAGCAACTTCATCCAACCCCTTTGGCACCAACACGATTGGTAAGAGATCCAAGGCGGGTACGAATATTCCTATCCCAAATCAGACCATTCAAATAGGGAATATTCCTCCACCAAGTCAACCCATTCAAACGAGATATATTCCTCCACCAAGTCAAACCATTCAAATAGGATATATTCCTATCCCACAACGGACTATTCAAACGGGATATATTCCTTCACCAAATCACAACCCGTCGCAAAACATGGCATATCAGAACGTCTACATTGATTCGAACAACGCCAACACCATGTCCTTGACACAAGTCGATGTCCTTCAGAATCAAATGCAAACTCTCCAACAACAAATGGATAATATGTCTATGTCAGGCAAACGAACTATCTCAGCACAAGACTTATGTCCATGTCCATTTGACAAAGTGCTTTACATGACACCTTTTCCCCATGGATACATTATACCGATTTTGCCTAAGTATAATAGGAAAAAGAATCCTCTAGAACATATTAGGGAGTTCTCAACAGCATGCATGGACATATCGTATGACCCCACATATCTGATGAGACTATTTCCACGAACCCTTGTTGGGATAGGACTGGAATGGTTTTCTAAACTACCATATGGTATACACTCTTGGGGAGAATTAGCTGAAAAGTTTGTCAAACATTTCGCCTTCAACATAGACAATGAGATAACAATAGCAACCTTGTGCCACACGACACAAGAAGATGGAAAAACTTTCACCACTTTCTTTCAGAGGTGGAGAAGTCTAGCTAGTAGATGTCCAGTTGAGATACCAGAGAAACAAAAGGTCACGATATTCCTAGAGAACATCAATCCAAAACTGCGGAGTGATTTAAGAGTACATTGTTGTACCTCATTCCTAGACTTGGTACAGAAAGGAATCATCCTTGAGAAAGGCCTTATTGACAAAGGCGAAATAAAGGTACCAGGTAGGAATCCTATTGTCCAAAATCAAAACGCGCCAAATGATAGAAGACAATTCTGGTCCAAAAACAAGAATGTTACAAATGATGGCATTGTCGATGCTAAAAACATACATACACGGCCAGTTATCACACTGAGAGGATACAACCAAAATCAAGACACAATGGATAATCCAGATCAAACGGCTAACTATCTCCAAAATTCACAGCAACAACAACCTCAAAGAAGATTTCCAACACATGAATTTACTCCTCTAGGACAACCGATCGAGGTTATTTACAAAGAATTGATTAAACACAATCTCATCAAACCGTTGGAACCAAGAGAATATGATCCTGGACAATTTAAACCTTCCTGGTGGGATGACAAAGCCCATTGTGAATATCATCAAATAAAAGGACACAGCGTACAAAATTGTCGCCAACTCAAGGGCATTATCCAAGACTTTGTGGAGAACGGAACCATAGAGGTCGATGGACAGAAAAACACCAAGAACAGTGATCATAAGGTCTTCAAGGACCCATTACATGACCACACAAAAGGAAAAGCCTCCGGTTCGGGACCTAAGACCGATCCATCAACCAATTACGCAAACACCAATTTTGACTATGGAAAAGGAAAGATTATAAATAGCCTCCGTGCTGCAGATGAGCATGTCGATACCTTCACCATTAAGAAGCCTCCAGAATGTAGTGTCAACACATGCAGAACCAAGATCACTATTCCAGGTCCTTCTTCTGAGCCATCTACACAAGCTTCCAAGTTCAAGTACAACCTTCTTGATCAATTGAGTAAAACCCTTGCGCAAATATCTATCTTGGAACTATTGACCTTATCACTTGAGCATCGAGCCATTCTCGATAAAGCTTTGCAGAACACAACTGTCCCTACTGATTTAGATGTCAATTGTTTCAAAGAGATGGTGGGATATTTAACCAATTCGCACCATGCTACATTTTCCCAACAAGATTACTCAACAGAAAAATCTAATCATAATGACCCATTACATCTTGAAGTCTTAGTCCATGAAACCAAAGTCAGACAAGTCTTGGTAGATGGAGGAGCAGGTTTGAACCTATGTACCCTAAAATTGGTTAAGGCATTAGGATTCTCAGAAGATTGCGTAGATACCTCTAAGAGTATAGTCATCAAGGCTTACGATGATGAGGAAAGATCATCCAAAGGAGAGGTCACACTCCCTATCAGAATTGGTCCAGCAATCATGAACACCAGCTTCCAAGTCTTGGATCTCACTCTTCCGTACAATTTGTTGTTAGGTAGACCTTGGATACACGCAATGAAAGCTGTAACTTCAACGTATCACCAATGTCTCAAATTTCCACATAATGGCACCGAGATCACTATTGATGGTGATCCAGATCTGTTTCAGTATTATACAAGCCTAAAGGGAATTCCACAACGCCAAGTACCAGTTAATCAAGAAGTTTCATCATCCAATTCATCCCAATACATTGACTCATCACATCTCACTAAGTCCAAATCATTCACACCTCCATCAACTACTCCTAAACTTGAAATCCAAGACAAGGGCTTTGGCGAGTATCATATAAAGGCATCATACTGTGTCAGTCAACTGATTCCACCTAAGGCATATGGCCTACCTATGGCAGATAGAATACAGTCAATAGTCATATTCAATGTTCCCCCTACAACGACATTGATCAAATGGGGAGAGCTAAGCGAGGAAATTGTGGACCAAGGTGATTCCTGGTTATATCAAGAAGAACATGAATACCCCTCCCCGTCTATTCAAATAGCTAAGAACCAATATGGAAAAGGCTTTAAGATAATGCAAAAGGAAGGCTATGACGGGCACAGTGGGTTAGGGCTACATCAAAATGGAAGGACGGAACCGATTACTATCCACCCACGACCGAAATACTTAGGGCTAGGGTGTCAACCACTTAGAATTGGGTTTCCTAGTACTTCGTCACTGTTTCAAGAGGAAGTGAGTGCTTACGCAGACACCGAGACATCTCATGATCCACCTCCCCCATTTTACGACAACCCTCCAATCTTTGATGAATCCCCTTACTCAAGCGATGGTGAATGGGATTCCCTTTCATCTACCAGCACCATGAACATAGACGCACTATTTGGAGAATTGGACCTAAACGTGAAACCTATACCCAAACCATCTAGTCCTTGTCCTAGGAAACATTTGTCCAAAGAAGAATGGCATAAGATCTATTATTGGGAAAAACTCGATTGTGCATCTTGGGCACCTGAACCACCACCTTCTAACGACCTATCCCAGGCAATGGTCCCACATCAACGTTTACCTACCCGTGAGGAAAAGACCCAGCAAGAGTTAGTCCAGAACTTCTGCGACCATGTCAACCATTCACTATTCACCCTGTCAGCGGCTACCTTTAAAAACTCCGATAAAGACATGCCCCTCATATATCTCGAACTTATAGATTGGGATCAACAAGGTACACCTATCTTAGACACATTCGAGAACGACGAAGCAATTGCTGAGTTCATGGGACTTCGAGAAGGCATACCAAGAGGGGATCATAAAGCTGGTTTTACCATAGACTTGGAGGATAAAGCATATTTTGGGGAGTCTATTTATACCTCTAGTCGCAAAAATGAGGATAAAAAGAAAAAAGACAATGAAAAGAACAATGATGAGTCCCTAGGTGAAAACCGAAAGGCGCCTTTGGATGAAGAAAAAGTCAAAATAAAGGACGTATCCAAGGGCGAAAACCTCCTTGAGGCACCCAAGGATAGAGGTTTAAATATTCTCCCCGTTGAACAGGAAAAGCCACCGATGCTAGTAGAAGAATCAGTTGCAGTCAACATAGGTACAGAAGAGAATCCAAAGATGGTATATTTTGCAGCTTCTTTAACAGAGACAGAAAAACCTGAGTTTAAGGACTTCTTCCAAAAGAGACAGATAAACTTTGCATGGTTGTATGCTGACATGCCTGGGCTGGATCCAGATCTAATATTGCACCATTTACCATTGCAGCCAGGCATCAAACCAGTCAAACAAAAGTTAAGAAAAATGCACCCGCAGATTGCTCTATTGGTCAAGACAGAACTAAAGAAACTCTTGGATGTAGGATTCATAAGGACAATAGACTATGCAGATTGGATATCGAACCTTGTACCCGTGACTAAACCAACTGGGGGCATTCAAATTTGCACAGACTTTAGAGACATCAACAAGGCGTGTCCTAAGGATGACTTCCCTTTGCCGAATATAGATATGATAGTGGATCTTACAGCGGGGTATGAGATGCTATCCCTCATGGATGGTTTCTCGGGATACAACCAGATTAAAATAGCAACTGAAGACCAACATAAGACAGCTTTCACGTGTCCATGGGGCACATACTGTTGGAACGTTATGCCTTTTGGGCTTAAGAACGCAGGAGCTACTTACCAACGCGCAATGACTACAATTTTCCATGACTTTGTACACATTCTCATGGAAGATTACGTCGATGACATTATAGCAAAATCAGAAACAAGAGAAGCTCACTTAAAGGTTTTAAATAAGATATTCCAACGGCTAGAGAACTACAATGTCAGGCTGAATCCGAAGAAGTGTGTCTTTGGAGTCAAATCGGGGAAACTGTTAGGGTATATCATCTCTCAAAGAGGCATTGAAGTAGATCCAGAGAAGGTAAGAGCTATCATAGAAATGCCTCCTCCAGTCAGCATAGGACAACTCAGAACTCTACAGGGCAGACTACAGTCAATTAGGCGATTCATAGTACAACTGGCAGATAAGATTCATCCATTTCAACATCTACTCAAGAAAGGAGTACCATTTGTGTGGACGCTTAAATGCCAGGAAGCATTCCAACAAATCAAGGACTATTTGCTAACTCCACCAGTCTTAATGCCACCTACAGAAGGAAAGCCTTTGATCTTATATATTTCAGCAACTCAGTCGGCATTAGGGGCTCTTCTCACACAAAAAGATGATCAAGGTCATGAGAGAGTGGTCTATTACATCAGTCGTACCTTAGTGGGCTATGAATTGAATTACAGCAACATAGAACGTGCCTGTCTTGCGGTAGTTTTTGCTACCCAAAAACTTCGGCACTACATGCTCAATCGACAAACAGTGTTAATTGCAAAAATTGATCCACTCAAATACCTTCTAAGTAAGGCAGCTTTAACAGGCCGATTGGCTAAATGGGTCATGATACTTAGTGAGTATGACATTGAGTATGTCGAGAGGAAGGCTATAAAAGGACAGGTGATTGCAGATTAGTTAGCTGATGCACCTATAAAAGCAGATCATCCCTTAGTGGCAGATTTTCCAGATGAATTTCTATTCAACATTGACATTAAAACCGACTGGAAACTGTACTTTGATGGGTCACATACAAATCGTGGTTCAGGAGCTGGTGTCTTATTTGTCACACCTCAAGGTGATACCATTCCCAAATCATTCAGGATTGCTTTCCCTTGTACAAACAATATAGCAGAATACGAAGCCTTAGTGACAGGCTTGAAAATGGCAGCACAATGGAACATTAAGAGCCTACATGTCTTTGGTGACTCTCAACTGGTAATCTGACAGGTAAATGATGAGTACGAAACTAAGGATGAGAAGCTTGCCCCTTACAAGAGAATGGCTGATAGTTTCAAACAATATTTCAAGGACATAACTTTTCAACAAATACCACGCATTTAGAATAGAGCTGCAGATGCTATGGCAACCGTGGGTTCCTTGTTGGATATTCCGAGTAACGTGCCTAAGTTTGAGTTTCTGGTTGAACAGCTGTTGGTCCCTGCTTACGATATCCCTGATACTATGATGGTGTGTACCATTGTTGGTCCTACATCTCCTTGGTATAAAGAAATATTCGACTATCTAACAAATCAAACCTTACCTCAAGACTTGTCCAATAACCAACGTCGAACCTTCATCTGTAAGTCCACCAAGTACACCATCATCGGAGAAACCCTACATAGACGCACCTTAGACAATGCCCTAATGAGATGTCTCGACGCTGAAGAAGCACAAACAACTTTGCGAGCAGTGCACGAGGGTATATGTGGATCCCATTCGAGTGGTCCAACCTTAGCCCATAAGATTATGAGACTAGGTTACTATTGGCCTACTATGGAGAAAGACTCATACGTCTTTGTGAAGACGTGTAGACAATGTCAAATACATGGAGACTTGATAAGAGCGCCAACACAGGAGCTTCAACCGATTACTTCACCATGGCCTTTCACCTAATGGGGACTCGACCTCATAGGTAAGATACACCCACCATCATCCAACAGCCACAAATTCATCATTAGCGCTACCGAATACTTCACCAAGTGGATTGAAGCCATTCCCATGACCTACATCACTAGCACCCAAATATCTAAGTTTATTCTGAACTATATCATTTGTCGGTATGGTGTACCACAATCCATAATCACAGATAATGGCCGCCCATTCAAGAACCAAGAAGTACGCCATTTATGTGAAGAATTCCACATCAAGCATCATTTTTCCACCCCGTATTACCCACAAGGTAATGGCCAAGCTGAGGCATCTAATAAAACCATTGTTAGAATCCTTAAAAAGACTGTCAATGACGCTGGTCGTGATTGGCACCTACAGCTTAATCCTGCCTTATGGGCTTACCGCACAAGCATCCGCACTCCCACCGGCGCCACTCCATTTTCCCTCGTATTCGGGTCCGAAGCTATCTTACCTATAGAGGTCGAAATACCTTCTCTAAGGGTATCTTTGAAGGGTCATGTCGACGATGAAGAATACCATGTCTCTAGGCTACAAGAGCTTGAATTACTAGATGAATGAAGATAGAAAGCATTAGATCATTTGCAAGTATATCAGAATCATCTTCGTCGGAGCTACAATAGGAAGGTTCTCAATAGATATTTTGACATTGGTGACTTGGTATTAATGGATAATCCGAAGAACCAAGCTGAACGAGAGAAACCAGGAAAGTTTGAGCCTAACTGGTTAGGGCCGTACATTGTCATAGAAGCCTTTGGGTCAGGAGCGTACCAACTATCTACTCCTGAAGGAGATCCGCTTTTTTCACCTATCAACAGTCTACATCTAAACAGGTTCTATGCTTAGCTTCTGAGAATTCGTGTCTTAATCTAGAAAATACAAAAAAATTAAAAAATACAAAAAAAATCAAAAATCAAAAATAAAAAAAAAATTAGAAAATCAAAAAAGTAAAGGGAAATAATCCGTCCTATAGTGAAAACCACTTCGGTGGCACTAGGGATAAGTACCATGGTAAAAACCTAGAAAATAGGCGCCATGTGTAGTCAAGCTCACTCTTTTGTCTACCATCATTCCAATCAGACTTTCCCCCATCACTCATAATAAATGGTTGTCCTATCCATCGCTTGGAACGATTGACATCTAACGTCCCACTCCGTCACATTATCCACTCCATCTCGCAAGTCTTATTCCCAACTGGGGGAAAATCCTTGTTCTATTCCATGAATGCCTTGTACATAGCAACGTACCATCATAAAATGTCCTGAAAAAACAAAAACATTAGAAAACTTCAAAAATCCAAAAAAATCAAAACATGTCAGAAAATACCAAAAACAAAATCATGTCAAGTCGGTCATGTTAAGTCAGTCATAGACATAGTCGAACTACGTTGCCTCTGTGACTGGGATGTAGGCAAGGCCATCAATCGATGTGCCCCCGAGGAATTAGGTTTGTCAGTCTAGGTTTGTCATGTATCACACATTTAAATCACGACGCTTTGTATATACAAAGTCATTAGTCATGTCGAACTATGAGGTCTCTGCGTGTACAACGTAGGCAAGGCTAATCAATTGATGAGCTCCCGAGACCACACTAGGTCCATCCAATAGGGTTCATTCACTATCATTATCACACACATTGCATATCATAGTTTTAGGTATCATCTCATGTCATACACTATCTACACGCACACACTAAACTTGTCATCAAGTCAATATCAAACACATTGTCAAAACGATCAACCCATGTCTTAGCAAGATATGTCTTTCTTGTCAACAGACGCCATCAATTTGTCATAGTCTCATGTGGCTTGTCACCTCAACGTCATCAGACTCCAACGTCTTATACGGTATGTGTCTTACTGAAACTAGGCTTTGTCATGCCTTATACAGAAGTCACCAAGTCAAAACCAGACTCAACGTCTTAGGCGGTATGTGTCATTCTCTCACATTACACTATGTCAAACATCAACATCAAACAATCCCACAAGATCAAGTTTTGGCAAATACATTTATTTGGCTTTATGACTTTATATCTTATTTTGTCTTATCTTTTTATCGATTTGTGCAAGATCCTGTTACTAGCTTTCTCAAGGATGTCCCTTGAAGGATTTAGAGAAGCAACGATGTCTCAGGATTCGTTTTCTTTGGCTGCTATCTGTCAACTATCTTTTTAACATTGGTTTTTGAGTCATGTTACTAGTTTCCTCAAGGATGTCCTATCAAGGATTTAGAGGAGCAATGATGTCTCATGACCTATCTTTTATTTGTCTGTTGTCTGTGGTTTGTCTTGACCAAATGAATGGGGCATCTTGTCCTTATTCTGAGTTAAGACACTCCTTGTCTACGACTGTCTGTTTTTCACAGATGGATGACTTTGTACACTATGGTCTATCTCATATCATAGTGTGTACTATCCATCTGTGTCATGTCCCACCCAATGATGATAACAAGCAAGTATAGCATATTTGGCAATATATCAAAGATTATGTCTTTTTCTCAATCAATCAAACTTAATTGTTTCTTACTAACATTCTGCAATCATCCATGCTAACATTTCTTCTTTTCTGCATCTTCGCCACCATTATCTATCCATTTCGAGAGTACACTCATGTTCTTCAAACCCACCTATCCTCTCGAGGGGGTATACCACTACCTCCTCATCATTCTCCCTTTCACTGGGGCATACCCTAACCTGTTTCAAGCTGAGGCACGACCGGGGCATATTTTCTTTGACACAAAGCCGTACCAACATTGTATCAAAGAGGGGCAAACTATAGACACCGAAAATTGGTCTAGGCCTATGAGTACACATTCGACATAATTTTCTATAGTCCATGGTCATGATTAAATAATGTCAATTATTTAATTAACCTTGCTAACACATATTTCCTCTATTAATTAAATATCCCTTTTTAATTAATTCATTAATTCATAAATGACCTTTATTCACCTTGAGTAATTAAATAAATCATATTTGTTTAATTATGTCCCTAACTAATTAATTCTTCCTTCTTAATTAAATAATTTATTATTTAATTACCCCTTTTATCATATTTCAACTATAATTAAATATCTTTATTTAATTATTCATTTAACCCCTTTTCATCTATAATTAAATATTTATTATTTAATTATTCATTTATCCTTTTCAACAGCCAAATTAAATAAATTACTTTATTTATTTAATTAAAAGTCTCATATTTCAAATGTTGAATTAAATTAACATTTAATTCATTATTTAATTAATTATGTCACATTCCTCTAACATTTAGTTATCTCTTACATGCACTTATCGTCTGACTCGAGTTATCTCTATGAGAGAACTCTCCGTCACAACTAGTCGATTAACTAGTTCCAACTTATATGCATGATCTATATCTATTAATTAAATATCTTTATTTAATTAACTAACTCAAGTTTGCATTCACATGCATTTATCATGCATTTATTCTCCAACTTCTAACTTTGGCTTTTGCATACAAAGTCTATTTCTTCTATTTTTTGAAGATAAAGATTGGAAATCATGTTCTAAAATTAGTCTTTATCATGTAGTTGAACTCACGTTCTAACTCACGTTCTATCTATCACATAACTCATTGCATGGAATTGATCAATCTCATCCGTCGATCTCTCTTTCAATCTGAGCAAATCATTTGAAAACACAAAATCTATAAAATGGTCTATCATTATCATTATTCCTGCTCCCGAAATTATACACTTTTGAGAAGAGACTATTCTTCGATATTTTGCTTAGACATTCAACACAGCTATACTTGCATTCAAACACAGAAATCTGAGGGCAAGAATACTTAAAAGGAAAAATGGAGAAGAGCAATGGAGTTAATTCGAAAGGGTGAATACATTATTTGCTGAGATCAATTGAATTTGTTAGTTTTCATTTATGTTGTCAATTTCATTCTTTAATGTTTGATTTTAGATTAGTTTTTGATTTTAGATTAGGATTAATATTGTTATTTCTAGTTATTCGATCGAACCACGGATTTAATCTTGAGTTACAATCCTTTGTGTCCCTCTATCATAATTTCTAGCACACTCAAGCACCAATTCATAGCATTGCATTGAGGAAGGGAAACCTGCTACATGAGCCAATCCATAATCCACAATTCTCTTAGCCAATAAAGGAGGGATCGATGCTGACATCTCTACCTTAAATTCCTCATAGTCCCATATACCCACACTGGTATCTGTGATTCCTGACCAAATTGGGGTCAACTTGCTCTAAGGAATCTGGCTCCTTATGTCCAATTTTACCTTCTCTACATTTGAGATGGCATAAGTCTTTGCACCTAGATGTGTTGCCTTCCCCTTGCCTCGACCAACAATATCTTGTCCTGGTCTTGCCTGCAAATAAATAAAGATGACCACAATCAGATCCACAAGAAACAAGAAGTGTAGGAAATCACTATCTCAAAGTTTGGGATTTGACCCCCTTCGCAGATTCCACACTGGAGAGAACTTCCGAGAAAATCCGGACTAGGCGGACTTTAGTGAACCAAGCATGCAAACTCCCATAATATCATTTCAACTAATCAATTAGCAAAGGAGTAACCTTAAAAATACTTAGCATAAATTCATTGAATCCATCAAATATGTTATCAATAAACAAATCCCTCATAACCATCAAATTCAACATTTTCCTAGAAAAACCTGGAAGAATCCACTAGGGATGGATTTTGGCAAAAATAGCAACAATTATAACTAACTTGGGATGAAGGAGGAGACATAGAATATTTAGGAAAATCCAGAGGGAACGGATTTTGGTGAAAACAATATATATCATCATTAAAGCATGAGATCGATAAAACGAACTGATTGCGGACACCGGGAAAATCCGGAGGGAGCAGATTTTGGTGAACCAGACGAAATCCAGGAAAAAGTGGTGAAAAAGAAAGAATAGGAAAAGTTGGGGAAATTCGGGGGAAGCAGAATTCTATGAGGACCTCGAAACCTGAACCCATCCATATCTTTCCTACTTTCACCAAAACAGTTCAAACAACTCTAGATCTAAGGCCCATACTTCAACAACGACTTAACCTAGACCTCCAATGGATCAAATAAGAATTTAGAACACTCCTCACAACAATTCAAGGAGGATTGGCCATGCGCTAGGTCAAGAACCCTAAAATACTAGCCATGAAAGCATAGGGAATTAGGCATGACTTGCTCACACACTGAGATGGAAAGTCTAAGACCAATGCAAGCAAATGCCCAAAAGAAACAAGACCAGACCAAGCACAAACATTCAATGACCAACCAAATGGATTGGTACAGTAACGAAAACCCCTGAAATGCCCATTAACAACGTGCATACCCAAGGAAATCAGGAAACCACGAAGGACTCAAAAGCAAATGAAGCAAAGCAACCAAACCAACAGAGAAAATGGCATATTTACATACCATGAGAGCAAAAGGATTGGAATTGGTGATGCCAACAAATAACTATCAAACACAAGCAGGATACAATCCACACACACGAAATTCCAATGCAACAGTCTAAATGTCTTCGAAATCCACAATCTAGCAAAATAACAAAATCTCCAAGACTCAAGCTCAAATGATAAGCAAACAAACAAACTCAAATGATCAATTACCTCCCAAAATCCAATATATCAATGCCCCAAAACATCTGCACAAATGCCATTAATGCGGTCAACAAGATAGCCACAACCACAAAAAACCCAGGGATTCCACAAGGTAATAGACTTCAGAGAAATCTAGACCAAATGGATTTTCCCGGATTCGGGTCAAAAGGCAGTTACCTCTAGACATCGAAAGAAAACCAGGAGAATCTGGCCAAGGCGGATTTTCCCAAAAAAAGTGAAAACTCTAAAATGCATTAAGAACTCAAGATTTTCAATAAAATTCATAAGTGTGCCACTTCAACTGGTAAGATGGACATTAAAGCATAGGCCAAAAGCAAGCAAAACTCCAAAAAAGGAGGGCGAAGACACCAAAAAGTGAAAAAAGAGGGTTCCCACTTTCAGTGGGGCGTGTGTGCAAAAATTGCACAACAGTATCCACAAGAGAATTCTTGGAAAGTTTTATTTTTCTATGCTTTGTTTGAAGCTCCCTAATTCTTTTCCTAAAAATGTCATTCGGATCCTAAGACATGTCAAAACTTTGGCCAATGCTATTCAATTCAGTTTCAATTTGATTCAAATTTTTAGTATAATTGTTGACTGCATGGGACCAATGGATGCAATAGTTGTAGATCAATGTGGCTAATTTTATGCATTTCCTTATCTCACTCATCTTCTTCTTCAGTTTGGAAAGAGATAATTTGAATTGCTCCTTTAGATGAGACATAACTTCACTAGCTTCCTTTTCTTCAGAATTACAAGTTTCTTTGCTACACTCAATCATTTCATTGGGCAGAATGTTCTATAGGATTTCCAATTTTATCTTGCATTGCTCAATGTTAGCATTCAACGCACTCAATATCATGTATTGATCATAAGATCATCTAGTAGACCATAACTTGGCTATCTTCTGCATTCCACCTTCTCCTTGAATAATTTTCTGTAACCTTTCTTTTGTCAGATCTTCTTCTTTTTCACTACCCTTTTTTTCTTCAGATTCATTTTGCAATGGGTTCTCAGTATCTTCATCAGATTCTTCATCTAAAATATCCACAATTTCTTTTTCTTTTCCTTTTCCCTCAATTCCGAGATCTTTTCTTTCTAAAGGGTTGTATTCAATAATTTATTTTCCTCTTTTGTGTCCTTTTTTCTGTACCATTAGAGGAGGAACCAACTTAAATTGATTTTATTGGAGGAAAAATATTCACCACACCACATCTTTCAAGCACATTCTTAATGAAAATTTTAAATTCCAAATCCCAGTTAGCCAGATTCTTAGAGTATGAGTATATATGTTTACATAGTGGCTCATTTGATTTCCATACCACATTCTCAATTTTTGACAAGCAATTCATGAAATACATTACTAATCATGTAATCAGTGTACCAAACCTGAATGGGTAACCTGATTCCTTATTCAGTTACAAATTCTCTATGAGCTGATCTTTTAACAATCTGCATAGGTCAAAGTCTTCACCTTCAATTATCATTTTGTGAGCAATATATCCTGTGCCAACCGATGTGGCTCCTTCTTGATTTCTATAGAAAATATTGTATGTTATTCCATGTGCAATGTAATTAGTTATGAGATTCTTGATTGTTGTGATCATTAGAGCTCTCTGATCTCCGATTATACTAGTTAGGGTTTCGACTTCCTTGTTCTAGATATAATTTTTCTTGGGAACATCTCCAACTTTATAGAATCTAGTTAAATTATCAATTTCCTCTTTTGAAATGATGTAAGTCTTATCCAAAGTTAAAACATCATTATGTAACCTATTCATTATGAATTTCACAAATTTTGTGTTTTCAAAGTATGGAAACTCACTCCATATATCCAAATTCCCATGTTTTGCTTTGCTTAATTGCTTTCAATCACTCAGTAGTAATAAATTCCTCATAGAATTAATTTTTGCATTGCTATATTCATCTAGAGTGATCGACCCTTTGATTTTTTCCATTTTTTATTTTTTTTTAGGGTTTCAGTCGCACACTAAAATGTATAGAGATTTTGAGAGTGATTTGAAGTACGTGATAGATCTTGGAGATATGTTGATGAATCTATTTTGTTGTTCCGTAATCCACCTATCGAGTGCAATCCTTCTTTTCTTCTTTGATGCAAAGTGACAAATGATGGCTTTGACTTGAATTTTATAGCTCGCACATGTGCAGTAAATGCATTTTCCCTAAGTTTTCTAGGGATTTCTATTTTCTCAAATGATGATAGAAAAATCTTCTGTAGACCTATGAATTGTCTGAGTTCTTTTGGCTAAAGCTGTGAAAAACTTTTGTACAACATCAATACACCTTCTTAGCTAATCTATGTATTCCAGTACCATCCATAGATAGGGGAGGTAAAATTTTCTTGTAAAAGTCCCCCTAGGCCAGTGGCCTAAAATCAATTAACGGAAGGGTTACCAAAAGTAGGTTCTAGTGTGGAACCATTTCCAACATCAAAATATTTTTTTCTTACCCATGTCCTCTTCATTTGATCTCTGATTTCATCCACAGTTACCTATTCTTTCCCTTTATTAATTTTCTTTATATTTCTGCCTTTGTATACCAGACCTCTTTTGTCTACATTTTTGTTTTTGTAGAATCTTGAAATATGACCATACTTGTTACAGTTGTAGCACACAATGTTTCCTTTTCCTAACCAATCATTCCAATGACTTCTAGATCTGTATTGATTAGCAATATGCCCAGATTTCCCACATGTATAGCATTGAACATTTCTTCTGTCAATAAAGTGCCTTGACATATTTATGCATTCAATTGATTTATGACCAAGATTTTTGCAATTGAAAAACTAACTAGAAAATGATGAGACTTTTGACCTCAAATTAATTCTACACTGAGAGACCATATGACCAAACTTATTATAGGAAAAACAATACCCATTAATTTTTTGTGCATTAGGTTGCCTTACCAGATATCTTCCATTTCTGTTCTCTCTGATATTATTTTGTTCTGATCTAGAACCTTCTCCTTTTTAATTTCCAAGGCCTCTCTTATCATTTCCACTCTTCTATCCTTGTGTTAGCTCATCAATTTTCACAAAACTAATCTTAAACTTCTCTTTATATTTATTTTCAATGACAAGATCATTCCTAAGAGTAACAATTTTCTTACCAAGTTCTTCTTCACTGTTTCTAGTCCTTTGTAGTTCATTTTCCAACTAAGTGAATTCCTCTTTTATCTTAATTCATTCATAAGTTTCTCTTTTAGGTACTATGTAATAATTTCTTCATTTTTCTTCCTTTCTTCAATATCTTTTTTCATCTTCATTGTTATAGATTCCATTTCATGCTTTAGTTTTCTATTGTCTCTAGTAAGTTTTTCACATTCTCCAGTTATCTCCTTCAAGGTTTGATTCAGGTGTGCATCATCCATATTTCCACTTTATTTTTTCTTTATCTCATCACAGAGGTCTTTCCTCTTCACCTTGGACTTCACTATCTGATCCTTCAATGATTGAATGAATTTTTCAGCATCCTTCAAATTTTCATTAAAATCTTGAACTTCTACTTTAGACTGATCAAGGTCATCAAGTGCTACCATAAGCTGTTGTTGAAGACTGCTAGAGTCCATCACATTCCAAGATCCACCTCAAGCTACAAAACTTCTTCAGAGGAACTCGCTCTGATACCAATTGTTGGACTCAAGGGAACACTGAGAGGGGGGGTGAATCAATGTTCAACAATATTACACATCCATACATCTACAATTTCAAACCATTTCACCATTGTATTAAAGAAAAGATGTATGTATTTAAAGTAAAAATTCATAACACCATAACACACAAATTTTTGTGTGGAAACCTTGTTAGGGGAAAAACCACAGTGGAGGTTAATCCATAATTTGAGTACTCAAAATATAATTGTTTACAAAAGGGAATGCACTTGTATTCTGGAACACTGCCTAGTGCTCACTGCTCAAGAGAAAGGCTTACTACCATACAAAATTCAGATTAAAACCATCTAAGGGGTGAATTGAGGTAGTAGCATCTATCTATGCCAAATTATAGTTTTGGTGAAGCTCATAGATCTGATTCTAGTTCTGCTTTCTGACTCTACACTTCACTCTACCCTATTCTATTATTTTATGTTCTTCACATTACTTATGATCAAATTCGCACTACTACACTGTTGTAACTCATAATTCACACTTCTACACACACAAAATTTTCACAATACATCCTAAGTGATAAAACCACTCTCTTATATATATCCACAATGAAGGATATTTCCATCCAATAGTCGGCTTCAGAAAATATTAGGTTGCTTTCACCTTGTCAGCTAGATCCACCACTAAATCCTTATGCACATCCTCCAAATTTGGTTAAGACAAAGAGAGGGCCTAAATAAAACTTAATCAAGCACGAAGAATTTTATTTAATTATATCTTATACATCCGCAAATATCATATTTTTTTGGATCAGCCTTTTAGTATAGATAATCAACAAATTAATTTACCAGATCTTCTAGACCATGTACTAGAGAGTGCACACCAATAAAATCATTCACAAAGGTATTAAAAAAATCAACAGACTTTCCTTAGAGATCCTTAGCTCAAACTATCTTTCTGGTAGAGTGTCTAATTCAACTTCAATTCTTGTAACCAGATGCTTTGTTCTTTACCCTGTTCTACTGATAGAAACAAAAACTATACTGCAAACGAGATAGGTTGCTTTGGTTTCCATCAATGAAAACACTTACAAGCCATATGTTATTGATCTCTCCATTCATATGCCAACATAAATAAATGTAAATTTGTTTAATTAAGGGTGAGATAAGAATAAATTAATTAAATAAATAAATATTATTTAATTAATTAATAGATAGAATGGGGTAAATTCAAGTGTGGTTAGGTATGGAAATATTTAGAGGTCTACAAGTACCATTTAGAAACGACTACATTGAAGTTATTTTCTATCATGTATGTTGTTTTTTATCTCTTTCCATAAACTTGTCAAAAATTAATCCCAAACTTGGAAATTTACCAACAATCACATAGAATTGCACTTCTAAGCCTAAAGATACACTTCTAATTAATAATTTATTCATGTAAAACTTATTACATTATTTTCTTGAAACCTTGATATTCTTTTTGTGTATCTGTTAGACAAAATTGCACATTTGATAGCTATAGTGGCACTTTTGACTATCCTATTGTTCTTCAAATCATATTTTGCACATTTGATTATCTTGTGGCACATTTGATTATATTGAACCACATTTGACTATACATTGGCACATCTGCTGTGTAGATTTGTGTATTTTATAATGCTTTATCACTGTTGGTTTGAGACTTGGCCAATATGTTCTAAAAACCTGAAATAATTTTATGATATTGTGGCATATCTGATACCTATTATATCACTTTTGAGCTTACTTTGGCATATTTGATACCTTTTTTGGCACAATTGAAAGCCTTAGTTACACGTTTGAGACTTATAGTGAGGATTTTAACAATGTTAAAATTTTCCAAAATTCTTTGAAAGTTAGTATATAGATTTTTTCTACCAATTAGACCTATAATTTGAGACCTATAGCACTTTTTACCTATAACCAGCATTCATTATGTAGAAAAATGAAAACTCATGTCTATTTCATATCATTCTTTGAAGAGTTTAGAGTAACTACCCCTTTTTAGATAAAAATCCAACAACCAACAACCAAAATAGTCATTATCTCATCTAGATCTTACATATTTTATCACTAATTTATTTTTTCTTGGAAAGTTACCTATTTAAAGTAGATAGTTGGGTTAGCATCAACACTTGTAGTTGAACTTGTGTTAGGGTCTTGGATTCTTCTAAGTTAGTAAACATACTATCATCCTTTTTGTTTGGAATCATTAGTGCTATTAAAACTAAAAAAAAACCATCCTTAGAACTTATCCAAATGAAGATCTATATTTACTTTGACTTATTGAGGTTTTATCTCACATCAACCAACTACATCAAAACACTTATCCAAAATAATCAAAAAAATTTATCCAAATGTACCATAGGTATCTTTCATAGAGTCCAATTAGAAATATAAGTCATATCACATCACCTAAATCCCATTTTACATCCTCATCTCATAAGGTCCTCAAATTTGTATACCTATAACAAGGTCTCAATGCAAGAAATTTGTGTATTCCAATCTAAGTTGGTCAAATGTTTCGACACCCATGATTGTTACATAGTGTAAGTTTATAATACATTCTCATCTATTCAACCCTAATGAGTATCAAACACCACAACATCAACCCCAAATATTATCATAGAATACATCACACATGAGTCTGATGAATATATAGAAGAAAAATTATTTAGAGATGAAACAAGAAATTATTTAGAGATGAAACAAGATCAAATAATAAAAATAGCACTGAATGCCCTTATTTTTATGAACCAGAAAAAATTGTTTTCTTAAACTTACACAAAACAATGCTAAGCTACCTTCAAATTATAATATATTGAAACTTTGGCAAGAAGACCTTACAAATGGCATGTCATCCCATAATTCTTATAATGTAACTATACATATAGCTCAATCTATTAATGTATACATGAATCAAGCTTCAATTCCAAATATTATGTCAAACATCCATACCTTCTCATAAAACAAATTTAATGTTATTTCTAAAAAATATGTAAATTAAATTTATAAAAATCCTATCACATCTAATCAGATAACCACATCCATCCCAAATCCAAAAATTGCTTCATCCATATTGCATAACATCAATATTCATATTTTTGTACAATCCATCAAATTAAACTATACAAACAACCTATTTTCTTCATAAACTATAATATATCATGTGCCTAAAATCATTCCATATGCTTCAAAAGCATAAAAAATAACCAAAATAATACACAAACCATTTAATTCCAAACAACCTTCTATTTTGAGTCATTCACCAATTTCTCCATTCAAAATTTCAAATCACCCTTCTACATATAACATACCTAAGAATTCAAACATTCCCATCCATTCATTATCTCTCACATATAAAGTAACTACAAATACAAGCATTCCTAATTCGTCACAATTTCATTCTAAATATGTTCCATTCACTATCGCCACAAGAACACATGTGCCTCAAACTCATAACTACTCATACAATATCCCACAACAACAAAACATTCCACAATAATAAACTATTCCTCAAAATCAAAATCCCTCATACAAAATTCTACATCAACACAAAATTCCACAACATCAAACTATTCATGAAAATAAAAATCCCTCATTTAACACTCCATAACAACAATCTATTCCTCAAAGCCAAAATATCTCATACAACTCTTATGATATCCCACAATAGAAAAATATCCCCCAAAATCAAAAACCTTCATTTAATTCCTCATCCATTGTACAACATCAAACATGCATTCCTTCTAATCAACCACCCATCAATATAGCAGATGACTTGGAATCACAAATCTAAAACTTGCATGAAAATATAACTGACATGCAGATTGGACAAACAAAGAAAATATGGACACTTGAAGATATATGTCCTTATCAATTTGATAGAATAGTACATACTGTTCTTTTTCCTCACAACTTTGAAATGCCAAAATTTGATAAGTACAAGGTAAGAGGAGATCTACAAGAGAATATATGGGAATTTTTCATAGCATGCATAGAGGTTTCCTATAATGACACATACTTAATATACATCTTTCCTCAATGTTTAGGAGGACAATAATTATAATGGTTCTCTCATTTACAACATGGTATCAAAACCTTCCATGAAATAGCTAAGAAATCATCAGTAACTTATCTTACAACATTGAATCTATGAGATATCCATGACTAATATATGTAACAAAAAATAAATATATTGAGATACATTTGCTTCATTCCTACAATTATGGAGAAACATGTCTAGTACATTTTCATGGCCTATTCCATAAAACAACTTGTGAACATTTTTGTTTAAAATAGTAATCAAGAAATTATCTTCCACCTGCAAGTGTAATGTGCTAACTATTTTGATGAAATTATACATAAAGGGATAACCATTGAAAAGGATCCCATTGGAAAAAGGACTTGTTAAAATCTATAAATACAATAGACCATCCATCAAAATCCAATGAGAAACCTCACCCATGGGCTAAAAATAAAAATGTTACTAGTGATGGTGTAGTGGATGCTAAATTTATACAAACTATACAACTACCACCTTGCACTCAACACAATAATTAGAATTTGAATCTCCCAAAGGGACTACCAAGGACAAATACCACTACTAGAAAAAAATTACACTCCCTTATGGGAGACAATTGAGAGTGTATTCAAAATCTTAATCCAAACAAATCTCATTAGGATTCAAAGCTAAGGAAGTACAATGTGTTGCAAGGTGTGCACCCTTGATCTCCTTGTGATGTGAAGTATAGTGCTCAAGTTTGTGACATGGATTAACTACCTCCCATGGATTCATTAACTCTACCAGTTGGTTTGGCCTTTAACAAGTCAATATTTTGGTGCAACGACAACCATATATGCAAAAATTGGTATCAGATCATAGGTCATGGGTTTGAACCCCTCAATTGAACTGGGGGATTTTTGAAAGGTGTGCACCCTTTGTATCCTTGTATTGTGCAGCACAACACTTGGGTTCATGGCATGGCTTAACCACCTCCCATGGATTCATTAACAATGACACTTTTTTAGGCATTAAGAGGTTGATCTTTTGGTGCTATGACAACCATCTGTGCAATATGGTGAAACATAATTTAAACCATCATGGTATAATGATAATGATCTGATTGTGATTACCATAGGATAAAAGTTCATAAAAAAACTAACTATATGAAATTAAAAAAAATCATCCAAGATCTTATCGATCAATGGGATGTAAACATTGAACAATATCCCAAAATATTTGGAAATAATGATCTAAGTATCTACAAGGATCCAATCCCTAATCATGGTAAAAATAGTGACTCGAGTAAAGGAAATGATTATAACAAGGTTGAAACCATTCATATGATCCTATATTAGGACACATTAAAGAATCCAATAACTGCATTGGTGTTGTCACCAGCTCGAGGAAGAATCTTGAGTGTATAATTACTACAGGACAAGGGAAATTCACCCTTTAAGGAGCTCCACTCCAACCCAAAGTCTTGACTATGTTGT